>BGPR01000083.1:579680-811153 GCA_013235015.1 Araneus ventricosus
AATATGGGGGTGCTTCGATGATCCCATGGGTCATCCATATACCCAAGAACCAAGTCTGTAATGTTAATAGTTTTCGAGATATAATGAAAAACGTACTGCGCATGCGACATGCAAAATATGAAATGACAGACAAACGGACAGACAGACAGACAAGAAAGCAAATTAATAATGCATTGTCATCTAGTTCTGAACTATGTTTAAAGTTTCAAGTCTCCAGCTCATCGGGAAGTTAGTTTAAAATCGATCGCAAGATTTGTACCGAACAGACAGACAGACAAGAAAGCGAGTTAATAAAAACGTGGTAAAAAGGGGATGAAATCCAAGTTGGTGGCAAACTTTGAGACTCATTATCTCGGAAACTATTAAAAGTCAGAAGAAAAATAAAAGCATGCATTTGTAGGGAATTTCACGCTCTTTAATTTTTTAAATCAATTGTACAGTGAAACCTCTCTGAGCGGCCACCCCTCCGTTCCGAGAAAAATTGGCCGCTCTGAAGGGTTTTCGTTACAATTACAAGATAATTGCTATAATACATAATATAAACAACTTACTTGATGCTGTTGCGTTGAGCACGCAAAAAGGTGTATTGTTATCGTATTTTGTTTAAATCTTCTGTATCTTTTTTATACTTTTTCTTTTTTTTACCATTTAATTTATATTTCTATTATTTGTTTCTGTATTATATTACAAATAGCTGCATATGCGCCATTCTGTATATTACAAAGAGCTTTAATTAATTTTTGCTTAACTAATTAATTTATAGTTAATATCTTTGTTAAATCTTGTTAATTATAACTGATAATATAAACAAGTCTGACACATATTTCTTATTCAAAATGAAGCTTGAGACTTATCTAAAGAGAAAATAGTACTTTATTTAATAATTTATGACATTTTTTGAAAAAAAGGATACAACTTGTGACTGTTTTAAGTTTTTACCCTTCTCGGGAAAAAAAAAGCCCATTTTTTTCAAGTTCGTTTTTCAGTTTAAAAAGTAAATCTGTAACCGATGCTTTTGTTAAATGGGATGGGCGAACCACCCGGCGGCCGTTCAGAGGGGTTGGGTGGCTGTTGCTAGGGGTTATTTTAACATTAGGTCTATGGGCCGAAAAATCCGTGCCACGAAAAATTGGCCGTTAAGAGGGGTGGCCGTTCGAAGAGGTTTCACTGTAATTTGAAAACTGAATAATTTTCGAGATATTAAAAAAAGAAAAAAACTAAAAGGGGGGGGGGGGAAGGAATAAAATCCAAGATGGCAGCACGAGTCTCCCCTCCCCTCTCAAGACCGGGTATTTTTAGCATGTTCATCAGGATCTCCTCACGAACATGCGTACCAATTTTCAAAACTATATGAATTAATGTTTTTTTCATCCTCATTTTGAGTCTTCGTTGACTGGACTAAAAGCGTTATACGAGTATTAACATGTGTTGACACCTCTGGATCTATCTCACCCAGGATTCCTTCCCCGAATTCTTCCCTTTCGTCGGTTTTCATTCTTGATACATCCATTATTCTTTTCTTGATACATCTGGTAAACAAAGCTTTAAGATTATGCTTTTGATAAAAAAGAAGAATGTTTTATTTTCACTTCTGGAGAAAATTAAGCACTTTTTAAAGACCTTTTTTCAAAATTAAGCACTTTTAAGGTGCTTAAAAATGGTTTTCAAATTTAAGCACTTTTCATGACGCTACGCACCCTGTGAGTAATTGATACTACAGCGATTTAGAATCCTTTTTATCGGTAAAACATAGTACACATTTAATAAAATAAATGCCAAAAATTGTAAATCAAGAAATTTATAAGGAGTAAAACCCAAATTCAAGGAATTTCCGTAGTGCTTGAAAATGAAAATAGTTTTCAAGGAGCGTATGAACCCTGGAGAATAATAATTTCAACCACAATTAACAGTTAATATTAATTACCTGAGTTCTCTTTGTCATATCAGCTTTTGACATGCCATCCGCGTCTTCAGATACGATTATGCCAACACGCAACAGATTCAAATTTCTTTTATCTTTCTTCTCTTGCGGTTTCCCTGTAGGAATTGCATCCTTACTAACAGCTATAACACATGCAAGTCTTCTTCCATCAACAACCACACCTGGCTCCTAAAAACATCATATTGAAAAAATGTATTAATATGATGCAGTTAATCAAATTGGTAGAAGGAAACTATCTTGACTTCATACAAAATTATAAATTAAGAAGTATGAAACATTACATCATGAAAAAAAAAAAAGATGACAGATGAGAATTTGTAAAAAAAAAAAGTTGTAAAATATTATTTTTTAAATAAACTATTTTGTCTTTCAGGATGAAGTTGAATGCTTTATTTGCAATTAGGTAACAGAGGTAGATGACTGCAGGAAAAATGCTTTACAATGCTAACTTAATCTTTTGATTCTATAGAACAGATTTAAAAATGTCATCAACAAAAATTATAGAAGTTTTATGCTTTTTCCATCTTTGGAAATTTATTCCAACTTACATCGTATGTTAATCATAATATTATTTCAATGATTTAAGAACAATGCATTATGAATGGTTATTTTCAAGAAATGGAAGCAAACTGTTTGTTAAAATTAAATAACCATTTTGAAAAATGGATTATAAATATTGAGTTGAATTTAGTGGTCATAATTTGTTATTTTCAAAAAATGCAAATGAACTATTTGCTGCAAATAATTAACACTTGGAAGACCTCACAAGTTATTTCTTAAAACATGATTGTGATGGTTTCCATTTTTATAATGATTTATTTTATTATGTTTTTACTTTGATGGTTTGAGTACATAAACAAATGAAAAACTACATTTACCTGCTTCCTTTTTTTAAAGTTTTGTCCATGTATAGTAAATCAACTAGTCAGAACATTAAAGGTTTCTGACTAATAAAAAAATCTGGTATTTATAAGCATCTATCTATATATATATATATAATTCTCTATCTAGCGACAAAAAAGGGTGGAATTTCTTAATTGCCATTTGGCAACAGCTCGCAAGTTTGTTTTGTTTACAATGGCGGAAAGACCGAGACAACTTTTTTTTGAGTTAAATAGTTTCAACAATATAAATTTGAGTCTTGCACTTTCAATTAGGCAAATGAATGAATGTCTCCTTAATATGTCCTTTTTAGTTAAAAGATTGAGGAATGGGCTTTTTCATCTCTCCATTACTCACATTTTCTGAGTTTTAAGAAACATAAGTGCCTACCCAAAGAAAAATGTTGTACCTTTCTTGACTAGGCTGTAACTGCAGTGAGTCTGTATACATGTGGGGAAACTTTCTGATCAACATTTTGTTTAAAAGAATACATATCTAAGATATTTGTGGAAAAAGTAAAAAACTTGAAAAAAGCTATCTTATCAATTCAACAAAGTTAAAAGTAAATAATTATTGTGGGTTTTAATTCTCAAGCTATTTTTTTTTTTAACCTTAAATTGTCCTTTTTTAACTAAAAGGTTGTGAAATGGGTTACATCGTCTGTCAACAACTCAAATTTTTTGTAGTTTAAAATATAAATGGCTATCAAGACAAAAAAAATTATATCTTTCCTGACTAAATAATAATTGGAGTGAGTTTGTATACAAGTAGGGAAGCTTTTTTAGACAGCATTTCATTGAAAAGAGTGCATGTTTAAAATTTTGGTTAAAAACGCAACAATTTTGAAAAAGATCATCTTATCAATTTAAAAAAGCTAAAAGTAAATAATTATTATTGGTTTTAATTTTGAATAGTTAATTTGAAAATATTTTGTCACTTTTTTTCATAACATGCCCTTTTTTTAGCTAAAAGGTTGTTAATAATTATAATATAATTGTTTAGATTGTATAATTCTCTTATGTTATGACAAAAAACGGGTTGAACTTCTTAATCGCCATTTGGCAACAGCTCGCAAATTTGGTTTGTTTACATCGGTGGAAAGCTTGAGACAAAGATTTATTTTATTTTTTTTTGAGTTAAATAGTTTGAACAAAATAGTTTAAGTCTTGCAGTTTTGATTAGGCAAATGAATGAATGCCTCCTTAATATGTTCTTTTTAGTTAAAAGGTTGAGGAATGGGCGATTTCATCTTTCGATTACTCACATTTTCTGAGTTTTAAAAACATAAGTGACTACTCAGAGAAAAATGTTGTACCTTTCTCGATTAAATTGTAACTGGAGCGAATCTGTATACATGTGGGGAAGCTTTCTGAGCAACGTAACATGAGTAAACTTAGGATGTTATCAATTTTAAAAAGCTAAAAATACATAATCATTATTATATAACTAATCAACTTTGAATAGTTAATACGAACATGGTTCAAGCCACCTTCCTCCTTAAATGGTCCTTTTTTAGGTAAAAGGTTGTAAAATGGGTTATATAATCTCTTGACAACTTAAATTTTCTGAGGTTTAACACATAAATAACTGCCCAGAGAGAAAAGTTATATCTTTCTTGGCTAAATAATAAATCGAGTGAGTGTGAATACATGTGGGGGAAGCTTTTCTCAGCAACACTTTATTGAAAGTAAGGCATGTTTAAAATTTTGGTGGAATGAAGCAAGGGCAAATAAAACTGTTGAAAATATTGTCAATTGTGTATGGAAAAAAGTTTTAAATGACTGATTTCTGATTGATGTACAGTAAAAGCTTAACTAACTGGCATGCTCGGGAAATGTCGATTTCCAGATACCTGAAAATTCCGGATAGTTGAGAGTGACGGGAAAAATGGGAGGAAGCCTTTTATTATTTCGATTTTTTCGTCCAAATAATTTGTTTTTGTCATTTTGAAATGTGCATTAAATATAATTTTTAAAAATACTTCTTTATCTTCTGTAACATTGTATTTACAAAACATATTATGAAGACTTTAATTTAACATTGATGATAAAAAAAGTATGATCTGTAGTTGAATTTTTAACCATAAATATATAGATTGTAAAAATATAAACATATAAAAATAGCCGAAGAAACTGGAAAATATTCTACTCAGAAAGCATAACAAAACTATTTTAAGTGAACATAAATCACAGATTGAATATCAAAACTAATTATCTTTTAAAAAATCGCAAGGGTTATTGTGCAATACGCGTGCCTCCAATTCTCCCGCACGTGATATTATGTAATCAGAATCAACATCTGCTGGTATTCGGAGAGTAAATAAATAAAGGAAAAGAGACTTACCAATCTGGAGTACCCCCCCCCTTGTTTTTTTTACCGATTCTAACCCTTTACCTTTTTATTGGTTGTCGATTTCGTTTCTAAGTCTCGTTTTTCAGCAACAAGTGAGGAACTCTTTTATTTTTTTTGATTCTCACTTTTGCTTTTGAGCCGCCCCCCCCCCGGGAGACGAGGCTGTGTATGTCACAGTACAGTTTATTGCTTTTTTTTTTCCTTCTACGCCCCTCTGTGCTGAGCAGATGTTACATTCAAGAAATAAATTTTCCGTGTGAATGGAACGGCGCGGGAGCGCTAAATTTTGGCGAGTGGATGTAAAAGTTTGAGAAAAACTTATTTTCTAATTTTTCTGGTTAGTTGAGCTTTCCGGATACTTGAATATTGGATAATCGAGAATTTACTATAAATAATTTTGATTTTTAAACATTTAGAATTATATATATATTAGCATTCAGATTTCTTCCTAGCATTTACATATTAATCTCTGTGCTACCAGAAGATTTTAATTTTACTAATTTATGAAAAATTAATTTTAGGAATTCATGCAATTTCAGATAATTTAAATTTACTTTCAGTAATTAATACACTTATAATTTCCTATTACTAGCAGAAATGCATAACTGTATGGTGAGCGAGCAGGGATCACTTAGTGATCACAAAAGAAATACAACATGATTCTTGGGGAGCAGAGCGAGCAGGGGGTGTAACCCCTAGTTATATATATATTTGATTGTATCATATATTTCTCTTTCCTTTGTTACTCTTGCACTTAAAATAAAAAGTCTAATATACAATATTTATCCCAAACTAACAGGAATCAACATAGATGCAATAAAACAAATTGTTTCTTTTTTAAAACAAAAAAACCTGACACAAAGTTTTTGCTAGAGGGGAAAAACATCCCCCCCCCAGATACCATAATTTCTAACAGCTGTATATTTTTTTCACCTACCAATATTTATTTCTATCTGTTCAGAATATGACTTTTAACAAGCAATCAGCTTAAGAAATATTTAATTTTTATTATTTTGAAACACTGCAAATCAATTTCACAGAAAGCTGTTTTTTCAAATGAAATGAAGTGTAATTTTATAATTACAGAACACCAAACTCAAAGTGAAATAAATTTAAATCATGCTGAAACGAAAACAAGCATACTATATCTGATTGTTCAATTAATTTTTCTGCAGTTTCTTTCCTTTTAAACTTGACAAAAGCTGACCCTTTAGGATGGTCTGTTAGTTGGTCCCTCACTAAGACACAGTATTCATATTCTCCATACTTGGCCATTTCTTCTTCAAGACTTTCTTCTGTTGTTGCAAAGGACACATTTCTCAAAAAAACAGTTTTTCCATCATTAACATCATTGCTCCTTTCCTTTTTAACGATAGCCTTTTCCTTTTTATCGACTATTTTATCTTTTTTATTAGCCACCTTTTCTTTTTTGATATAATTTTCTTCAACTTCTTCATCAGCATCAGATTCTGGAAAAATCAATAATTCTATCACATCAGAAAGAATTGAAATTTTTTAATGCTTATGAATGGACTAGATTTCACATATACGATATTTGATACAAAAAAAAGCAAAAGTATTATTTCCAAGATAATCTATGAATATGCTATAAGAAATACACTAGATTTTACAAAGATGTAATTCCTTTAGTATATTTAAGTGTACTTACTAACGGAATTACATTACAGGAATTAATTACTACAGGAATTAATTACATTATTATTTACTATCTCTGAGTGTAAAGTGTAAACAGAAGTTTAATGATGGCCCAAGTTTTTGAAACATTTTTCTCCTGCCCCTGTCATATTTATTGCACACAATAATTAGAAAAAAAAAATCATACTATACTTTAATTGAAATAACTTAAAATGAAATGGAAGTTATATTACTACACAATATGAAGCCACAATGAGTAAGTGTAAAAACACATAAAATTAAGAGATGAATTTTAGCCAGACTATCAAAGGAACAGAAAATGAAGTTTCGAAATTGAAGTGCAGAACACAGCAACATTCAAAAACAACATGTTATTGTCATGGCACAGGTTTACAGTTGAAATGATTTAATCTCCCCCCTCCCCTTTATCACATGCATTATCTCTCCAATACATATTTATAAAATTCATTGTTTTTTAAATGCATGCAGGAAGTATTTTCTTAAAAAACGTAACAAGCTGATCAGTGATTTTATTATTAAATTGAAGTATAATTGACATGTTATTACATTAAAACATTCTGTACATTCCTAATCAAGAATTTTCACTTGATGAAAGTAAAATAAAATGGCTTAAGAAATGCAGCCTGTTTTTTATAAATATCCAACTGAAAGTCCAATAATAGAATATTAGGTCATAAGCTATAAATCAGAGCAAAACCATTACTGAAAACAAACTGAAATCAATTATTTGTAATTTGAGAAACTACAGCAATGCATAATAGTATAGTTAAAAAAGGGAACAATAATGAATAGTTTAATTTTCTTATAAATGTTTTCCGTTACTTAAGTTCATACAGTTTTTTCCCCCTAGAGATAAAAAAAAAAAAAAAAACAACCCTTACCTTCACTAGAAGATTCACTGGATGAACTTTTATCATCACCAATGTGAGAGTTTGTGAGTGCTTCAGCACCTGAATCAAACTCTTTCAGGAATGCATTAAGTCTCTTTTCATCTTCATCTTCTTCATTCTCATTCTCACTTTCACTTTCTTTGACTTTGTCATTTTCATCTGAATCCGAATCTTTTTCAGATTTTATTTCAATTTCACTATCAGATTCATCTTTTATTTCTTTTTTGGTGACAGATGAATTTGGTTTCTCTTCACTTAAGCCCTGCAGTTTCAATTTATACGAAGTTTTATCAACTGCATAATCAATAGCTACTTTGCGACCTGGAAAATTATAAGTTTAATATATATAAACTAATTGGGAAAAAATTTTACATAAAAAAATCTGAGGAAGTTTACAAAATTAAGAAAACATTAGAGAAATACTATACATTTTCAAGCTTTTGAAATAACAAACAGCTTCTGAGGTAGATGTAAAACCACCCCCCCCCCCAAAGGATTCATTGGTGCAAAGGAGATTTAAATACTCCACTTACATTTTTATTATATTTAGTGACATAAATATAATGCATATTTGGTGCAAAATTTCTTTTATCATGATAGAGAAATTAATACACACTATAAAGAACTTGTCATATTCAACAAAACTAAAACACAATAGAAATAAGCAAATTTTATGTGGAAACCACAAATATTCTTTCTTAAGTTACTAAAAATTTTATGTGAAAACCACAAATATTCTTTCTTAAGTTACTAAGTTTTTTCCCCCCCAAATGCAAATTAAAAAAAAAAAAAAAATGTTTACGAATCCCTGAAAATTTTTTAGAATACACATATACCTTGAATTTCCTTATAATTCATTGTTTTCATAGCTTGGATTAAAGATTTTGTATCTTCAAATTCAACAAAAGCAAAGCCCCTTTTCTTTCCATCTAAAGAAAAATAATCAATAAAAATTTTTGTCCAATATAAAATTGTATACATACACATAATGATAGGCAGAATAGTAGTTTTTTTTTTTAATTATAAATATCAACTAACTCATACAGAAATTACTCAGGGAAGAAGAAAAATATTTACACAGCAAGTTGCAATTTATATATCAATAGTTTTACCCATTGCATCAAGTTATTACAAAACTTTAATCAAAACTTCATATAATGAATATTTATAGCATTCATAATTAATATAACATCAAATATTTGAAAGAAAAAAAATAAATATTTTATTTACATCCATACATAGAGGAGCAAACAAAATTCATACCTTTTATGTTTTGATAGGAAAACATTTTAAAAATTAAATTGATATTAGTTTTAGAATTATCCCATCTGAAGCTAATAGAGAATTCCATCACATAAATTGTTTTATAATAGTCCAGAACAATGAAGGGAAAAAAATTGGTGAAGTTTTAAAATTTGGCACAGTTGTTGGGGTAATGCCCTAAATGATATACTAAACGTCCCCGAAGGTGGGGTTCAAAGGTCAGATTTCTTAAATATCTCGGAAACTATGGATTCTAGCGAAAAACACTTAATTACAAAATTAAACTACATTAAATTTCCTACAAAAATAGTCCCACCCTTTTTTGTAGCATCAATAATTTAGAAGATAAAGAGGGGATGAAAAAGTGAATCTTTTAAAATTCCTTATTGTAATGGTAAAATGAATTAAAAGTGCTAAAGCAACAACCTTCAGAAAAACCTCATGCTGATATAAAAATTATACAAGGGTAGTAATGTAACTGTTGAACGTAGTGGTGGAGGGGTGACAAAACTATTTGATGAACATTTGTTCTCCCCCCACACACAAGATACTTTCTATTCAGTCATGTTCTTCTCCCATTTGTGTTTACAACTTTTGGTTCTTTTAACGTTCCAAATGAGAGTATTTAAACAATATAATCTAAATCTATATATCTATGCCAGGTTTGACATAAAAGCTTGCAACATTTCACATTCATAACATCTAGTCAGCATATATATACAAACACTAAAGCCCAGTACACACATGTGATTTGTGTAAAAAAAGTCATTAGCGGCAAAATGCTGGAGAAGTGATTAGAGACTTAAAGTACATTAATACGAGTTGGGCAGTACTGAGGGATCTTCCTGAGGATAAAGTAGTTTCAGACACAATAGAGGAGTCATTTAGATGGAAAGGATGATGCCAGTTCTCTGTAGGCGAGCTGATGGAAAATACAAATTCTATTGAGGTCAGAACAGTGCTGGAGAAATATTTTTCACTACAGACAAATGAGTTTCAGAAAAGGGGACTTGAAAGTCTACCAGAAAGATGGGAGAGAATTGTAAAAAATAAAGGAGAGTATATTTCAAATTAAGAAGAATTTTCTTTAGCTTAATTTTTAAAAATAAGAAGTATAAAAAAAAGTGCACTATTTATGGGATGAATCAATATGTCACCTAATAATGTCTGCAACTTATTTACAGATTCATAATACAAGACAGGTTATTATAAAAAGGAATATAACGAGAATACAAATTCTTCAGACCTTCTTTCAAAGGAATTTTCACATCAGTAACTTTTCCATATTTGGAAAAAATTTCTTTCAGATCGTCTTCATTTGCCTATTAAGGAAAGGAATTTCATATGAATTAGCATCTCAGAAATATAAGAAAAATAAAAATCATAAAAAAATGGCACAGCCTTAAATAGAGATAAATTCAAGAAGTACAACGAAAAGAAACAAGAAATAAACATTTGTCTAAATTTTTTCAACATTTTGTATGTCATTTACAATGCTGAAATAAAATTTATATGAAATAAAAAGAAACTAGGGGGTTACACCCCCGGTTCGCTCCGCTCCCCAACCCCAAGAATCATGTTGTGATTCTTCTGGGATCACTACATGATCCCAGCTTGCTTCGCTTGCTCACCATGCAGTTATGCATTTCTGCTAGTCATAGCTTCATTAATTTCAATGAAATATTGCTGAAATGAAAAATGCTTCTGCACATGTATTCACACTCATTCCAATTATTATTTAGCCAAGAAAGATCTAACTTTTCTCTCTGGGCAGTTATTTATGTGTTAAACCTCAGAAAATTTAATTTAAGTTGTCAAGAGATGATATAACCCATTTTACAATCTTTTACCTAAAAGAATGACCATTTAAAGAGAAAAGCGGCTTGAAACAGGCTCATATTAACTATTCAAAATTGAAACCATTATGTACTTTTAGCTTTTTAAAATTGATAAGATCGTAAGTTTACTCATATTATGTTGCTCAAAAAGCTTCCTTATATGTATACTGACTCACTCCAATTAAAATTTAGTCAAGAAAGGTACAACATTTTTCTCTGAGTGGTCACTTATGTTTTTTAAAACCCAGAAAATGTGAGTTATCAAAAGATGAAATAGCCCATTCCTCAACCTTTTAACTAAAAAGGACATATTAAGGAGACATTCATTCATTGCAAGACTTAAACTTAATTTATTCAAACTATTCAACTAAAAAAAAAATATTTGTCTCGAGCTTTCCACCGATGTAAACAAACCAAACTTGCGAGCTGTTGCCAAACGGTGATTAAGAAATTTGATCCTTTTTTTGTCACCAGATATAACATATCTATATATATAAGAGAATTATATATATAGATATTTAAAAACTTGTATTCTAAGTTTTGTTTTTCAGTAATTTTACATAACTAATTTTAAAACAAAATGAATATAATACAAGGATATCACAGGTATCTCATGTAATAAATTAATTGTTGCAGAAGCCCATTAAGTGAAAAATATGTATGAAAACAATGATTCAGACTGAAAAATAAAAGCACAGCAATATAAAGAAAGTCAATATTTCTGCATCATTACTTGCAAACAGTTCTTGTTTAAAAAGAATTACATATAAATAAATTTTATTGCAGAAAAAAGAATAAATATATCTGCAAGAAATTAAAAGCATAGTATAATAGATAGAAATTGCACGTACGATGCAATAGGAAATTGTAAACAGAACTTGTTCTTTATCATCAATAACTCTTTAATTCAAGATTCCATCTATCCTTTTTGATTCACATTAGGACCATCACAACATAACAAAATTATATTTTGGGCCAACAAATCTGCATATTCCAATACATTTCACACTCTTAAAAGGCCACTAAAATGTCATGACCTCTCCTTCCCTTTCCAAAAAACACCATTATTTTTAGAAGTCTACACTTCATTTACTTTCCTTCTTTAGAACAAAATGTCAGAAGAAACCAAATTTCCCCTTTATTGCTGCTATTTAGTTTCATTACATAATAAATAAATAAATGATTTAAAAATATCTGAAGACTTAATAACACAGCAATGGGGAAAGGGCAATGAGATATACATTAGGGTGGATCGAAAATTCAAAGTATGGATAAAATAATCGGCATAGGGTGCAAAATTTGTCTTTTAAGTGTACTAGCATATATGCAAAAATTTTTCAACTTTGTTTAATATCTTCCGGTGCCCCAAAACGCTTAAATATTTGGAAAAAACGTTTTTTAAGCGAATTTCAAATTAAAAATCAAAAATTAAAAATGTGTTAAAGAAACGATTTTACAAGGAGAAACGTAGAGGAGAGGGCGAAGGAATGATAAAAAATACCAACAAAAATTGGAAAATTATTGTACTGAAAAAATATCGTGTTTGTTCAATATCACATTTTGTAAGTGTACAAATTTCGATACATGTAAATTTCAAAAAAGACATGAACATTCCACTTGCTGAGCGATTGTTTATAAAAGATTGAATATTAGAAAGGAAAATGGTTATTGGAGAAGTGGAAGTAATTGCTACTGAAAAAAAGAGAAAAGGAAAGAAAACAGATGGAAGACAAAAGAATAAAACGTAAAATGGTTAAAACTGATGCTGCTCATGCTCAATCAATGGAGCTACTTGAGCTCAACACTATGTCTTCGTCCTTGTATACAGATACGGATGTAATTACCTTGGAATATCAATAATTAAACCGTTTAGATTTCCTTACCTTAACAATGGAATGTGATCGATACGGAGTTTTGGATAGAACAGCTACTTCATTTGCCAGTGCTGTTCTACAAGGCATTGGAATTGCACACGAAGGCGAGGCTTCTCATGTGTAGATCGCAATAAAATTCGTAGACAACGCAAAAAGCTTTAAAATGCAGTTGCAAAGTCTACTAAGTTAAAAGTGTCTTGGTCTCTTTTAACCGGATTATATTTCGATGGGAGAAAAAACAACACAAAAGTTCTAATTAAGGACACAAAGTACTGCCCAAAGACCACGAAAGAGGAGCATTAAACTCTTGTAAACAACCTACCTGTGTATATCGGATATATTACTGCTGCAACAGGAGGAGCTAAAGCCATAAAAGAAGTAATACTCAATTTTTTGGAACAAATAATATGCGATTAAATGGGATAACAGTAATTGGATGCGATGGAACAAATGTTAATACTGGGCACAAGGGAGGTATTATTCTCTTGATGGAACTGGCCTCATTAGACCATTACAATGGTGAATTTGTTTGCTTCAAACAAATGAGTTACCCCTCCGTCATCTACTAAATTCTTTGGATGGTGCAACAACTTGTCCTAAAGAATTTTGGTGACCAATTTGTAAAAAAAATCAAAGCTGCTTTAGCTCCTGTAGCTCCTTTTTCTTCAATAAGTGTGGAGAATATACCAGATAATACAGATATAATGGTTCTCAGCAATGATCAGCAATATATATATGATATTTGCATAGAAATATCACGTGGTGAATATTATTCTGACCTGGTATTAAGAAAGCCTGGTCCAGTTGCTCACTCAAGGTGGATAACATTTGAAGGTAGAATTTTAAGGTTGTATGTGGTAACAGAAAAACCATCTGACAATCTTATTATTCTTGCAAGGTATATTATAAAGGCTTATGCTATCTGTTTGGTTCCATGTCAAGACAAAGCCCTCCATAACAGAACGAGTGCTGCATATTTGGAGACTTATTTCATTTTTTAGATATTTGGAACCCAATTTAAGAAATTTAGTACACACTTTTATTGAACTAAATAGCGTCTTTTGTCATCCAGAAAATTTGCTATTGTCAATTCTCACAGATAACAGAGAGAATATAAGGTCTTTAGCACTACGGAAACTAATTTGTGCTAGAAATGAAAACAGAGGATCATAAGAATAAGAATTTTTCAAGTACCAAAAATAGACTTTAAAGCAAAGGATTTTTTTGCACTTATTAACTGGCAACGAGTTGGACATTTGAACTACCTCTTTTGATGAATGTGCCATTTAAATAAATAGAGGACATGGTAAAAGTTAGACGGAGGAATGGTCAAAATATCCATGCCATACCCAAGCTATAGAAAGGTATTTTCTCATAGTGTTTGAAGCGTCGGAAAGTGTATATGGAGAAGAGAAGAGACACTGCTTCATATTGAATAGGATACAATCAAGAAGTCTTATCAAGCATTATAATACCAAAAAGGATTATATCTTTTAGAAATATGTAAATCTTCAAATTAATAGAATTAAAAAAATCTATGATTAAGTTCACTTTTTATAAGTTTTGTGATTTATTGCTTTGACTATTAAATTTTTACTTCATGTATTATTATAAAATTATAATTATTTATAAGTTTACACTTTAGTACTTGAATAATCTGCCAATTTTTCAAATATTTTTCATTAATTCACAATTTTTAATAGATATTTGTAAAAATGTCAATTTTTAACTTTTTGGGGGGCTTTCGGGCCACCAGAAGATATGAATGAACTTTAATAATAATAAAAAAACGCAAACTAATGTACCCAAAACAAAACTTTCTTACCCGGCGCTAAAGAAAATTTTGAAAATATTTTTTTATAAATTTCCCCCCAAAAATGTCATTTTAAACTATTTTTGGGGCACTAGAAGATATGAATGGATTTCATAAAAAAATATATGCAAACTAATATACCTAAGACACAACTTTTCCACCCCATGCCAAAAATAATTTCGAAACAAAACAAAAAAAATTGTAATTTTTTATAAAAAATTCAATTTTTAACAATTTTTGAGGCCCTTGGGGCACCGGAAGATATAAATGAATTTTAATAAAAAAAAGTATATAAACTAATATACTTAAGACACAACTTTCCCGCCCCATGCCAAA
This sequence comes from Araneus ventricosus, assembly GCA_013235015.1. NCBI lineage: Eukaryota > Metazoa > Arthropoda > Arachnida > Araneae > Araneidae > Araneus > Araneus ventricosus. The sequence continues at coordinate 594,548 of BGPR01000083.1, forward strand.
AAGAATTTCAAAAAAAAATTTTTTTCCTATACTTTTCGATCCACCCTAATATACATGCCATGGATGCCACAGAGACAAAACATTAATGCATTTATGCTTTCAAAAATCAAATATGATGAGAGAGAGATACTATGAGGGAATAATACTATGCCCCAGACATAAGTTACCTTTGCTAAGCCACTGAAACAGAATTTAAAAATATTGCCCATAGACCCCATCTATACTTATTATAAAAGGCAATGTTTGTGTGCGTGCGTGCGTGTGTGTTTGTCTGCGATGTCCAGACGAATCTATCGCACTTACAGCCATGAAATTTGGCACACAGGTAGTCGTAATGGTGACTGAATGCACCTCGAAGCCGAAATTTTAAATTTTAATCTAGAAATTTTTTTATTTAATGTTTTGTGTTGTTTTGGTTGATTTTTCGCACTAATTTCTCAATAGAATGGTTTCAAATAATTGTACGACAAAAATAGATAGACCATCGGAAAGAGCACGCGATTTCCGTTCTAATGAAGTTAGTTTTGAATTCCTAACGCAATTTACTGAATTTTGAGAAATTTTTTAAAAATACCCAGTTTTGGCTTCAAGATGTTACTTTTGATTTTAAATTTGTTGCATCCGACTTTCTAATAACACTATTATTTTCAATTTTTTTCAGCATATAGGTAGAACGGTTGTGTCGGATTTAAAACAACAACGGTTAAAATATCTTTTCAAGTTTTTTTTAAATTAATTTATTTCTGGGCGGTTGAGAGTTATTTTTCTGGAGAGAGTTCGGCGCGCGGCACGGCACTTCGGAACGCAGATAGCTATGTGATTGGTTGAAGGGGAGGTGACGTCATAACCTTGAATTGAGTGACTGATTATTATTTTCGGCAGTAACTTAACGCATTTATTCATCTCGCATACTTTGCTTGCAGTATAATAATTTTCACGTTGCAATTTTTTAATATTGTTTATCGCGAAAAAAAAAAAATAAGCGGGAAAATCAATAATGTGTATCTTTTGTTTTGATTTTGTTTTCAAAACTTTTTCATGTCATTGTGGGCGTTTTTTTTTTTTTTTTTGAAGTCCTGATTCCACGGGCAACGCCGTGCGCGTACTGCTAGTTTATAATATAGGGAAGTTTCCTTTCAAGTGGCTTTGAGCTTTCTGCAAAACACAGCATGCCCTCCAGTAGAGAATAATGATTCATCAGGAAAAATGACAGCTATCAGAATCTCTCTTGATTATATCATCAAGAGTGCTATGGACACTTTTACTTGTTGACTTTTATCTCAAATACTAAATGGCTGTCAGGCAAGCTTTATCTCAAACAAAGCAGACAATTTCATCTATATGAATTTTTGTGTCTGACTTATTCTGTAGTTCACAGCATCAATAATTATTAACAACTCAGGGACACTTTATAAGTTCTCTTCAGTATACAACAAGGACCTAAATATGAAACCAAATCAACTCCTGGACAGTTTCACAACTTCTTGAAGAGTTTACTCAAAAAGCAAGTGATTGAAAAAATACATAAAACTCACCTCTCAGTAAGAATTTTGAGTAACTTTTTCATATTTTAAGTTAGCTTGGCTTATATTTTTAATAGTTAAATTGGTTATTTTAAATTTTAAAAAATCAAATATTTAATCCTTTTATCAGAGATAAAGATTTTTCTTTTCAAATTATATTTCAAAAGGTATGGACCAAATAAAAATGTTTTGTAGAAATATAAAAATCTTGAACAATAGCTACAGAATCTACTTCTAATATATGTCAGGATTTTAACAATACTATTCTTTAAACGAACATTCTAAACTGCTCTTATCAATATTTTCCATCTTGAGTTTTATTGATTTTAAAACAAAAGATAGATCTTATTTCAATCGATGCACATAATAATGCTGAGGTTATCAAATCAAACTAAATAATCTCAATCATTACCTTAAAAGAGAGGTTTCGAATTATTAATCGTTTCCTCTTCTTTAACTTGGGTCTTTTTTTCAACCGCTGTTCAAGCTTTCCTGAAAAAAGTGAAAATAAAAAAAGAAGCAAATTTCTTTCATTAACTTACTGAACAGAAATAAACAGTGAAACTCCTGCTATTCATTTGATGATCTTTTTAAAAAAAGATATGGACAATAAGATAAAATAATTCAACAAGAGAAAATAGATATTTGATGAATCCATTAAACCAATACTCCTTAAGTAACAGATCACATTTTTGATTATTTTCATTTTCCCTCACATTTGGCCATGCAGAATAACTTTAGGATCACCAAAACTTTCACAATATTTGCTTTTGTCAGATTCATCTATACTACTATTAAAAATACTTAAGAAAATGTTTTTGATCAAGATATATAATTAAAATTGATCCAATGACAGCACCAAATGTTTTTAAAAAATTATTTATCATTAATTAATGCCTTATTCACATGTTTTATTTTCCAATAGAAAAGAATATGGTTGAAATCTAAAAGTTGGTACACACTCTTGAAACACTGCCAAATCGCCAAAGCAAGACGTTGACCGCTGCATAACATTGGAGCCAATTGCCAAAGCAAAATGCAGGTTTTACCTGTATTAGCTTTGGCGACTTGGCGCCATTTTAAGAGTGTGTACCAACTTCTAGATTTCAACCAAGAATATTTGGAGTAGTGAAAATCTTTTTCAATGGAAAAGGTATCATCATTTTGAAAAGTTTCAGCAGTATTGCATTAGACTATTATACATGATGCTGGCCCCATGGTGACCAACCTACCCATTAGTGAGATTATTATACATATCATCTTAAACTGGAGGGAAAAAAAGGTAAATTTGCAAATATGATAAAGATTACTAATTATCACATAATATAAATGATATGCTACTCATTCGCAGGAAATAAACACATCCTGAAAATCAAAGACAAGATGTCATAACAGCTTGTTTCTAAGAAGAATGGTTTTACTAATATTCATTTAGTTGCTGATGCATATGCTTGTCTCATGCACTAAAATGAAAATACCTAAAAAATACATTTGCCCTTTTGAGTTTTGTAAATAATGCATTTGGCTATACATCTATTTACAACTACCCCCAAACCTGACTTTCTTGGTCTGACATCAATATATACAAATAAAATAGATTCAATATAGATAAAAATTAAGATATTCTGGAAATATTATTCAGAAATATTAAATTAACTAATTGGTCTGCTAAACAACCAATCAGTATCCAACAATGTAAAAGTCAGATGAAAAGTCTAACAATGAATATTAATCTAAACATCTTCAAATACGAGACAGAACAAGGTGTACTCTTAAACAGGGTGGCTACAGAAACTGTGAAAAAAATTTTCCTGACTAAACTTACAACATTTCCCTGATTTACGCTACTAATTATATTAGTTTCCTGGATTTCTCCCTACTCAGAATCACTGTATGAGTACAATATACATTATTAAAAACACTTTTGCCAGTTATATGAAAAAATAATATATTTTTATGAAATTTAATTTAAAAAAAAGGAATGAACATCCTAAAAAAATCTATTAAAACAGAATATTACATTTCTTATAAGTAAAAAAAAATACTCGAAATTTTCACTATTTTGTTAAAATTTCTAGTATAATTGGCTTTGATTCTAACAAGGAGAGGGCACGACTTGGGAAATTCAATTCGTGATGAAACTTGGCATATTAGTAGCATACCATTAGGGTGTTCACCCATTAATCTAAAAAAGTGCAATGCCCAGTCAATTCGGAGGAAATTGCCCTCAAACTTTGGGCACAACTTATACACCAGTAACTCTCCATAAGCAATCAGTGCTCTGATAGCTTAGATGCCAGCGTGCTCGATTACCATTCGCTAGGTGCGCAGTTCGATCCTGGCTGCGTTTTTTTTCAATATTATTCCAAATTAAATTAAAAATTTAAAAAAATATTTTAAATTAAAACTAATTATTTTTGGGCAGAAAATAACTTTCTTGACACTTTTCATTTTCATGAATAAGTTCTTCATCACTCACAATAATTTTTTCAGCCAGGATGGCCACAGTATTTTGGAAAATTTCTTCACCCATCAACATTGCTTCATGAGAAATTGAAGCTGAAGATTCTGATGAAATTAAATTATTTTGAGCCAGTAAACCTTGATAATAAATAACAGCATCTTTTAATCTCAACTTTGACACTTCACTATATAGTGATTCTTGTGTGGTTCCATCTTCAACCTCCGACACACTAGCAGTATTATAATTTATAGACATTTGCACTTTAGAATATTTTAACTCTCTGTATTATGCTAATTTAATCAAAAAGCAATGCAAAACACTTCAAAATCCAAGGTGAATAACCTCGTTTGTTCAGGGCTTCTAAAGGAATAGAAGTAAAAGCACTGTCGAAGAATTTCATACGATAATGAGTAAGGCCATTTATCCATTGGTCCCTTTTCAATTATTGAAATTTAGGACCATCTGCCTACGCATTTAATAGATTAACAGCTGATCTTTGCTATTTTTTATTCCAGCATTAAAATATTGGATCATCTGCTTATGTATTCAATATATTAACATCTGCTTTCTACTGTTTCCAAGATAAAATAAGAACGAAGAATTTGTGAATATAAAAACCCAATAATTTAAAACTTTCAATGAATTTAGAATGAGAATTTTAAGTATAGTTAATATTTATCACCATTAAAGATGTATTTATAATTATTTTACAGTTTATATATTATTTTTATTATTATTTTATCTGTAGTTCAAGTATCATATAAATAAAGTTATTTTCTGCATAAAAATAATTAAAGTTTTGATTTAAAATATTTTTCTAATTTGTTATTTAATTTGGAATAATTTTGAAAAAAAAAAATAAAAATAAGAAACCTCAGCCAGGATCGAACTGCGGACCTTCCAAATGATAAGCGAGCGCGCTGACATCTGAGCTATCTGAGCACTGATTTCTCGAGAAGAGTTACTGGTATATAAGTTGTGCCCAAAATTTGAGGGCCATTTCCTCCGAATTGGCTGGCCATTGCACTTTTTTAGATTGATGGGTGAACACCCTAATGGTATGCTACTAATATGCCAAGTTTCATCCCGAATTGAATTTCCCAAGTCGTGCCCTCTCCTTGTAAAACTGCATAAGAATTCTAAGAAACATTAAAACTACTCTTTGCAACACAAGTTAAATTATATTAACAGAAAAGGTTATTGTGATCTTTGCTCAAAACTTTAAAACAGTTCAATAACTAATTAGTCTTTGCATGAGTGCCAGAATAACAAGTTGCAGCATAAATATACAAATAGTATAATTATGTGTACTAATAATATATATTTCAGCAAAGATTTAAACAAGAGAAACTGCTAAAATATTACTTCAAATCTTTATTCTTTAACAAATCATAAGAAATTAATTGCTCTAATCAAAAGTTTTTATAAATGAATATAAGTTTTTTTTTTTTTAAATTCCATTTATTATTACAAATAATGCTAGACATAAGATACTAATTTATAGATAATAACTCAAGTAACAAATAACTATTATTTTCCCTTGATTTTTAGATATTTTAAAGAATTTCCCCGATTTTTCCAGATCAATAAAATTCCCTGACTTTTCTCTGATTTCCTGGTTCTGTCGCCATCCTGTTAAACACAATACTTAAATAGATAAGCAATAAAAATTTCAGTTAGCTTGAGAATCCTGATTACCAGAAAAATGATTATGTTTATAATATAAAAGAACAGAATGATGCGAAATAAAAGTACATCACTAGGGGGAAAAAGTTTATTTTGGTACTCTTCCATAAGCATCACAAAAGGTATTGGAGATGTGAAAGGACAAAATGCACACTAAATTGACCAAGGATAGAAACATTATGCCACATTTCGCACTTTGGGACACATTTTAACCTGTGAGAATGTGCAACTCCTTAGCGAATGCTAAAACGTGCAGGGGTCATAGAATGACCCCAAACTAAAATTCAACCCTGTGCTGTTAAAATCATTATCTTTTTAATAGGAAAAATAACGCCTTTGATTTTTAGACCTTAAGAATACAGTGCTTAACACAAATCAAATATACTTCATTATTATCCACTAATAAAGCACGGATTTTTAGAGGTTCATTTTTCGCGCATCTCTTTCATGTGAAAAGTGTGGTGCGCATTTCTCGATAAATGTATTTGTTCACTCTACAATTAAATGTATCATGTTATCGTTGACGAATAACTCCCAACTCTTCACAGGGCTTGTCACATTTTTCGCTTGTCCTTTTGTTTCAGGTAAGAGCGACACAATATTATGACAATGAATATTTTGCCTTAATTTTGTTTCTCAATGCCCTCTTTTGATGAAAACATTTTCAAGTTATTTACATCTACATTCACAGAATCTCCGCCCTCTTCCGATTCTGCATCATGTACGCAGAAATTTTCATAATCTGAAAAAATCTCTTCTAAAACATCTTCAGGTCCATTGTCTTCATTGTCAGTCTGGATCTTCATAAGTTTCAACTTCAGCAAGAAGTTTAAGTAAACGACCCATTTCTTTTTCTTATGTAGTTGGCATTGTGAGAAACAGTTAAACATTTCAATTCGGCTAGGAAAATAACGAGCTGACCGTATCAGCTATGTTTAATAACTAGTCTGTGGAACAAACAAAAAGACGCATGGGTCATTTAATAATTCCATTAACTGATCAAACATGTATCGGGACACGAAAAATTACGGAAATACTTTCTAAATACTCAGAAAAGGCAGAGGGGGTGACTAACTCAGTTACTGATAAGAAAAGAATGAAAAGGTGTCTAGTTTTCTAGGATTTCGAGGGCTTGGGGTCATAAAATGACTCATGCACGTCTTCCCGGGTTAACAGCTTCGATATTAACAGAAATTATTTTCTGCGGCAACACTTATGCTTTGTGACAGTTACTGTTGAGCTGATAGAAAAGTATTGATAACTAAAGATTTTCTTATTTAATTAAGATATTTTAATTAATTTCCTTAATTAAAGTAATTACAATAATACATTAACAAATAATGCATTCATTAGTTCATTCCACAAAGGAAAATTGACAGGAGAGCTTAAAAAATTACATTTAATTTAAAACTGTTAAGAAATAAACAGACCTGCCATCTTCCAGATTTGAAAAAGAGGGAGACATTTTCAATTATGCATACACGATTACAATTGCACAGCACAGTCAACATTTACTTTATTTAACTTGTGTACAAATAAGGTGGAGGGGGCCTAATGAGACAATCTTTTATTTTGGATATATTTTTCTCAATTTTTTACAAAACGAATGAAAATGTAATGATTTTTAAAAATTTCTTAGCTAGGTTTTTCAAATAATCTGATCAGTTTTTTAAAAGACACATTTTAGTCCTCACTCTTCCATACATATTTTATATCTACACCAATATAAATTATGGGTTTACATTTCTTCATATATATTTCTTGATTATAGTTTTTTCATATTTACAGTCGAGTTCTACTTACAAATAAGTCCTATTTACAAATTACATGATAATGTACTTTTACTCCTTTAAAGAAGTTGTTGCAGATTTTGCCCTCTTTAAAAAATGAACATCAAATTTTCTTTTAAAACAAGGCATTCTTGACTTTGTAGTCAACAAATTTCCCAAAGTCTGATTTGAAAGTGAGGATCAAAATTTTGAGTGTGTCTTGGTAACTAAGCTAAAGATCTGCTCATACTCTGCATTGCTGTGAGGGATGGTCAAAATTCCAATCATAACTTTTGACTATTGTATATCTATATTTTTTCTTCTTTTTCTTTTTTTTTTTCATCCAGGAAATCATCCATCTGAAATGCATAAAATTCAATTCAAAATTCATTCATTCATTGTAAGGAATCAATAGCTGGGTCAAAGTTCATGTGTTGTAAGGTTAAAAGACAAGGAAAGTTGTCAACAAAAAATTTTAAGCTGGCAAATGAAGCATCATAATTGAATTAATATCAGCAACTTCAGTATTCAAAAGGATATCACTTTCAAAAGGAAATTTATGTATCACATACAGTTGTGAAATAGAGTCTAATCGCGGAGAAAAGACCTCTTTTTCATCAGGCTTTAAAGTTTCAACAATTTTAAAAGAAGAATAACCAATCGCTAAATCAGAATCATGATTAGTTTTTTCTTTATAATTGATGTCAAGTAAATTTTTACCTGATTTAACAATGGAATGCAAAAGAAACCTTGAAAAAAAATGTTTTCAGTATATCCAGTAACAATTTACACAAGATCTAAATATAGGGTGTAGTTGACTGCAGTTCGATGTTTGGAATTTCGAACAAAGGCAGGGTGTTTAATAAGGGAAAAAAAAAAAACCCACTGCTTTATTAAAATCTGATGAAATAAACAAAAAGAGCCTTTCTTCACGTGAGATAATCCCACGAATTTCTGACTTTGAATTCTTTACTTCATGTGATAATTTTATTTTTTAAAGTTTTGATACTTTAGATTCAGATGAAGCAAATGAATCTCTATTCCTTTTATTTGAATAGCAGGTTTTTGGACACTATATTTTTTTTCTTCTGAACTTCAGACGCAGATGATGCAATTGTATTTGAACTCATTTCACCTGAACATGTTTTCTCCTTGGGTACAAACTCTCATTTCTCCCTATCTTCAGACCTAGGTGAGCTTAAACAGGACTGATTTAATTTGAGGATTTTGTAGACCTCAATCCACTAGAGCCGCTATTGCCATTATTGTGGATTTCTGCTTTTAAAAAGGATGTCAACGAATTCCATTGCTCAACTAATCTTGCTAAACAACGACTTAAAGAAAGCCAACGTGTGAACACAAGCTTTAAAAATTTTCTACTTTCAGTATCAAGCATGGATTGAAACATTTTTAATTTTTCTTTTCGTTTAGAGCTTTTTTCCAGATAAAAATATCTATATCAATGAGAAAGTCTTCAATATTTGTAGGGAGACAGGATGCACCCTTCTCAGCTGCTAAATAGATTAGGCGACATGGACAACCGAATGCTTAATTTCATTTGATTATCTGCACTTAATGCCAAACAATTTTCTAATGGAATATTGTTAGACATCAATTCATTTAATATCAGATTGCCAAAATTAACTCCTGTGCTCCTGTTAACCTTCAAATGCAGAAGTTGACAACAAACTTGATTCAATTTTTTGAGTTTATTCATTGTGAAAAGTCACCACCAGTGGATATAATTTAAAATAACCTTTATTGCTACCATCAATAAAAATGGCACCTTCTTTAATGTAGAAATAATAGCATTTTCTCAGTTCTGCAATGATTAACCCTTCGGGATGAGCGCCGCATATGTGCGTTTCAGCTTGACTCATCTCAGGGCCGAGCGCCGCATCCTTGTGTTACGGCGAAAGTGCTGCTGTGGGCCGAGAGCCGCACATATGCGTTTGGCTTTTGGAACAAAATGTTTTCTATCAGATGGTGTTGCTATTCCATGTTTCTTTCAAAAGATTGGTCCCATACATTAGTATTTCTCTCTCCGACATCAGATTGTAGTTAGCCACGTGTCTGTGAATCATTCTATTAGAATTATTTGATTTTTGAGAGTATAAACAGAAACACGTGCCGGCGAGTGTAAATAGAAGCATGCGTTAAAGAGCTCTTTAACTCATTTTGGAGTGATTGTGTATAGTTTCTCCTCTTGCTTGGGTTAAGATTTTATGGGAGATATTCTGTCAAGGGTTTTTATGCCTCTCTGTTTTATTTTTGCAGTTATTGCTAAAAGAACGCGTTAACTTTCCGAGAAGGAAATATGTAAATTTTTAAATGACAAATCTATGGATTTTTCCGACAATAGCGATAAAGCAATAAATTATTAGAGTTCTTTAGATAGTTATGAATCATCAAATTCCGAATTAGAAGAGGATAGTACTAATATATCGATTCCAACTCCATCATGTCAATGGAGTCCTTAAATAGAAGATTTTTCAGAAGGCTTTGAAGAGTTAATTATTACAATTCTCTTGAAGTATTTTATAATATTGAACGTAAATATTTATTTTTTCCTATATTTTCGAATTTTGCATCAACAATCTAGTGTTCATTTAGGTACTTTCAATTATAGGGAAATACACTATATTTTTATTATAAAAAATCAAGTATTTTAATTAAACTTTTTTTAAGATTTAGAATATGATATCATTTACTGCATATTTAAAAATGGTTTCATTTCTATGTAAAGGACACTTTTTATGCATTATTATGTAACACGCACTTTTGACGAAATTTAATGTGTGTTAGGCTTAGCAGGAGAAAATGCTTCGGCCGGTGGGCACGTTTCCTTCAGCGTGCGGCCGTCCTGAAGGGGTTAATGAGGTTTTTATACATGCACATCCATACTTTTTTGTAGTCTTCCCGTTCGGTAACATCATCAGCACATGAAATTGGAAGGTTGTGCTCCACAATAAATGCGGTAAGTAATGATTCTGCTTGAATAACACCATCACCATTTTGTTTATTTACAATATATATATTTTTTTATTTGTGCCTAATATCTGAGCATCATTCTGATGATTTTGCCATGTGATATGCTTACAAATGTCCTACTTGTCTCCAGAAGCAATTGAAAAATTGCACGTGCAAATGGTACAAAATGCATACAATTTATCTTTTTTCGAAACAATAATACACGAATATTTCTTGGAATAGGCCTTTGGTAAATACAGTCTGATATTTCTTTTTAGATTTTTTCATTGACATCAGATCTGGACTGTTGGGAAAAGAAATGCATGCACAAAAAATAACCCTAACACGACACAACAAGATCGGTAGAAGAGATAAACAAATTCTCCCTGTTTCCTCCCTAGAGCGCTGAACAGTCAAAGCAGCGCATGTGCCAAAAACCCCTGACGATAATCACTAGTCAATAGCCTAGACATGATGTCACGGGAAAGAGCTAATGAAGAATCCATGACGGAATGATGTCACGCATTTGAAATTTGAGGAGAATGTGGTCGCGGCAGAGCTGGAGTTTTCTTTCAACGCTCTTTTACTGCATTTTTTTTTATGATTTATTTGTTTTAATTTAGTATTTCTAATTTGAAAATACTAAAAAGTGGGAGGAAATTGGTGAGAATTGGGAGGCAGGAGAAATTGTTAAAAAGTTGGAGATTCCCGCCAACAGCGGGAGAGTTGGCAGGTCTGAATAAATCTTACAAATATCATTAGTATACATTTTCAGTACAAAATTTATAAAACTGATGTTGCAAGCCTTGCATATTTTAAATTAAATTATATTGTAACAGTCTGATTAACCAGTCAAAAGACAGTAAATATTTTAGAAGTTAGTAAAAGATTGTTTAGGCAGATGTAAATTGCTGAGAAAGAAATAATTACAAACACATATATGCTCAAAAGAATTTTTGCATTCAGGACATTTTTTCAGAGCTTCTTATTTTATTGAAAATTTCAAGATCCACGAAACATAGAAGATAAAGTACTGTGTAAAGTAAATCCAAATTCATTTATATTTGTTGAAGTATTATCATATGCTTGTTACTTACCAACATTCTTACTGGAATTTGAATGTCCTCCTTTGGCAGTCTATGAAATATATAACAAAATATATCTTGTTAATTCTTTCACTATCAAAAATGCAGCATTATTAGTAATATTTATAAAAGGCACAGCAAAGAATAGGTAAAGAAGAAAACATAATCTTTTCTAATGTAACATAAACAAAATTTTTTTTCTTATATAGGTTGAATGAGATTTATTCACTTATATTAATAAGTAATAAACATTGTTTTAATATTAATCAAGCTGGTTAACTAAGTAGTATATTTAAATAATTCAGAGTAGACCGTTGATAACTCTGCACTCAGAAAAACAAGAATTTCACATCTTTCAATACATATTCCCAAATAATTTTAGTAAGAAAACATCTGAACGGATATTCTATTCTTCAATATTAGCTGGTAAAATAAAATGTTCCAAAGCTTTCACATGGTGTGTCTTTAAAGCAAGCGTGTCACACACACACACAGCAAATAATTTTGCAGCCTGGCAATTTAAGTGGACTTTCAACAAAAATTTCACAACCAGATTACTTTTAATACATTTCCGGTAGCACAAACTAATATAAAGATGGTGATCAATTACAAGTTCTATCTAGTTAGGCATAAAAATTGGAGAGCAATGGGAAGTGAATAGATGCCCCAGGTGTCAGTCTTAGGGGGTGCCATGGACAAAAACACATGAAGGGGCAGAAAAATATTATCATATAAAAGGTGTTTTTCACCCTTTTGAAATTACAGATAACAACTGGGGTGAAAAAATCCTATTATTTTCCTGGCACCACTTATCCAGGGTGCATAATGAGAAATTACTGCAAAAATTAAGCACTTTTTAAGCACCTTAGCCAAAAAAATAAGACCTTTGTATATTCATGCATACGTAGATCCACATATTTTCTAAGCATAGGGAGTTTTCTGTTCTGTAATACAATTTTATTGAAAAATGAAAAAAATATATTTTTAAAATTTTAAATATGTATTTTTTAAATTTTAATATTTATTTCTGTATTTGCACAATGTCTTCTGTTGTAAAATAAAGGATGTCTTATTGGCTTAACAAAAAAATGATAATGCAAATTGTCATTACCAAAAATTAAGTCAACTTTTATAAAATTAACAATAAAAGTATGTCTTGTAGAGTGCCAACACACAGACACATGCACACATTCTCCTTTATTATTAGTAGAGATAATAGCCACACATTTTTACAGTAAACAAATGCTAAGAAACAATATTAATAAATTCAAAAACAATCTCAAAATAGAGCAGGAATTACATATTTTTTATATCAAACAAGTGAGATGATAAGGTGTCCTCCAAATAAGATCTATATAATAAAAAGCCTCAAATGTCTGTGACGCTTGGCAAAGAGATTTAGTCTAAAAATTAGCATACACACTGACATACATACTGTTTTGATTCTGTGATGATTCAATATCAAATATGAGTTATACCAGAATTAATTAATTATTTTCCTAATAATTTTTTTTTTCTGAGTGTTGGGAAACACTGAATCTTTTTTCTAAATTATAGGATCTTCAAACTATCCAGTTGACTATCGCTATTTGACAGTGTTTTCTTTTTTTGAGCCGAGATTGTTTCCTTTCTTTTTTATTTTATGTTGATTCATTGACACAGGACTTCAGACCTGCCAACTTCCAGATATGAAAAAGAGGGAGATATTTTCAATCATACATACACGATCACAATTGCGCAGCAGGGCCAATTACTTTATTTAACTCGTGTACAAATAAGGAAGAGGAGGCCTAATGAGATAATCTTTTATTTAGGATATATTTTTCTCAAATTATTATTATTTTACACAATAAATGAAAATGTATTGATTTTTAAAAATTGCTTAGCTGGGTTTTTCAAATAATCTGATCAGTTTTTTAAAAGCCACTTTTTTTAGTCCTCACTCTTCCATACATATTTTATAGCTAGACCAGTGGTGCACAAACAGTGAGTCGCGAGAAAATTTTTGAGGGTTGCTCAATTAAAAGAAATTTATTTGACAATAAAAAAATATAAGGCTTTTCTTTTTAAAAAATGTGCTTGTTTCCCCCCCCCTTGAGGATTGCGAAAAAATTTACACAAAGTGAAGGGGTCGTAAATGAACAAAGTTTGAGTACCACTGATTTAGACAGTATTACCAATATAAATTTATTGACCTTACCTATATATATATATTTTGTACTTAAGAGCTTTAATTTATGTATTTACATTTCTTCATATATATATTTCTTGTTAATAGTTTTTTTCATATTTACAGTTGAGTCCTACTTACAAATTACATGATAATGTACTTTTACGGTAAGAGTTGGTACACACTCTTAAAATGGCGTCAGGCAAAGCTAATGCAAGTACAGTAAATTCCCGATTATCCGGCATTCAAGTATCCGGAAGGCTCAACTAACCGGAAAAATTAGAAAAGGAGTTTTTCTAAAAATTTTACATCCACGCGCCGTTCCATTCACGGGAGTAATTTATTTCTGCAATGCAACGTCCGCTCCGCATGGAAGGGTGTAGAGGGGTCAAAAGCAATATACAGTACCGTGACGTACATAGACTTGTTTTAGGGAGGGTCAAAAGCAAAAGTGGGAATCTCCCCCCAAAAATTAAAAGGTCCTCACCTTTTGCCGAAAAACGAAATTGACAGAATCGGTAAAAAAAAAAAGCTCATGGGGTGTTACTCCAGATTGGTAAGTCTTTTTTTCCCCTTTATTTATTTATTCTCCGAATACCGGCAGATGTTGATTCCAATTACGTAATATCACGTGCGGGAGAATTGGAGGCGTGCGTATTGCGGAATAACCTTTGCAATTTTTTAAAAGATAATTAATATTCAATCTGGGATTTGTTTATGATCACTTAAAGGAGTTTTATTATGCTTGCTGAGTAAAATATTTTTTAGTTTCGTCAGCTATTTGTATATTTTTACAATCTATGCATTTACAGTAAAAATTCGGCTACAGAGTATACTTTTTTTTATCATCAGTGTTAAATTGAAATCTTCATAATGTAATGTAATGGAAGATACAGAAGTATTCTTAAAAATTATATTTAATGCGCATTTCAAAATGACAAAAACAAATTATTTGGAAGGAAAAAAAAAAAAGAAAGGCTACAATCTACCCTCCTCCCCCCTGCCCATTTTTCCCGTCACACTCAACTATCCGGACTTTTCAGGTATCCAGAAATCGGCGTTTCCCGAGCATGCCGGCTAGTTAAGCTTTTACTGTAATACTTTCATTAGATTTTGCGTTAGTGAAGTACAGCGGTCAAGTTATTGCTTAGGCGACATTTTAAGAGTGTGTACCAACTTCTAGATTTCAACCACTTTTACTCCTTTAAAGAAGAAATTGTTGCAGATTTTGTTCTCTTTAAAAATTGAACATCAAATTCTCTTTTAAAACAAGGCTCTTGCATTCTTGACTTCGCAGTCAACAAATTTCCAAAAGTCTGATTTGAAAGCGAGGATCTAAACTTTGTGTGTGTCTCAGTAACTAAGCTTTTGGCTTATAAAATAGGAAAATGTAATAAAATACTACCTGTTGTATAGTATGATATAAGAGCAGCCAAAAATGCTGCATTGAAGTGGCTAAAACTGGTGCAAGGTGGCCAAAACTGGCACAAATTATTTAAAAATTCATAACTCAAAACATAAATTTTTCTATAGAAAGATTTTATAAGTAACAGAAAGGGAATAGAATTCACTAAAGAATAGTGTAAGTATGACTTAATAAGCTTTAACCAGTTATTCGCTGTGAAAATTCCAATTCAAATTTTCTCTTAATGTAGCCAAAACTGGAGCATCTACCTTACATCAATAATTACTTAATATTTCTAAAAAATTCTATTTTCTGCATTAAAAGTAAATGAATATAAACTCACAGCGAAACAATTTTTTGGTCGGCCGATTGAATATCTTCTGACAAAGAAAAAATAATAATGTGCAACAAAAGAGAAATAATATTACAATTTAAATTCAAAACAATATTAAATTTAATCGAACTATTAACATTACGACAATAATTTTAGTTCGATTTGAAAATATCATATAGATTTGTAAAAACTTTTGAAATTATACCAAATTCTAGATATTACCTTTACGTTATCAGAAGCTGTACTCTTTATATTTATCATGATATAAAACTTAAAATTTGTTTTAATGCAATATATGAACGCACGTGCAGAAACGCATGAGAAAAAGTAAACAAAATACAATTTCTACATGGAATTGCCATTCCTTATCAGATAATTTTTCGTTTTCATTTCTCCGTTCACACAGATTTACTTTAAAATATTAATAAAAAATACTAATAAAATATTTAAATTTGTTAATCAATCCTTAATTTTAAGAAAAAAGTAACATTAATTAACATACAAACGGAAATACAAATATTAAGCTTTGAAGCATAAGTCTATTCAACTCAACTCTTAAGATCTGCAATAGATTTATTTCAACAAATAGAGGTGGAAATATTACTTCAGCGGTTAATTTTTTTTTATTATTTAACACTATTAAATTACAGTCATAATTATTTTTAGCTTTCTTTTTGAATTGTCTGTTCAGAAGTCTTCGGTGTAATTTTTTTTCATAGATAGTAATGGTGTACCGCTTCTTTGGCAAGCGATACACTTTATTTATGACTTAACGTGATGAAAATGACAGCTCAATACAGACCGTATCGTAACGAAGACGGTATGGAAGCTGAACAAGTAACATGGGGAGACCAGGAGGTAGGTGATGTAGAAATTTATCAAAGAACTACCGAAGATATTCGTGTATGCAATAGGAGTCACGTTGTTGGCGGAATTGGCATTGGATTAATTGGGGCTTTACTTGGTTTAATAGTCGGTTATTTTGCGCATTCTGAACATAGCCAGTGTGTTCCTAGTTTGTCTGTGGCTCTTCATTCTGTACAAGAAGCCAATCCTTATGTGCGGCGTAAAATTTCTCAGATGGTGAGCAATGAAGAAATTGAAAAATTTATAAAAGCTTATAGTTTGGAGCCTCATGTTGCCGGGAGTTCGATAGATCGTCACTTCGCTAAAAATATCAAAAGTGAATGGCTAAAACATGGCATTGATTCTGTTGAAATCGCAGAGTATAATGTTCTTTTAAGTTATCCTGATAAGGAAAGAACAAATGTTGTGAAAATTGTAAATCAAAATAGTGATATATTATCAATTGAATCACAAGGAGGAAAGATTCTTAATGCTGCTTTTAGTGCTTATTCCCGGGCTGGTAATGTGACAGGAAATCTCTTGTATGTTAATTATGGTCAAACTTCTGATTTTCAGTACTTGAAAAGCTTGGGCATTCCTTTAGAAGGAAAAATTTTTATTGCTAGGCATTGGAAATTACCTGCTGATGAAATAGTATGGAATGCCCAGGAAGTGAAAGCAGCTGGTTTGATTTTGTATCCAGATCCTGAAAATTATAACCCTCCAGTTCTGAAATCCGATCCTTATCCTAAGACATGGTGGCTCCCTCCAAACATTGCTAGAACAGATTCAATTCTTTGGAATGGAGCTGGAGATCCTTTAACACCAGGGTATCCAGCTAGACATGATGCAAATCGTCTTTCTGTTTCTTCAGCAACCTTACCTGTTGTGATTGTTCAACCTATTAGTTATGGCAATGCTTTTAAATTATTAAGTTCTCTTGAAGGTCCTGAAGCTCCAAAAGAATGGCAAGGTGGTTTTAATTTTACTTATAAAATTGGGCCATCATTCAAAGATCCATCATGGAAGGTTCAAATGCAAGTATACAATCAGCTTATGAATAAGACTATTTATAATGTTGTAGGTACCATTCGAGGAAAAACGGAACCAGACCGTTATGTTATAATTGGTGGACATAGAGATGCTTGGGCTTATGGTGCAGTAGATGGTGCTGGTGGCACTGCAGCAATATTGGAACTTTCTCGTGTTTATGGGCGGTTACTCAAAGAAGGCTGGCGGCCAAGAAGGACAATAATGTTCTGTAGTTGGGGAGCTGAAGAGCATAATTTAATTGGTTCGACAGAATGGTTGGAAGATAATTTGAAACTACTTCATGGAAGAGCAGTTGCCTACGTTAATGCTGATATTTTAGTAGCTGGAAATGCTTCTATTCGAGTAGTTGCTTCACCATTGCTATACAATACGATTTTTAATGCCACAAAGGAAGTAATGAATCCCAATGAACACGACAGAGCTGAAGGACTGAGGACTGTTTACGATGCCTGGTTGATGAGTTTTCCGAACAAAAGGAATCGAACCAATTTGTTATTTCCAAATTATTCTCATTCATCAGTGATAGATGATTTTGATGATTTGCCAGTTAAAACTGTTCACAATCAGTCTAGCTTGTTAGATAGTTATATACGAAATGCCATGCAGTTAGTACGTCCCAAGATTAGAGAAATGGATATGAGAGGAAATTATGCTCCCTTTTTTGTACATGCTGGTATACCAGCTGTTGACGTATCCTACGTTCACGATTCCACCATGTCCAGCTCCTCCTATCCATTGCACCACACAGAATTTGACAATTTTGATTTTGTAAAGAATTTTATTGATCCATCCTTCAAATATCATGCAACTGTGACAAAGATTTTAGGTGAATTGCTGCGGGACCTTAGCGACTCTCTTTTCTTGCCCTTCAATCTGCTTGATTATGCACAAACATTGCAAGATTTCTATGTGAATCTCCAATCTAAAATGAAAGCCCACATGGAGGAACATGGTATTGATATAAATCACCTGGAACTGGCCATAAAGAATTTTTCTAATGCTGCCCTGAAGTTTCATTCTGCTCAGGAGACTGTTGATTTGTCTGATCCTATGACAGTTCGTAGAATTAATGATCAGCTCCTCCTTCTTGAAAGAGCCTTTTTGGATCCGAATGGCTTACCTCGCAATCCATATAAGAAGCATATTGTTATGTCACCAAGTGAAAGTTATTTGTCTAGCAGCAGTATATTTCCTGGTCTCCTTGACGAGTTCTTGAATCTTGAACTATTTCCTCAAGATACTGAATCATCTGAGCTGATTAAAGCTCATTTTTCTGTTTTGGTTTTCACAATCCAGTCAGCTGCTAAAATCATCCAGAATGTGTGATAAACAATGTGCCATTGCAAATCTCATCCCCTTTTTACATTTAAAAAATGTAAACTCCACAAATCTATGCTAAAAGGTTTTATTTTAATGAATTGAAATGAAAATACTGGGAACATTGCAACTAGTAACAATCTTATTGTGGTAAACAACTAACTCTAGTTTCTGTACCTCTATTGGATTTTAGTTCAAAAGTGCTTTTTCCAGCTGAAAATCATATTAACAAAATTGAATGGGCATTTAATTTTTTGTTTGCAAGATAAAATATTCGTTTTTTAATGGCTATTAGTCATTGCTATGTAATTTTGTAAAACTATTATGGTAGGATTAACTGAAATTTGAAAAAGTTGACTGTACTTTCAGCATTATTCTTCCTATTTTACTCATTGTTGTTAGATTATATTTTCAACTATGAATGTATTTTGTTCATTATTATTTAATGTCATTATTGTCCAGCTGATTAGCAAAGCTACATTGCTGTGAAGATTAAGGTCATATGCTCAGTCAACATTCCATTTTTTTAACTTATTGCATTGGATATATTTGTCTTGCTAAGATAATATTGTAGTGTGTTTGTTTTATGCATCATTTTTTAAAATGAAAACTGAAAGACCCTTGAGTGTTCATAACTTCATATAAAAATTTGAGAACTAATTTGTGAGTTTGAATTTTCAATACTGTTGAATTTAAGCTAAATTTCCTGTTTTACGAAATAAATTACTTTCATTTTCATAGCAGATATATGGCCATATAGAATAAATTAAGAAATACTTAATTTACGAATAAATAAAATAATAAATAAATTAAAAAATAAGAAATAAAATTTGTAATGAATTTTTGCCTCTCTTTCTGAATAAATTTCGGAAGTTTTGGAATGTTTATTTTACTTTTTAAAAGTGTGTTTTGTGATAAGTTAATTTATGAAAAATCTGTATCAAAATATTGTTAGTTATGAAATAGATATTCTTTATTCTTCTGTTAGAGATGCATTCTAACATAATTTTTTTTTTTATTCTTTACAAAGCTTTAAACATCTTGATCACAAGAAGCATAATTTCTCTATCAAAAGAATTCATTATGGTATGCCAGTAAGTTATATATTTATATCCTAATTTATTTAGAAACATTTGCTGTAAATTTTTTTTTACATTGATTTGAAAATACTTTGTTCAAGAGATATCTGTACTTGATATGAATATTTTTCCAATAGTTTATACAGGAAAAGGCACATCAATCAGTGACGTAGCAAGGTCTGATGGCACCTGGTGCAGAGTTTAAACTTGTCACCCCCATGTGCAGCAAAATTTAAAATGAAATTTATTGTGGAAGCAATTTTTTTATTCTGTTGGTTAAGTAAAGAGGGCATAATGTTAATTATTTTGTAAACAGCTTTTATGAATAAAAAAGTAAGATGCCTTTTTATAAATAAATATTAATTTAAAGTGCATTTTAATGTACAATGTAAGAAATCCTTTTTCATAGTGATTATACCTAGTGCATAGCTTTACAGTAAAAGCTTAACTAACCGGTATGCTCGGGAAACGCCGATTTCCGGATAGTTGAGTGTGACGGGAAAAATGGGGGGGGGCGGGCCGCCATAACCTTTCTTTTTTTAAAGATTTTTTCGGCCAAATAATTTGTTTTTGTCATTTTGAAATATGCATTAAATATAATTTTCAAGAATACTTCTGTATCTTCCATAACGTATTTACAAAACATATTATGAGGATTTTAATTTAACAGTGATGATAAAAAAGTATGATAGCCGAATTTTTTCCATAAATATATAGATTGTAAAAATATAAGCATATAAAAATAGCTGATGAAACTGAAAAATATTTTACTCAGCAAGAATATTAAAACTCTTTTAAGTAATCATAAACAAATCCGAGATTGAATAACAAAACTAATTATCTTTTAAAAAATCGAAAGGGTTATTGTGCAATACACGCTCCTGCACGTGATATTACGTAATCGGATTTAACACCTGCCGGTATTCGGAGATTAAATAAAGGAAAAGAAAGAGACACCAATGGGTCATTCCATGTCAAATCAACACACTCTATAAACCTCACCATCTCGGATTTCCATGAAATTTGGCAAAGATGTACTATTGATATAGACTTGGAAAAATACCAAATTTCATCATGATATGTGGACTCCTTTTTGAATTACAGCAATGTAAATTTTCAAAAATTTGCCCAAAAACAGTAAACGGAAATTTTTTGAATTGCTCTAGGAGCTCTCCTAATTGAGCTGGAGAGCTGGGACAGGTGTCATTTTACAGCATTTTGCATACTCTTTCCAATGGTATACAACATACTATAGGTTAGTATACAAATTTTTTTGTCAAAATTTAAATTAAAATTTTAATTTAAAATTTTTTAAAAAGTACATATTTTAAAATTTTCAAATTAATTCCATGAATAGTTTGTATTGTTGTAAATCACCTGGCAAAATATTAATTTGGGATGACAATGGGTTAATAGTTAAAAAAATTTTAAACTGAAGCTCGTTTTTCATTAATTTCCTGTATTGAGCTGAATAATACAAGATGGCTAATATTTACACTGGCGTGAAAGTAAATATGAATGCTAACCTGAAGAAAGAATACAGTAATGAATCTAAAATAATTAAATCATACATGTTTTTGTACTTTGACAGAGTACTTATTAGCTTTTATGATGAAAAGTTATTTTTTCTTGATCAAATTCTTCATTTTTCTGCAAAGCATAGCCGAGCCACCAGTTTCCTTCATAGACAGTGGTGATGTAACATGATATGTCTTCTAATTTCAGTTTATTTGGATATTTTGACACTTATTTTTCCCAACCCTACAAATCATATGAAAAGTATTTCGCCAATAATGTTGGTGTAGTTTTGAGAATGAATGCATGATGTTGCTTGGTTCCTTGGATAGCCAATGCTTGATTAAAGTGACTGTTCAAGAACAATTCTGATTCAGCATATTCCTCTTGGGTTGAGTAGGCAAAATTTACCTTGGTAATATTTTCTAGAGTCCACTCAAAAAGTTGTTGTGGGGTTCGAGTTTGATTTTTATATGGTCATTGTAAACTGGCACAAGGTGCCAGTCTCTTTATTGAATCCCCTATTCCTTCGCAAGATCCTTTTCCATGTTCTGTGACCAAAAAATAACACTATCCTTTCACTTTAAAATCTTCCTCATGATAAGAAAGTTTTTCTTATTTTTGTATTGGGTGGCAGACTCATCTGAAAAATAAAAAAAATCTTGTTTGGAAGTTTTTGAAATTTAGATGTCGGAAAGGGTAGGAGTTTTTTTAAAGGTGTAAACAGCAACTGTGTTGTGCTCTAGGCAGTCAGAAACAACTACGTAACTAACATGTTCAACTGTTTTCCTGTTTGAAATATATTACAAAAGGATGGATTGTGACCTGTTGGCTTGTCCAGTGATACCTCTGTGCTTGATCTTGCTATGCTATAATTTCCAAAAAAATCACAGGTGACAGCAAACTCTTTTGAAATGTCCTTTTCTGTAATTAAAGAATGCTCCCTGTTGTTTGGCAATGAAGTTGTGCTGAACCAAAGAAGACAACTTGCTGCAGAATAAATCAATACATTTTTCTGAAGATTTCTCTAATATTTTTAGAAAGGAAAGGATCTCTAGGAAACTTGTCTTTGGCAAATTGAAACCCACTGGTGGAACTTGTTCAATCAAATTTACAGCAAAGGATTCTTTCAAAATTGTACCTATCTCAATTTCACTTGGACAGTAAACACAGTTCCCTATATGTTGCAATCAGTTGTTGATGGGTTAGAAAGTACTTTTGGTAGGCATCGCTTGTAATTTTTTATGTTGCCATTTGTTACAGTATTCATTTTAGCATTGTCTATAATCAATTTGACATTTTGACAAGTTAGGCATACACAAACAGAGTATGTGCCACTTTGACCAGCTAACACATAATGTTTCAGTCTCAACTCAGCAAATTTTGAGAAACCTATTTTTATGTAAGGAAACTTGTCTTTGAAATGTTTGTAAGCTTCTTTAAAGTATGAAAAACATCTAATATAATGAAAGAAATTTTTAAGAAATTAAGATTGAACAAAGAAGGAGCAGTTTAAAGAAGCCACCAGATGAACTTTTCTTCCTTGAGCTGTCCAGAAAACTGCTCCTTCCTTGTTCAATCTTAATTTCTTAAGAATGTCATTCATTATGTTAGGTGTTTTTTGTATTTTCATTGTTATCTTGGCTGCTTGCAGCATTAGCATGCTCCAGATGCTTTGTTTATATCTTATTTTAATTTTATTTGTATTGATTTGTGCTTTTACCTTTAATATCATTATTTTATCTGTTTATTGTTCAAGTATGAGCTAATAAGTATTGTGCCAAGTACAAATATGTACAATTTAATTATTTTAGACTAATTACTGTGTTCTTCCTTCAAGTTAGCATTCATATTTATTTTCACGGAAGTGTAAATATTAGCCTTCTTGTATTATTCAGCTCAATACAGGGAATTAATGAAAAACAAGCTTCAGTTTAAAATTTTTTTAACTATTAACCCATTGTCATCCCAAATTAATATTTTGCCAGGTGATTTACAACAATACAAACTATTCATGGAATTAATTTGAAAATTTTAAAATATGTACTTTTTGAAAAATTTAAAATTAAAATTTTAATTTAAATTTTGACAAAAAATTTGTATACTAACCTATAGTATGTTGTATACCATTGGAAAGAGTATGCAAAATGCTGTAAAATGACACCTGTCCCAGCTCTCCAGCTCAATTAGGAGAGCTCCTAGAGCAATTCAAAAAATTTCCATTTACTGTTTTTGGGCAAATTTTTGAAAATTTATATTGCTGTAATTCAAAAAGGAGTCCACATATCTTGATGAAATTTGGTATTTTTCCAAGTCTATATCAATAGTACATCTCTGCCAAATTTCATGAAAATCTGAGATGGTGAGGTAAAGTTTGTTCAAAAACTGTGTTGATTTGACATGGAATGACCCCAATCTGGAGTAAGTCCCCATGAGCTTTTTTTTTTTTTTTTTTAACTGATTCTATCCCTTTACCTTTTTTCGGTTGGCAATTTCGTTTTTAGGTCTCGTTTTTCAATGAAAGATGAGGACCTTTTATTATTATTATTTTTTTTTTGGTTCTTACTTTTGCTTTTGTAACCCCCCCCCCCAAAAAAAAAAAAAAAGAGGGGGGTGTTGCATGGTACTGTATATTTTTTTTTTTTTTTTTTTCTTCTTCTTCTACGCCCCTCCATTAGGAGCGGACGTTGCATTCCAGAAATAAATTGTCCGCGTAAATGGAACGGCGCATGCTAAATTTTGGTACGTGGATGTAAAATTTTTAGAAAAACTCATTTTCTAATTTTTCCGGTTACTTGAGCTTTCCGGATACTTGAATGCCGGATAATCGAGAGTTTACTGTATTATTATAATATAATTTAATGAAAACTCGATTGTTTACAAATTTCGTTCTCTAGGCTCCAACAAACTGTGCTGTAACATGATACTTAGAATCTCTTCTTTACAAGTTTTTGTTCTGGAAATTTTAGAATGATCCTAAACATAAGATTAGGAACATGGAACGATCCTAAAGTAAACTTGTTTGCTAAAGGATCGTTCTAGAGCAGACAATACCTACCCACCCCACTCTCTAAAACGTTTCGTGCCAAGTATATTATTATAATGTTCGTGTTAAAAATATCTTGTTACACAGAATGACTTGGGGCAATGATATTTGTGGCAGGGGTGAGACAATGAGTCACAAGACCAGTTGTTTGTTTACTTGAGCACCAGCGCAGTTCAAAAGAAACGAGATAGAACACCCTTTCCCATCACATACAACACAATTATACTAAATCATTACAGTATTGCATCGTTCACCTGCAATTTGTGATTGTTAAAGCCCATGTAAATTATTTGACATGTTATTTTATGTGACAAAAAGGTGCATTAATACAAAACCAGCAATTTTTTGTCACCCCCCCCCCCCTCAGCTGTTGCCCGGTACGGGTCGCACCTATCCCACCCGTCTTCCTAGGCCACTGACATCAATAGCAGAATATTAATGACCATTTTTTATCACAGTAAGTGATGTGCCAATCCATGAATCTAACTTTTAATTATCTTATGGGCTCTTTCAGGTTTTCCATTTTAATTATTGTTTGTCATTATGATTTAATACATTTTTACTTTTCTGTTGCTTAAAAAATTTCAGAAATATATTTTCCATCAAGGGGTACTCAGCTATTGTTCCTTATCAGCAGCTCCATATAGCATTTGACTGCAAAGATTAGTTATCTTTTTCAAATGCTTCATTAATGTATGATGGTAAATATATACTTAAAATTTAATTCAAATTCTTTTATTTGATTTAATGCTGTTATTTGTTATGATTAGATCTGATTTTATGATTATAAAATGCAATATAAAGAAATCTTTACTAACTGTTTTTATTATGATGTATATGTTAAAGAATTTTATGGTATCCGACTAGGTATATCACCGGTGAATCATAAATTTCCTATGTAATTTCATATTTTAAAATAAGTTTGTTAGTCTTTGAATTGTATGATTTACTAAGTTAAATGAAAAAGTGTTGATACTTCTTCAATGTTTAAATGATCAAATTATGAATTTTGTAGTGTATATTGAGAACATGTGTGTTGGGAAAAAACATGTGATGTAAAGAAGTTGCAACTCATAGAATCTCGAAAGCAAAAATACTCGAAGAATTATCTTTGTTCACCATATAATGTCTAATCAAAAATTAATTATTTTAGAATACTCATTTATTTTTATTTTTCAGTGCTAGTATCTTATACACCATTGTTTACTTTTGTTCTATAAAAAAGTTTATAATTTTAGTTTATCATGGAATCAGCTGCAGTATTAATGTGTATCATTATTGAATTCTCTTTGCATTTGTAAAAAAAAAAGAGCTCAGTTTTGTTAAAGCTATCTGCCCAATTTGTGGTTTTTCTACATTAATATACACTTTTTTTACTTGGAATTTTGAATTTTCATGTTTTTTTTCTTTACATTTTTATACAACATTATAATGCTATGTGTTTAGGAATATTTTTCTCTTTTACTCACATTTGTTTTTTGAATATTTTTTTTCTTTCCTTTTATGTAGAAACTGGTTTTAGTTTCATACTTGTATTTTAAAATTCTCCTTAAGAGAAGAATCCTATTAAATTTGCTGACATTTAGAAAATGTCTTCTCAACCTGCCTTTAGGCACGTTTTAAATAAAAAAAACTTTTAAAATACTCTTGGGTATATATCTTTAACCCTCCATGCCTAATGTTGGGTTAGAAGTCATCTACTTGGTGCTTAAATTGAATTTTAGATATTGCCTTGGATTTAAATTGGATAAAAATTTTAAATACATTTAAGTAATATGTTAAGTTATTAATCTATATACATTTAAATTTCTGTATACATTTTACAATGTCTTGAATGCATAAGTATTTAAGATATTGTTTTCAATACTTTAAATTGGCTTGATGTTTTGTATGAATCAAAAAATCTTTATTTTATTTAAAGTACAATCTGCTAGGATTCTTGTTTTATATTGAACAATTTCAACTTAATCAAAATATCAAAAACATGCTTGCCAAATCTATATGAAAATATTATAAGACTATCAAACAAAATTTTGTATGTTAGTAGATAAATGTATCTTTTATATATATCAGTAATTTATTTTTATTTACTTTGTAATCTCTTATTTTTTACAACAATAGGTAATTATAATATGTTATAAAAATTCATTTTGTAAAAATCTCTGGATGGTAAATTTAAAAATGGGTACTTTTCCGTTAGCCAGGCGCAAGCGAAAAATCGCCAAATAATGTAGAATTCCGCCAAATTATGGCGACATTTGCGCCCGCCAACTTAGCTCGCAATTGGCGACATTTGCGCCCGGCGACTTGGCTCGCGTTTGGTTCACAATTGGCGACATCATTTTAGCCGGGCCCAAGCGAAAAATCACCAAATAATGTAGAATTCCGCCAAATTTTGGCGATATTTGTGCCCGCCGACTTGGCTCGCAATTGGCGACATTTGCGCCCGGCTAATGGAAAAGTACATAAAAATGTATTACTTTTAAAGTATAAAAGTGTCTCCATCTCCTTGATCTTCTCTCCTCGAGTGATGATCTATTAATAGTATAATAGGGATTGAGATAATTAGTAATGATATTTTCTTCAAGCTGACAAATTTTAATAACAGTTTATAAATATTACTTTGTTGACTTCTTTTTAAAAGTTGGAATTTGACTTGAATTCAAGATGAGTCTTGAATTTGATATTTATTTTTTCTTACCTATATCTGATATCTCCTTACTCTCATAGAAAAGGAGCGAGGACATTATTTTAAAATAATTAAGTATCAAAACATGCTTATCCTGCTTCTCTGATTGAATGGTAAATGTTCTTATTAATACTTTGCCTTTCAAATTTTAAAGAAATGGCTTATCTCCATATTGAAATTCAAATATAATTCAAAACTAAGACGTACTGTGAATCTCATGCATAACTAAATCATCTTTTTTTATTTATTTATTTATCTGCTGAAATGGATGAATGTGGATATATTTTTACTCAAGACTGATTATATGTTGCTTTTTTATTGTACAGACGTGTTTGACATTTTGTTCATTGCTTTTATTCAGTGTTTGTATTTTAACTTTTGAGCATTTTATTTTCATTAGTAAGTTAGCTACCTTTATTTTGCTTTCCCTTCTGTAGTCCTCTAGTTGAAAATTTCAATCATACATAAAATTATATAATGTTGGATCCATTTTTCATATCTTTTATAATTGTAGATATCTACTAAATTGAAATTTATATTTTAACAAATGAACTACACAAATTTGAATAAAATGAATAGAAAATATAAATTTGTACATGAACTTTAAATTTTTCCAATTTTATTTTTTGATACATATATAATATCAAAATGTGTATAATACTTTGAGAAACTATATCATAATTGGTAAAGGTGCAAGTAACTTGATCCTGCCTCACTTTCTGCTTCATGTTTCTCATTGCAGCTGTTTATTTTAAAAAAAATTATAGATGTTTGTGTTCATTTTAGTGATGTGTATTAGATGAAGATTTTAAAACTTTGTTTTTAACTTGTACAATAATGTTATTAAAGCTTCCTGTTTAACTGTTTCTAATATTTTTTTATTTTATTTTTGCACATGGTTTATAATTCAGAATATGAAAAAGTATATAAATTCCTACAAAATTCAAAAAGCATTTTTAAACTTATAAGTGGAAAACATTTTTTTTCAATGAACATAAATATGTTTGTAAATAATAAATCAAGTATTATTATAGGATCTGTAATTTAGAGATTTAGAAAGGCTTTTAAAATATCATCATTTGATTTAAACTTTGCAATTGATTGGGTGCAGATTACCGTTTCAACTTAGCCAATTCTGTTGATCAGAAATACATCCAGTGGCAGCTCATGCTAATTCACTTTTGAGGGCTCTTATAACTTAGTCTTACGTTACATAGAGTGATGATTTCTGCATGACTTAAGTTATGCTCTTTTTAATTAATTTTGAATAGTTTAACAATTTGTAAGTAAACAATTATGATTGAAGATTAATTTTAATAAAGAAATCTTAATTAAGAATTACTAATTTTTAATTAAAAATCTTACTTTAAAATAAATTTTCACAGTTATTTTTGTTATGTCCCTTATTCTTGTTTATAAGGATTTAGACAACTGTAGCTGAGCATACAAAAAATCATTGAAAGTTGCAAGATGAAGTAAATACATATGTAGGGCTAAAGGTAATATTTTTTTTTTATTGAAATCAATAAAAGCAATTTAGAATGAAATCAACTCTTCTGGTTTTATTTTGAGTGGACATGTCTGATAGGCAATTCACTCGAAGATGCACACTGATGGATAGGTAGAATTTCCTTTCATGGATTTCATACAAAATTTGATTTAGATCCACAATTTTGGTATTAAGGTCTCATAATAAATTTCAATCTGGAACTGGTTCCAGTGCCAGACCCTCAGGCAAAGTACTGGCACCCCCCCCCCCCCCATCCTTCCAACTTCCCATATCCCTCTTTTGGCAAACCTAGCTGGTTCCAAAGTTTTGTTTGGTGAGGAGGACTTCCAAAGCTCTACAATGTGGAGATTCCTCAAAACCTCGAGGTTGAGCATTTTGATAATATCAATACTTTCTTTTTGTATATTCAACCAGCGGGAGTGGCCTCCCCGAAATTTTCTTGCATATGACCAGTAATGAGTGGGTAAATACCCAGTGGGTAGGTAAAAATTTTTGGAGCATATACCCTGGTATTTACTCAAGGCCTGGGTATTTTGAGAAAAGAATTATGAGCGGCGATTTACAATGAAGCATATAAAATTTATGTATTTCCATAAACTTGATATTTTGCAATAACTGTCATTGACCCGTATTCCGCGCACATAAAAATTGCATATGTTTGCAACTTTTATGCACGCTGAGGGTACCACAACTAATAAGATTTTATTTAACGTTTTTGAGTACGAAATTTTATTACAGATATCGCACAAGATTTCACCACACCTCTGGTTAATCAAGGTCGTCCATCTGGAGAATGAAGTTTCAATTTAGGCGGATTGCCATAATTTCTGAAGTACGCGTTTGGCACTCACTACTATTTCCTTCGTAGACCGAACCACGGCAAAAGGAAATCATACTGTGAACAACCGTTTGGCGGCAGATTACTGTTGCCAATACACAATTGCAATTTGAATGCCTTTTTTTTAACCGATTGTCACAAAAATTGGATACAAATCTACAATTAAGGTTAGAAGGCGACATACAAAATTTTATTTATCTAAGTAATTTTAAGAAGTTATTGCATTCAAAAGTATGCGATTATACAGACAGTCAACCCTTTGACAGATTTGGCCCAAACTTTTATAAGGACCTACATTCAGGATGATAAAACTAGCTATTCAGGTTTTTGAGTTGTAGTGTTCACATGAACATGGACAGACAGACAGACGGACTTCCCATAGACGGATTGTGTCCAAAATT
Source organism: Araneus ventricosus (assembly GCA_013235015.1). Taxonomy (NCBI): domain Eukaryota; kingdom Metazoa; phylum Arthropoda; class Arachnida; order Araneae; family Araneidae; genus Araneus; species Araneus ventricosus. Next base: position 624,248 of record BGPR01000083.1, read on the forward strand.
TGATAGAAACCTACAAATTGTGTGTAAAGATCACGTACCAAATTTCATCCCCCGTAGCACTAATAGTTTTCAAGTTATCATGTTCACAGACAGAGGGGAGGTCAAAAACACGGAGATTCGTTAAAATCCCGAGTTCGAATTTTTTGACGATTACAATACTTTCTCTTTGTACACTTCGTTTATGAGAAAGTAAAAGGAAGATAAAAGTAATTTATGGTATTGTATCTATCTATAAGTGTGATGTGGTGCTTTTCAATGTGAATGCACTTACTGTTGCTCTTTCAGAAGTTACATTCATTACATTTTATTTTGAGTGGATAATACAACATGGTGCATTAGAACTGCTGTATTTGTTATTCTTTAGGATCTTTGTGTTCTTTGAAACTACCTGTGTTTTTATTTTTTCCCTTAGCGAGAGCTTTTTCTTTGCAACCCTAACCCATTAACCGCCAAAAATATAAGGGATGAATTTTTTACTATACGAATAATATCGGGGGTGATTGTGGCTTCATGAAAAAATACCTGAAATTTTAGCAGGAAAATTATGTGTGGGGAACGGATATGTATTCATTCATTACGACACAGATTTAACTTTCGCATACAATTTTTAATATGCTTTTTTCACATAAGAAATTGATTTAATTTATTTTGTCTTAGTTCATAAGTTTTCAATAACATTCTATAACACACATGAAAAGAAACCATCAAAATTGATAAAACAATGTTAAAAATATAATAACATTTTGTAAGAATAGCATTAATGAATATATATATATAAATTCTTATGGGACCGTTCTTAAGTAAGGTAGTTATTCTTAGTTATGGTATGGATTTTCTAAAAAATTCATTTCGATTGACTCGGTATAATCCAAAGTAAACAACAAGAATATATGAAAAAAAATTTCCCACTAAACCAAAATTTTTTTTTCCTGGTATGGATTATAATTTGTGTAGTCTGTAGTAGAAGCCGAAATTGCGTAGAAACTATGGAGAATCCGTAGTAGTTTGAGTCTGTGGCACTCTTAAGTTTAAAAAAAAAACAGATTTATCAGAAAGTTTATCATTGAAGTTTTGGATTATGCCTTGATCTAAAGGCTGCAATACACACGTGCTGTTTGGAGGCAAGAAAACTAGTTCAATTGATTTCAAGCCATCAACAGTGCAGTGAGCAGTACAGTTGTCTGCAATTAATGCAACTTTCCTTTTCTGTTTTGAAAAATTTAGATCCCATCTCCTAAGCGTTTTCTCCCAGATGTCCGCCGTCATCCATGCTTTTGAATTAGATACGTAGAAGAGAGGCAAAGATTTGCAATTTTTCATACACCGAGGCTTAAGAAATTTTCCAATCATCAAAGGAATTATTTTCTCCGATCCATCCATATTTGCAGCTAACAACACAGTTAAGCGTTCCTTACTTTTCTTTCCCCCTACACATTTTTCACCTTTGAAACAAAGAGTTCTGTCTGGCAAGATCTGATAAAAAAGTCCGCATTCATCAACGTTGAAGACGATGGCAGATTCATATCTTTCGAGAATATTCCGCAACACTACATCTTTCCATTCTTTTAAGGAACTACTGTCAAAATCAGCAGCTTCTCCGCACAATTTTTTAAAGGATAGGTTATGCCTTGAATTAAATCGCTGTAGCCAGCCATTGCTAGCAACGACACTTGGCTCGCCAAGTTCATTAGCAAATTCCATGGACTTTTCTTTCAAAACATTCCAGGATATAGCAGCATTTTGCGATCCTGCATATTTAATCCATGACAGAAGAGCCTTATCCACATTCTCATAAGGTGACAAGCGCTGACGTTTTCTTTCTTGATCACAGATTTGAGCATTTGAGGAGCAAAGTTTGGCTGCTAAAATGTTGTTGAATGTCATCCGGAGTATCGAATTTGCTTTGGCGAAAGCAGCTTTTGAAAGATTAGAATTTTGAAACTTTTCAATCAATTCATTTTTTCAGCAAATGATAAATTCTTTCTTTTCGAAGCCATATTGAAAAATGAACTTTCTTATTTATCACGTATGATCCAAATTTTCCTTTACTCTTTTCGTCTCAGTTTCAACATACTTTACAAACAGGAAGAGAAAATTTCAACCAATAAACAGACAGATATCCACCTGTTGTCCTTGGGGAGAAAGAGAATTGAGGGGGGGTGGGCAACGCTCACGATGATTCCAACGCAAAAGAGAAATGGGGGGGGGGGAGGTCAAGGCGTTAATTCAGGTCCTCTCTGGGGTCGCACTGACTTTTTTTCTTGTGGTCATTCATTTCAGTGTTGCTCCCCGCCTCAAGAAATGTTACAACAATTACTATTTTTCAAAAAAAAAAAAACGATAACCTCATTGAAAAGATTAAAAAAAAAATGACCATATAACCGATAACCAGGAATATAAAATGACTATATAAGCGGTGCACTTTAACACATGTTGCCTATTAAGTTAGACGGGACTTTAGAAAACTGACCATATTAGCAGGGTGACTTTATAAGCGGGTGACCATATCGCCGGTACTGACTGTATTAGTTAACATTCTTCAGACGTACTGTAGGAAAGATTAAATCTTCACATTACCTTTTCAGGAAAGAAATATTTTGAATCAAAAAATTTCGCTGTTAATTCTCTATGCCAAATTAAATACCATTTATGAGTACACAAACATTTTATCAGTATGACTCAAAATTGAATTTATGTAGTTACAACTCAACTTTTGTAGCAGACCAAGCCAATATACCTTTTTTCTAGCGAAATAAAATGTTCCATCTGTGCTTTCTGGAATAATTTAACATATATTTGATCTATTATGTTCAGTGAAAGGAATTTGCTTTTTGAAATCTTCGATAAAGAGGGGAGGATGTATAGTATTTACTTGCTCAAACTAAAATTTGCTGCTTTATATAGATTACATGTTTATTTGAAAGAGTAGGACAGTGTAACGTTTTCTATTTTCTTTAATTTCCAACATTTAAGGTTTAACATACATATGATTTCTAGGTCTTAAATCTAATACTTAAAACTTATGATTCATTTCCCTCCAAAATTTCAACAACTTTCAGCTTGGGCACTGTCTAGTTGGCCTATTCTAGTTTAATTTCTTTTCTCTTGGCAATTTTCAGAAGAGCGAGCATGTTTACTGTCGTCATAATAGGCGAGCGCTAGAATGGATTTCGTATTGAACTGCCCTTTTGCTGTAATTTAGCTTTTCAGCAAATATTCGGCATGATGCAAAGAATGTGCATAAGTGATTCGAGATTGGATTCGGTTAAAGGTCGCTTTCCTATTGGCTCGCTGAATTCATGGTCGTTACAGTAGACCTCGATTATCCGAAACTCTTTTAATCAGAACCTCATTTAACTGACATCGGTTTCCTAAGGTTTTTTTTTTTTGATAAATACACCATATCACTTCAAGGTCACCTTCAGTGACAGCTATTCCTACTGCAGGCAGTACCGACATCTTATCTCTTTCTCCCCCTTCCTGTCGGAATTTCTATTCTATTGTTCCCCTTTGCCAGAAATTTCATGCGTCTCCAAGACCATCTGCCGTTCCATTGGCTATTTTTTTTTTTTTTTTTTGTTCGACTCGGAAGCGTTGGCTTCACCGAAATGTAGAGCATTCATTTATGCCATGGAATCCACTAAATGAAAATGCATTTTGTTAACAGTGGAACAAATTGTGAGCAGAATTGAAACAGGCGAGACTTTAAACAAATTGTCAAAAGAATTTGGTGTTGGAATATCAACATTCAGGGTTATGAGATGTGATTCTGAAAAAATCAAACAGTTTCCTGCAGCATTCAATGGCAATCAGCTAAATCGCAGAAAATTACGAAATGCGTGAATGATGAAGAACTGGACAACGTTCTTTTCAAATGGCTTATTTAGAAAAGGAGTGCCAACATATGGGATAATGATCCAACAAAAAGCTCTGAATTTTAATTCTAACCCTGGAGGAAGCAAGGAATTCTAAGCTAGCAATGGTTGGCTAGAAAGGTTCAAGAATCGCCACCTCAACATCATAGGAGAAAAACTGTCTTCTGATATTGAAGCAGGAAACAGCTTTATTGCCGAATTGCAGGACTTGATTGTGAAGGAAAAATGAATTGCAGACCAAATATACAACTACAATGAAACTGGGCTATATTGGAGAGTGTAGTGATGCTATATTCCAACAAAAACACTGGCTGCAGAAAATGAAGGATCGTGCAACGATTCTGGGATGTGCCAATGCTTCTGGCTCGCATTGTGTAAAGATGATTTTGGTGGGAAAGAGTAAAAAGCCACATTGTTTTAAGAACATCAATAAGACTGCTCTTCCTGTTCACTACATGCACCACGAAAGCGCTTGGATGAATTCTAGATTTTTTTTGGAATGGTTTCACAATTGCTTTGTTCCAGAAGTTAAGAAAAACCTAAAGAAACTAAAACTCAAAAAATGCAATTTTATTGATGGATAATGCTCCTGCCCACCCAGATGTTAAAACACTCAAAGCCAAAAACATCACTTGCATTTTCATGCCCCCGAACACAACTGCCATTTTGCAGCCGACGGACCAGGATGTGATTGAATCTATGAAACAGCATTATAGAAAGCAGCTCCTAAGGAAATTGCTTTTTAAAGGGGGTGATGATGCGGAGGATGCTGCATGTTCCATTTTGGAAAGCATTAATGCTGAAAGACTGTGTCTGCTTGGGAGTCAGTGCCAGAGCTTACAATAAAATGGTCCTGGTGAAAGCTGGTGCCCTATCTCAAAAATGTAGACCAATCAAATGACAGTGGCTCTGTCACAGTGACTGAATTAAACGGACTTTTGAAACAAATTCAAGGCTGTGGAAATTGAGAAGAGGATGACGTTAGTTCGTGATGCTGACAATGCAGGATTTCAACTGATGAGAGATGACAAAATCATTGCCCAAGAACGAAAACCCAATAGTGATGACGATAACAGCGAAAGTGATGAAGATGAGATAATCGAAACTTCTAAAATAAGCAACTCCAATGTTTTTGAATGCTTTTTTGCTACAGGACTGATGTGATTGGAACAACAGACTGACTCTGATTCTACAGAAAACTTATGCTACTGAAACAACTTTGGGACAGAGTGGCTAAACGTCAGTCATGCTTACGGCAGAGCAAACTTCTGTTTAAACCAATGTAAAGTATGTATCGTATGTCATATAAACATTTACCGAGTTGTGTGACATCTATTGAACACATTTGTTTATAATTAAGAAAATCACATTTAGTTATTTTGTACATGTTTAAAATCCAGTGTTAAAATTGTTGCGGTCTCCTGATGGCCATTTTTAAGTGCTCGCTTTTATCTGGAAATTTTTGATTTATCGACGGAGGTCCAGTTCCGACCACTTTGGTTAATCGAGGTTCTACTGTACGTCATATTCTTCCTTGCTCACATTACTTTTTGGAGCGGCCCAATATATTTGCACCAAAAGTTGACTCGGAAGCTATGTAAAAAATGCATGTATAAAGAGAGCAAGTGATGCATGCATTACTTGCCCTACATCCCGCCACCTCCGTTGAGTTCATGCCCATAGCATCATTTCTTGTTCACACTGATTGCATGATTTTTCAGAACAGGTGTAGGGCTTTGTATTTACACGCAGAGAAAAGAAAAACTTTTTATGAATGATTACCTGGACCTGATTATCAAATAGGCTAAGTAGACAACTTTTAAGGCCCCCGAGGCCTTGATATATTTTTCGTGTATTTTCAGGGTAATTTAATTTTGTGCTTTCATTTGCTTTAAAAAGGTTGTGTATTTGAACTTATTCAAATTAAAATAAAGTATCGTTTAAATTTCAGAACATTATTCTCATAAATTTGAGTTCATGCTTGCAGATTAGTGTGGTCCAATTTCGACAGCTCTGCCAATTTTTGTATTAAACTATTTGGATTTTGTTAAAAAAAACTGTATTTTGTTTTTACTATTTTATTTAAAATTACTTCTGAATTAAAATTTTTTATACACTCAATACTAAAACCAACTCTCATTAAGATGCCCCCCCTCCCCCAATGTTTTGTCATTTCAGCTTGTCACAATATTTGTTACTTAAAAACTGTTTACATAGAGATTAAATTAAAATTAATAAAAAATATCTGGTTTTAGAAGTTGAGAATTATCAAAAGTTTCTTAGATTGGACCGCAAACAGTTGCCTGAATTGAATTGCTTAAATCAATAGGGATTATTATCTTGAACTAGAGGAATAGCCAAAAAAGCAGTTATAATCATTAATAGTCCTCATAAATTGGAAGTGAATAAGCCAAAGCAAATATAAAAGAAACCATTAAAGGTTATTATTGACATCAAATGGCTAGTTCAAAAAGAACAATAACTTGTGTAGTTTTGTATAATATGTGAGGAAACAAAGGAAGAAGAAATGATAGAGTGCATAAAATGACATACTTTGGTTCATAGGGAATTTAAGAATCAAATATTTTTGCTTCAATTGTGTTTAAAGAAATTAGTTGCTCAATCTGGAAAACTAGTGGTTCAATTTGGTCAGACAGTTTTCTAAATTGGACTGATAACAAAATTTTTAAGCTGTTTTTCATTACTTCAATTAGTATTTCATATGAGTTAATTACGTTATTTTGGAAGATAAATAAACTACAAAAAAATTACTTGATTTTAATTAAAATCATTTCTCTATCGCTATACATTAAAAACTGTCCAGGTTGTGCAAATCTGCAGCCTTCCCCTATTATATCTATTAAAGTTTGTATAAATAATATTATGACTATTAAGTGTTCTAACAGTCCAATTGCTTCAATAGGTTTTGGAACCACCACATGCTACTGGATTAAACTTATATTGTCAATTTGCCATATATTGCAATACTGCCATTTAAGCATTTCATGGCTATCTTAATTCTTTAAACAATACTGAAACTGATCGAAGCAGGTTACCAATATACATAAGGCAGCTGTTGAAAAATGGAGGACATAATAAATCCATATCTCAGAAGTAATAATTCATATTTCATCAGATGTTAACCTGTAGTATTTATATCTTAAGCATATTCTGTGCAGTAATTTCTTTCTGTCATTCAAAATGTGAATACAAAAGACCTAATATTTTATGACTCTCTAACTGTAGAAGTGAGGAAAACAAAAAGTATATCACATATTTGCTAAGTTTTAACAAACTTTCCATTTCAATTTATTAAATAAAAGGTAAATCTTCTAGGTAAATTTGTTTTATCCCTGATCTTCAGGTGAAGAAAGCATGAAAGATTAGATTGTTGATGGATTTAAGATATTTCATGCAAAACCTAAAAAATGATTAAATTTATACACTTTGAAGCAGTCCCTATACACAAGCCGCCCCCTCAATACATTTACACTTTAATGCTCCACAGGTTTTTGTAAACTTCAATAAAAATCTCACTTTATAGAAATTTGGGGGGGGGGGAAATTGTCACAGATAACACTTGTATCTGATTTCTATCATGTTAGTATCTCTCTCAAAGCATACATTTAATAAATTTTATTTTGTTTGCATATAAAACACAGTTTTTGCTTTTATTACAAAGGATTTAGGAGGGATTACAAATTTTTTAGGAGGGATGAAGAATGCTTTAAACCAGCTTCAGACGATGCTCATATGCAAAGAATTTGATTGTATCTTTTTTCCTAAATAAATCATGAGTTTCATATTGCATATATTTTAACTTTATTTTTTCTTTCTTAACAATAATTATTAAAGTAGATCATCAATTTCATATCAGTGAGGAATTAATCTCACTGAATGCCCAAGAAACTTTGTTTTGCAATATTAAATTTTATAATTTGGGTATCTATTTTTGGCCATGGAATCGCTATAAAATATTAAAAACTTGCACAAAATAAGTATGATTAATTTTAAAGAAGAGAGATAATAAGCATACCATTTTTCAAATTTATTTATAACCTAATAAACCAATAGTTTGTAATGTACATTTCTAACAGTCATCAGCCAATGCATAACAATATCTACATTGCTTTAAAATGCAAAAGACACCACGTCACAATTTTAACAAGGCAAGCACATTCGTCACAAAAATAGCTGATAAAAAATGGGGAGGAAAACAACAAAACAAAATAAAAGACAAATACCACAGTCGGACCCAATCCTAAAAAGAAAGCACACAGGAACTTTTCAAAAAACTTTGACACTGATAATTATACAGTGGATAAATCACAGTCACTGCAACAAATTCCTTGGCACTGCTGGATCTTACTTTGTAGTTCACATCATTGTCGAGTACTGTACAATTAGAAAGACTTGCGCACTCTGGCTAAAAAATTTGCAGAAGTGTAAAATTATCTACATATCATACTGTACAGTTAGTTATTGATTAATTATATACAAACAAATCAGATCCTACTTTTAAATCAAAACTTTAATATAAAACGCATCATCACCTATCACTTCTATTTCAACGACAACACTTCATTTATAATAGAGCTACAATTTATTTTCTTTGTTCAATTTTACTGCATTTGACACAAAGCTGGTTTGCAAGCAAAACACAGGAGTACAAAATAGACTACAACAACACACATTTGCACACTGAGTTTTTGCTATGATCTGAATTAGTTTAATGATAAAATAAAATTTCATAAGGATAGGTCATGTTCCAAAAATAAAAACCTTTTGTGAAACTTCACAATGCCTTTCAAACAAAATAGTAAAAGTATGATAAACTATATTAACTGGAAAACAATATACCAATTATTTAAATAATTCTTGATTTTTTTTTTCTTACTAACAAACATGATAAAGAATAATTCAAATATGGACTCTGAATTTTCAATAAGCGATAATAAAAATAAACTTTCAACTCAAATGAAGGAAAAAAAATGCACAAAGAAAAAAAAAAATTAAAAATGCAATCTACAAACCACATAGGAACAAATCAATACATTTTAAAATATACTAATATCTAAACAAATTAAAAAATAATCTTGAGGAAAGAAAAACTATACTGTAGTTTAATTTCTTTTTCTGCCTCAAAAAAGGGTAGCATAAAAAAGCACAGTGAATATGAAAATATTTTAAACCAAAAGCAACAAATTTTTCAACAAGAACAATTAATAATGTAATCATCTGAAAGAAACATAAAAGATTACAAAATTAGCAAATAAAAATTAACAAGCTAAACATATCAATTTGAGGAACTAGTACACCAAATTTAAAAAAACATTTCATATAACCAAAGACAGACATAAAATTTAAATCACAAGCTGCAATTGAAAATGGCCAATTTTGCAGAACAGTAAGAGCAAAAGTAGGGAGAATATAAAAAATTCTCAAACACATTTAAATAGGAGAATCACAGTTTTTAGTCAGTTTTAACTTATTTCAAGAATAGTTACGAAATTTGAAAAAGTTCTATTCTGACTGAAATTCTACTAATCTAAACAGGAACTCACAAATATCTTGGAAAGTATGAACATTATTCATGCTGGTAAATAAGAGTATAGAACTGAATCGTTGTGACTTGACTTCAGTTTCAAAAGATAAGTGCCCAGGGTTGCAGGATATTATATTTGGACAAATGGAGTCTCATTTAAGGAGTTCTACTCAATACAACATATCATTGCATCTTCATATCTAATTTTGAATTGTCTTTCAATTACATTAAGTTTTGTCCATTTAAATAAAATTATTCTGAAATTCAGGGTGTGAAATGCACATTTTAATTTTGGAGCTGAAATTAAGGGTTACACACAAAATAACCATCTGACCATTACAAATGCAATATCTGAATTCATTGAGATTTAAAAGCTTTACTTGATCTGCAATACTGTATAAGTTAAATGAAGCTGTAAATAAGAAATACAATAATTATTATTTAATATTTAATTTAATTATGTTTAAAGACTTGAGATTATTTCAACTATTAATGGAAGAAACAAAATTCTACGATGTGAATATATAATACAACAACATATATAATTCTCTCTTTTAAATTAATACTTAATGACTTTCCAAGCACAGCTTTTTACACAAAATTTATCATCTCAGATGATAAGAAAAAAATCTCACAATGTCATATATAAAAATACAGTACTAAAATCACATACTCTTGAATTTGGCAAACAATTATCTACTTTTGCTCATACTGTCTGTAGAATTAGACAGGAAAAAATATGGAACTGCACCCTAGACTAGCATGATTGGCACAAATCACAAGGAAGGGCAAATACAAAGCATAGCTTGATATGAAAATTGCAGTGAATTAAACACACAAAAAATAAGTATGCAACATTAGTTTTTGATTTAAAATAAGAATCTTCTTACACATTCTTTAACAACAAATACTCAGCTTGAAGCTCATTTAATAAGTATTTATCTGTCCATTTCAAAACCACTTCAATAACATTTAAGAGCATTTTTAACATCTTACAACATCACAAAAATCAAGAAAAGGTTTGATGAATATTCAACAGAAAGTAAATTTTATTTTTTCATATATTGTATTAAGAGCGAAAATAAATAGAAATTGAATTTGAATGTTATCTCATGAAGGAAACAATTTTATATGTATTGCTTTAAAATTTTAAAACACATTTTAATGGAATACAAACAAACCCCAATCACCTACAACTACACTTTTGTTTCTTCCTCATGAAAACTAGTTTTCAAAATTATTGACTCAGGAAGTAAGATGGGGGAAAAAAAAAAAAAAAAATCACAGACTATGTTTCCATCACTGGTAAAAAAAAAAAAAAAATTAAATCATCTTGTAGTTATTTTCTTCACAGCATACTTGATCCTTCCATTTATAGTATTAATAATGAAACCTACTTTTTTATTAACAAAATTGCTGTCACTGTCATTTATCGAGTCAAGATAAATATTAAAATATAAAATAATAAATTGTAAAAAAGGATTAAAAAAAAATAACTATCATGTGACCATTGACTGTACATACTTTGTACACCTTCAGAATGGTGTATTTTCGCTTTTAACACAGTACATGATTATCAACAATATTATTGAGATGATACATCTAATGATTTCTGTACAATTTTTTTCACCGGTTTATGAGTTTATGTGATCAACAATAAGGATTACAATATCCAACACACTAATAAAAAACAGCATTGAAAGTTTATTAAGAATAATTAATAAAAAAAAAGCAGGAATTAAAAAAGAAATAATTATTTCACTAAAATCTATAAAAAATTAAAAGTTACAAGCATATCAGATTTAAAGATATTTAAAATATAATCAGATATAGGATAAATGAATGTTATTTTCAAACATAAAATATAACAAATTGACTGCTGTATAAGAATTCTATTGCTTGTGATTTACAATAACAAGGTAATGGATTCAATTTCTGCTCACATGAAATGTGTGGCACCAATTTAATTTTGAAATCCATAGCACATTTTACACGCCTCTATAGCTGGAGTGACAGCCAACATGTTACAAAAGGGACAACTATAACAACAAAACCTTAGTTACTCCTTCTTTCTTTAAAACTCTTTTGCAAATACACCAGCACGCAAAATTATAGCAAAAATACAATTATATAATTACTTCATAGATCAATAACAATGTACAAAATATAACATCGCATGAATCTTTATACGTATAATACAATACTGTTTATTATTTGCTTTTCAAAATATTTGTGAAACAAAATGAAATGAAAATGCAATTAAATATTTAAATTCTGATATAGTGGAATAGAGTTAGAAAATATATTCAGCCAAAGAATATGATCAAACTTATTTAATACAACTTCACAAATTTTGATTACTGCTAAACGTTTTGATTATAAATGAAAAAACTGCATATTTATTTTTTGAATGTGAATCACATTAAAACACATAAATTTATCAAAAGCCTTTCAGGTGGGAATCTTGAAAAAAAGAAATATCAAATAACTGGCAGAATACACAAATTACAGCATTAATGCTATTAAAATGTATTTTGGCAGTTAATTTGTAAAATTTGATAAATGGAATACTGTATCCATATAATAACACATTATTAATCACCAATCTATTCAGAAATAAATTGACTATCAGTTCAGATACAGAGTTCAACTCTTTAAGCATACTAGACTCTTTTCATAAAATATTAAATACAGAAGAATGTTTCCAACATCTTTTACAGTCATAACCTTAATGTAATACAGATATATTTAAAGTTTTCACTTTAAACTGAAAGTAAAACATTAACTAAGTATCTTGCAAACTATTATCTCTTTGCTTATTTTTGTCCCTCCAAAAACTGTTAGAAGTGAAACACAGTTACAAAAATTTTGATTTTAAATTAATTCTTATCAGGATGAAGGCTATATTAAAAACAAATAAAAATTGCAATTTTACGCCTAACATGTAACATATTTTTCGGCTGAATTAAGCAAAACTAGTATTTTAGCTTAAGATGTAAAATGTGAAAAGGTTTATTTACTCATTTATATATGTCAAGTTAGTTAGAAGGATTATTATTTAGCAGCAATCATCCATACGCACATTTGAGATAAACTTTCTGTATGTTAAAATAATTACTAAAAAGTTTAAGGCAAATAAAATAAAACAAGTAAATATTTTCCATAAGAGTATAAGATTTTTACCACTGAAGTATTTTCGTTGAAATAAAATGCAAAATTAATAACAGAAAACAAGAACTGTCTCATATAACACAACAATAAAAAATTAATCTCAGTCATTTTTCAGTCAAGACTTGCCACATAAAACTTTCAATAAAAAATGTAAAAACCAAATTGAAGAAGGGATTTAAACAGACAAAAGCTCATTTCAACATGCTAAAAAGCAAACAAAGAACACAAGTTACTATTTCATTGCACATTGACTGCAAATTAAATGTCATCCACTGGAATGGAGAAACAACTTCGTGAATTTTAAAATTTATGCTCAGAAAATTTTTGGTTATCTCAGCATCAATATGAACATTTATACAAATTTAAAACTTTCTAGAGTAAATCTAGAGTTTTTTTTAACCAGCTACCACTAACTGATAATGTGCAGCAAAGTATTATGTGCACCTATAGAGCTTCAATTTAGTCTTTTACTACATCTATAAAACCCACAAGAAATCAACAGAAATACCCTGCAAACCCTATATGCTTTAAATTTACAAAGAGTTCCACTTTTCCTTTTGATCTTTACATCACATATATACAAATAAAAAACTTCAAGAGCCTTAGAGGCAACACATATTGCAAGTCACAAATTCTAAGATTTAAAATGAAAATTCAACAAGGACAAAATCATTTGAAACGATTTTAACTACACAAAGCAAAGCTCAGAGACAGGATATATATAAATATATATATATATATCTTAAACCATTTCCAGAACATGTTTAAAAACATTACACTTGTAATATATTCAAATATTAAATTAATTAAATAGGAACTAAAAGCTTGATAACACAAAGGATTAGCAAAAGAGATAATAAGCATACTAGAAGCAATAACAATAAAATAAATCACAATTACCAATTAACCTTCAAACAACAATACAATTTGACCATTTCTTCTCATAAAAGTTGCATGGAATTAAAAATGCCAGCATGAATACTATAAACTCTTAAACAATGGAAACAATATGAAGAAAATATACTTCACACAGTTCAAATTTACATCCTCAAAAAAAAAAAAAAAAAAAAAAAAAAAAAAAAAAAAAAAAAAAAAAAAACTTCTGACTTTGCCCGAACGAAATAAAAATAATCTTAGAAGCAATTCACAATCAGGGTTAGGTACAGGGAAAATAGAAGAAAAAAATAATATCTGAAACTGTCGATTAGATCAATCACTCATTTATATTAACAATTTTAATGACATACAATAGACTTTTAATTTATAACAGCTCATTCTGAAATTATCAGTTACTATTATAGGTATTAAAACCAATATGCAACAGAACTTTAGCATAAATATTATACAGAAACGAGAACAAATATACATTTGATCAATACAATATTGAAAAGTAAGTAGAATTGTCTAAGTAGAAAACTTTATAGACATAGACATACATAAATAAAAATTAGTAGGTCTAAAAAATATGATATAGAACTAAAAATGAAAGATTTTATAAGATACAGTATTATATAAGTGGAGCCACAAATTACCATTCGGGTAAAGAAATGCATCAAAGTACATGTTTGCACTAGTTAATGGAAGAGCACCAGTTATTAAAATATGAATAACAAAATTTATTTTTTTCATAAATTTAAAAATAAAAATGAACAAAATAATCTAAAAATAAAACATTTTATCAGGTAGTTGGAATAAAATTAGTTGGATTTGAAATTTTTTTCTAATTTAATGTAACCTTAACTTTGATATCAATGTGACCTTTTAATCTACTTATGATATCATAATTTTTTTAGACTGGAACAAATTTTTTTTCCCATACAAGTTAGATCCTACAGAAACTTTTTTTAAATACCTATACAGTAGTAAATTGGATGAAAAATAATTTAAGTCAAATATAAATATTTATGAGCTATTTGCATTTTTGGTGCAATCTTTCTTCAATTACTATAATTTGTCAGTGAATAAATTTGTGAATTTTATTTATTAATATAAGGTTCATTGTTGAAGGATTTCATGTAGTCTATTTCTATTGTGTATTCTATTCTATTGTCTTTGAAACATGTATCCTAGAAAGCAAATATTTAATTATCTGCACAAACAGGAGAATAATAAGCAGAATTTAAGTTGTGTTTTCTAAATGTTGGTGATGGTGCTGTGGATTAATGGAATGCTTGAACTCGGGGTTCTTCGCCTCCGGACATTGCTATTGATGGAGAGTAAGGGGTATTGCAAATAAAGTTACAAGGCAAATTTCTAAATGGATACAGGACACAAATCGAATATATTTTAAAACTATTTCAATTTAAGACAATTTTAAGATATACTTAATAAAAATGTGTAATGTATACTGCTCTACTTATAAGATGATTTGTAAAAGCAAATAAAGCCAAAACATTAAATCAAAATGAATGGGAATCCAGTCTAGGCACATTATCAAGGGTCATGTCATGGCAGGGATTCAAGAAGGCAGGATTTTTTTGTGCGAGGGGCCTGACAAAATGTCCAAAAACTTACCCCCCCCCCCGTGACCCAAAATATCCTGAAATGCAACAGTAAAGACCAGATGTGTTCTTATTATGTTTTTACTATTGTTTTTTATTGCCTTCACATTTCCAATGGCTTCATTTTGCAAATTAATTTCTCTTGATAATTTTTTCATGTTTTGCATAAAATACATTATTAATCTATTGCTAAATTTAGTAAGACACTCCCCTGCAGCATCGTGTAGTTTCAAAAGGAAACATTAATCTAACTAAAAGAAATGTAAGATTTCAATCTTGTTGCCACATCCCGCACACAAAAATTAAGAGAGCTATGTGAACAGGTTTTTATGCTAAGATTTGAAAAGAATTCAAAAATATAATTTGAAACTGATAAATAAAATTATATTTCAGCTTCTTAAAGATTTGAAAAATTTTAAAATGTCTATCCTTCAATTTTTAAAAATTATAAAGCTGCATAATACAAGACAGCCGAGTTAAAAACAAACCAACCAACCCGGAAGAGGTGAATGTTTAAGCATACAAACTGTAATAACAAAAATCTAAATATATAGTTAAAATGCAGTTTTTAAATAAATATCTTAGGCACACCAGAATGTTATGTAGGATTCTCGTTACGTTCCACATAACATATACAAAATTTTAACACAATAAAACCTTAAAATAAACTCTGTAGAATTAAATGTTCCATGCTATTTTTAAAATAAAAAAACAGAATTAGCTTCTAAATAATTATTTCAGAAAATAAATGAAACAGTAACTACAGAACAGAATTTTAAAAATCTGAAATCAAAATGCTGCCACTGGGTGTTTTTGAAATACTTTATCATATGCACATACATATAAAAAATGCAAAAATACTTTAATATAATAATGCAGAACAAGAGGAATATTTTCTCCTTGATAACAGAAAATTTCTATAGAAAGCAACATTTAATAATTTAAATTTGATTTGTTAACAAAAACTCCATACGATTTTTCAAAAATAAATAAATTAGGATATATTTTCCAAGACATTCAAATAAAAGCCTTTTATAAAGGCAGTCGATAATAATTGAAATAAAACCAAAAAATCTAAAAACCTGTACCAAACCCAGATTGGAACATCATTTACATAAAGCCAATTTTCTTCCATAAATATAAATCACAGCATATTCATCTAGATCAGTGTGGCACTTAAGTTCAAAACAAAACTCCATTCAAATAAAACTGCTTAAAGAGCAAAAGGAACACTCAAAATTTGACAAAAGCATCACAATATTAAAACTTATGTACATGTAAGTTGGTAAATACTAATAACTTACACTGTACACAGGGAATTATTCAAGCCTAGATATTATTAGATCAATAAAAATGTTCAATCAAGTAATTGAGAGAAGTCTGGATTAGTGGGGGAATGGAAATGTTCCTGTGAATGTTGTTGCTGTTGTGGCGGTGGCTGCTGCTGTTGTTGTTGTTGAACAGAATCCGTTTCTTTATTAGACTCCATTTCATCACTGTTTTCTAGCTGTTGATGATTATTATGGTTTTGGGAGTTCATAGAGCCAGATGCTAAAAGAGATAAACGTGACAGAGGTGTTGTGTGTGCAGCTATAGAACCATAGCAGCCAAGTCCTCCTGGGGACTGAAACGAATCATAGTGGCGAGTTGCGCCATGAGGCAGCCATCTGGAGACAGGAGTCAAGGGAGTTGGAATAGGAGTAGGGGGAGCTGAATAAAATGGTCGAGAATCTCGATCATGATTTTGCAAATGACCAGGAGTCCCAACTGGTAGGGGGCTAGTAATCCTCGATTGTTGGGAGTTAATTAATCCACCACTGGTGTGTATTTCCTGCATTTGATCATTCATATAATTTGGACTATGCATACTATTTGCGTGCTGGAACAACTTGCTATGAATAAAAGGACGAGGATTTGGTTCATCTTCAGGTGAAGGACTTGATAAATGGGAAGGATGGGGACTAGGGGAATTATTCATATTAGGGGGCTGATTACATGACATTGGTCTAGAGAGCGGTAAATGACAATTTAGTGGAGGTTTCAAGTCAATGGGAGATTCAGAATATGGATTCCCCATTCCCTGATGGGGACTACGTATGTCAGGATGATTATTTTGAACCGAAGTCGGCAAGGGCTGTGGTGTGGTTGGAGAATTTAATGGAGAAGTTGTTGATGCTTGAGAAGACACCGGCGACGGCTGGATTGGAAATGGCTGCATGCGAGGCACTGTTGGCTGTCCAGCTTTCACCAACTGCCCTATATAAGTTCTATTTGCCAGACGAGAGCCAAACTGACGCTTGGTGGGTATTTGTCCCGCATGACGAGCCATATGAGTTTTCAAATTTCCTTTCTGGGAGAATGTTTTTCCGCAAAGTGTACACGGAAATCGGTCGTCCTTATTATGTGTTCTTAGGTGAGTCTGCATGTTACCCTTTTGGGAAAAACATTTCCCACATAAACCACATGCAAAAGGCTTTTCTTTCGTATGAACACTTCGGATATGAGTTTTAAGGTTGCCCTTTTGAGTAAATCGCTTGCCACATGAATCACAGCCATATTCTCTTTCACCAGTATGTATCTTCATGTGAGTATCAACATTGCCCTTCTGTGTGAAGCTTTTACCACAAGCTTGGCATGCATAAGGCTTTTCCCCAGTATGAATCATCATATGAGTCTTAAGATTTCCTTTTTGAGTAAACAATTTATGACAAACAGGGCAGGGAAACTGCTTGGTGGGTATTGGTCTAGGCTTTGAATTTTGCATGCCTGGTGGCATTCCTGGAGGCATGCCCATGGAGGTTGGCATACCACTTGTTGGAACAACATTTGGGGGAGGGCCATTCGGTATAAGATTCATTGGTTTTCTTTCCGAGGGTGAATTGGTCATCACTGGACTATTGGTTGGTCGAGTTACATTTCCTGATGTGCCATCATTTCGAAAAATAGTTAAGTACTGCTGACAGATTTCACATGGATATGGTTTATCTTTGGAATCAGGATGAGGGCATTTTGCTGGTGGTTCATTAATAGTTGACATTTTTTCTATATAATTAGATGCAGCTGCAAGTTGAGAAATGCCAGTTCCAAAATGTAGGTGATTTTTCTTCAAGAAAAGATCCGTCAAACTGGCTTGATAGCCAGGAGGCCAGCTCTTCTGTGCTATAGAAGAGGAAGCCATCCAAGGATATGTACCGTTCTGCATGGCTAATCTTTATTTTCCAAAACTTTTAGAAGAAAACTTTGGGATCAAACTTATCTCAGACAGCCAAGTTTAAGCTTGAGCAAAATGCTTTTATCTGGAAAAAGCATATAATTTAGATATACATCACAGGGAGAAGTAAAATTGACATATATAATTTACAGAATTTAAAAGACAAACATTAATTTTTTACTATGACTTCATCAAAAAATGAGAGGCAAAATACTTATTCAAAGTTTTGAAATGATAATCCAAGTGAGTACATAAAATAAAGTCTGAGAAATAGGTTTCTCAATATCTGTTTTTTAAAGAGGAAATACAATAATTTCTTTTAGCATTAAAATAAATTTTATTCCTAGCCTTCAAATGATGTTTGAAGTTCAAAAGGACACTGGATTAAACTTTTAGACAAAAATTAAGCTAATTCCAGTCTATGAGCATTTTGGGAATATTAGGCACAAAGATATGCATACGGGTGATTCTCTGGAAAAGGGAAAAAATGAAGTCCCTTTTAAATTTCTAATTAATTTGAATAATTTTTCTGTAACAATTTATTTTCATTATAAGCTACACTTGTACTCTATCTATTAACTATACCATTTCATAAAAAAACCTATTTTAAATTTTTGAAAAATAGAACATTACAATAAAAATATTCCCCTGGCTGTCCCCAAACCTAGTTTTTTGTTTGTGAAATTTGAAGCAGCCTGTACTTTTAGAGTTAAATATGTTGCAAGTATAAATTAATAATAACAATTAATTTCTTTATATGTGGAAAAAGGCAAGAAAGCTATACTGTAACACAGCTCTTAGAATTGCATTAAGAAACTTGTCCCTGAGTGTTATCATCATTCCCCTGGTTTTTTGAAAATAGTAATAAATAATCCTGATAGATGGCTATAGAGTCAAACTTAAGTAATGTCTTCCTTCTGATCAATGAGATAGAGGCTGTGTAGAAGTGTGAAAGTTTTAGCCATTTTGTCTGCAAGTTTACAGTGTTCCAAAGTTGTGTTTTTGAAAAATATTTTTATTCACCATCATTCCCCTGGTTCAAGATTTGAAAGCTGTATTAAAGGTAAGCATTTATTATAATTTTTTATTGTTTTAATATTAGTGTTTTTATATATGTATGCATTTTGGAACTTTTTTTTTTAACCATGTGATTACTAGGCCAGTTTACCTAAAAAAACATCATTCCCCTGTCTGTAATTAAAACAGGGGAATGATGTTGTAACCAGGGGAATGATGAAATGATCTGAAATGTATTAATATAAAAATTTTAAATGTATTAACTGAAAGATTTAATAAATGCAGATGGTGTGCAACAAAATTAGGGTTAACAAAACTGAATTTTTAAAAAAATTACCAATTTTTTTAAAATTTATTGCTATGAAACTGGATGTAAATCTAAATTTATATCACTATTTTTTTTGAAATTACTTATAAATTATGACATTTATTTAAAAAAATATTATATAATAATCTAACTACCATACAGAATTAAAAAAAAAAAAAAATTACCTTCTACCTGGAGTTTTTTTTTTAATTTATTGCTATGAAACTGGTTGCAAACACAAATTTATCAGTCCTTTTTTGCAATTATATATAAATTATGACAGTTATTGTAAAAATATTATACAATAATTTAACTACCCTCTTCCAAAAACATAAAATGCATGATGCTATGTGTATTATATCATTGTTGTTTCAAAATTTTGTCTTTAATAACAATATTATAATGTACAATTTTTTTGTTTTTAGAAATATGCCAAGATTTAAAAGTAAATTAACTAGAGAAGAACAGTTGGAAAAGAAAAGGGAAGCTGAACGAGAGCGTTACTATAAAATCAAGAATGATCCAGCTGCATATGAGGAACAGAAGGAGAAGGAACGGCAAAAGTATTTAAAGAAAAAGATGAAAGGCGTAGTTAAACCAGTAGCAAAAATGACTGCACGGGAACAAAAAATAAAGCGTAAACACTGGAAGAATAATTCCAAAACATATCGGATGAGATTAAGAGATTCGAGAAAATAGCAAATATTGGTTGATAGTTCACAAACAGATTCAAACTCAGCATGTTCAAGCCTCTCTACTCCTTCATCTAATACATGTTCAAACACATTAATTGCAACCCGAAAATTATCTGGGTGAAAGAAAGTTAAATGAGATAGGAGTTTACTTTTTAGAAAATGTAGGAAAATGGAAGATCAGGTGAAGGTGCTTCATAAGAAACTAGAAAAGTACAAAAAACGCTATCAAAGATTAAACGACAAAAGTAAAAAGAAACCAGAAGATATGATTCCAATATCTAAAACTCAATATTACTTGCGGCATTCAAATAAGTTTTCACAAGTAATTAAGAAGAAATTATTGTTTGGAGAGGTGCTATCTGAAGAGCTAACATCCAGCTATAAGATTTTGAAATCTGATAAGACGAAACAAATATATCGTAAGATTTTATCAGGTAAAATTTTGAAAAAATATAAATTACTTGCAGCAAGTAAAGAATTTCTCAAGTATAAAAGGTATATGTCCAATAAAAAGAGGGATTCGCATTCACTACATTATGAAAGGCTGAAGAGGAAAAATTCTGTTAATGAAAACATAAAGAAAAGTGTTCAAATGTTTTTAGAAGATGATGAAAATAGGGTTATGTGTCCCGGGAAAAAAGATTCTATTACACAGAGTAAACAAAAAAAAAAACAGAAAAGGTACCTTTCTGACAGTTGAAGAAATTTGTACCCGAAATATATAAAAAACATAAGTACATTAGTTATACTACATTTTGCAGGGTACAACCTTTTTGGGTTATTAAAGCGAAAGTAGGTGACAGGAATACTTGTTTATGCATAAAACATGCCAATTTCCAATATTTGGTTGATAAATTGCACTTTCTGAAGTTATTACATCAAAATAATTCACATGATGCAAGTGCAACAGTCATCATCCAAGGCCTGTAAGTATCGTGAATGCAGTCGTTGCAAACATAAAATTCTGTCTATTACAGTTGAACAAGATAAAAAAAAAAAAGAAGAAACATCCTATAACCAATGGACAGTGAAAACAGAGGAAAGAAAAATTAAAGATAAAATAATAAGAGTAAAATTTACTACTAAGGAGAAAATAGTTGCATCTGTAGAAGATTTGATCAATCAAGCTCAGACTCATATGAATGTTTTCCTAAAACACAGATACAATTATCAGCACCAACTTAAATGCATGAAAGCTTTAAGAACATCACTTAATCCAAGTGAAGTTTTAGTCATAATAGACTTTTCAGAAAACTATCTTTGCAAGTATGCATCAGAGGTACAGAATGCTCATTTTGGTGCCTCAAAACAATAAGTCAATCTACACACAGGTGTTATCTATGCACAAAATAAGTCTACTTTACAAGAAGAAATAATATCTTTTTGTACTATCTCCGACATATTAAGACATGATGCATCTGCTGTTTGGGCACATATTTTACCAATTATAAAATTAATAAAAGAAAGTACCCTTATTTTATGTTCTGTATTTTGAAATTAGCTGTATCATCCCCCTGTTCCACTGTGTCATTCCCATGGCATGAGAATTTTTAAAAATCTGTATATAATATCAATTTTTAGGAATTATGAATTGCCAGTGATATTTACCTGTATAAAATCACATTTTAAAGATATATGTGAAATAAAAATTACATATAATCATATTTTATAAAATTGTAATATTAATCAGTGAAATACACCCTTTTCCAGAGAATGACCCATACCACCGTTGAATGTCAAATCATAGTAAAAGCATCCCAAATTAGTGATTTCGTAAAACAGTGGAAGATATGGTAGTTTAACCTTGAAAGAAGCGAATAAGAAAAGGATTTATCATATTTAGACATTAATTTTGATCTTAACATTCTATCATTCCACTCAAGGAAAAACTTTTGCATTCTTTTTTAAAAATTCTAAAGGTATGAAATAAAACTGTTTAGTACTGAATATAATTACGTTAATAAAATATTTATTCTATAAATGATATTTTAAGAACACTAAATGTTAAAACCTAAAAATACAAATATGATTCTGATGAACGCAAAATTATGAATAACTGAATAACTTTCACGACGAAGTGGGAAGTATCCTTTAAGGCCTGAGCTTTGATCTTTTCCAACCTTTCCAATCTGTTAGATAATTTCTCCATCTTAGATCTTTCCCCACTTATTGCCATCTGCAATTACGGCCACACACAAAAAAAATGTAATTTCAGACTTTTTTTGTTTACAATAGTTAGAATGGATTGCTTTTCTTTCATTGGTGCAATAATAGTACAATTATGCATTTTTCACATTGTGTACAAAAATTATGCATACGATATTAATTTTTTCTTTCTTTTGTATTTTGCATACAATTTTTATGGCCCATTTGAATGAATATAGTATTGAAAAATAAAAATATGACCTGTCAGTCAAAATGAAATATGTTTGTAAGTTGAGGGGACCCTGTATTTTGATTTATGGCATATTTTTTTGAAACAAAATGCTCTGTTGAAATAAATCTGATTTTGAGAGAAAATCGAAGATTAAAATATAGTGGTCCAATTTTTCCATAAGATATTCAGATTGATGAGAACTTTACTTCAAAATTAATAAGAAAAGATTTTTATACTGCATTATTTAAATATTTTTTAAACACCAAAACAAAAATTCTGTTGAATTTTATAAGTTTTATTATGAAAATTTTTAATATTTTCTTCTATTCACTTTCTACTTATTTTTAATATGAAATATTCATTCACATGTTTTATTTTTTCACTGAAACGGAGTTTCTCAAAGTTTTATTTTTCTTAATAAGATACTTTATTTAAAAAGATTACTATTATTTGTTTTTTAATGATCTGCTGATAAATTGAAGAATAGGAAATTACCACTTTGTGTGAGCAGAACTCTCATTTTACCTCACAGATTTGTTACAGTCCTGTTTGGTTACAATAAAAACCCCTTTCCAAGTACCTATATTATTTTAATACTGAAGTAGATGCTTACAATTAAGTGCTAGCAATTTTTTTTTCCATATAGCAAGATTAAACTATGCTTTGTTTCCTTCCAAAGATATGTCAATTTTATATTATTTGTAATGCTGAATATTTACATTAAATTTCATGTCCTTTTCTTCTCCAAAGGAAAAGATACAGAATTGCTAAACTCTTTTTTAACCCTCAGTTTGTACAATTTTTTTTAGTAAGATTATTTGAAATCTAATTTTTCTGTGACCCCCCCCTCCCCTTCTGACAGAGATATGACCAAGAAAAAAAGAGGAATTTTTTTTTTGGGCGGGGGACCACCTTTCCAGTTACATTTTGATTTATCACATAAAAAAAGTAAAGTGAAAAAATCATTTGTACTAGTGAATTATTCTAAAAACATGGCAAATCCTAAAATATTTATATCTAACATATCTTTTCCTGAATCAAAATCAAGCTTCTGTGGTTTTTACACACATTAAATGAATCAATTCTAGGATAATATGTAACTTGCAAAATGAATATTTATCATTTTCCAAATGCTGAAAACAGAACAATTTGATTCACTCCTCTATTTAAGTAATTTTAGATATTTAGCCTTAACACAGATGGAAAATTCAAGACGCTTGTCTTTCATATCAAGATTATTTTCTAAATAAAAAACAAGTATTTTACAGTGACTAATCAGAGAATTGAAATAAACACTAATAAATTCTTACTTTCAGGTGAACAGATTCATAAAATAAATTTCTATTGCATAAACCAACACTAAATATTTTAATATTGTAATATTAAATATTTCATAAAAATTGCAATGATTATTTTAACATAATCTTGTCAAATTATCACTTCATTCAATAAAACTACAGAAATGCATATGAAGTATCAGTAAAACAATGGATAAACATAAAAAAAAATGATAAATAAAACTTGTTTTACAGAAACTGAAGTTAAAACTGTTTGCTCTGGAAAAAATATGATCAACACAAAATCAGAAGCTTTCTTAAATCTTATGAGAACACTTGGAAAATCACATAGAATGAAATAAAATTACTTTCTTGGGAATGTAGTATATATTTATTTCTATTTGTTTATCTGGGATTATAATAGAGACTTTATTTCCTGTGTTAATAGAATCCAATTTTTGGGCTGTTCATATCAATAAGTGCCTTACAGAAAAAGTTATTTCCACCATTAATAGAAACTGCAGGGTTGGGAAATTAACAATTTCATGGCAGATATTTCTTTAAACAACAACATTAACCAAATCTGTGTGTCTTAAATAAATAAATAATAATAATAAAAAAAACAGAATGGAAGGGGGGAAAAATATACATAAATATATTTTATAACAAAAAGTACATATAATATTTGAAAACATATAAATTTTTAACAACATAAAATTACTTGCCCATTTTTACGATAAATAAGGCGTGATAAAGCAAACCGTAGCTAGCAGATACAAGAAGAGAACTTCCAGAACCACACAATTTATCTAAAGGATTATAAAAAAATAATTAATGATAATGCTAAAAATAAATTTTAATTAGTTCTTAACGAAACTTTGAAACAAAAGAGTAATTCATTTTCATTAAAACTCAAGACAGATCTTTGGTACAGATCACTAAAATTACATTTTGTCATTTCTAGTTCAGATTCTGATAATATAATACAAATAAAAAGTACAGGAAATAAAGATGTTCTGTTAATAATTCAAGTATGAATTTCTGTTATCTAATAAGAAAGAAAGTAATGTCAAAATTAACAATGAGATTTAGGGAGAAAAGCATAGTATGAATAACACATTTAAAAAGAATTCAATACAAGAATATAACAAAAACCATACCTTTTAGTTAATATACAGGGAAATCATCATGAATAAATAAAAACAGTTGAAAAAAAGAATCTGTTCCTAAATGAAACTTATAAAATTTACATATTAAAAGAAACAATTAGACATTTATAACCTTTTGAGAAAATTTGTATAATTGTTCTCCAGTTAAGAGATTCTTGAGTAAAATGATTCTGAAGAAACTGTAAGTGATAATCTTTAAGTACAATAATAACATTCCTGTATAATTTATATATAATAAAGCAAATTTTTCAGCTGTTAAATTGTTTTCATTTTGATTCAACAATTTTTTTTAAATCCTGAAAAATGATTTCACATGCATTTTATTGATACATTATCAAATGAAAATTTTAACAGAATGTTTTCTTAAATCCTTTTCAAAATGCAATTTAAAATTCAAAACTTAATTAATCCTGCAATTTTTAATGATGGGCACGCCTTTAAAATAATTTAATTCAGACAAAACAAATTCTTAATTAAATTAACAATTGCCCTACAATTCTTTGAATACTAAATTAAGTTACTTAGAAAAGTTCAAATTGTTGTATATAGTACTATACTACAGTAGTATATATAATATTAGGATTATTTTTCAAGCAAACAAAATTTTGTAATGGCTAATAGAAGGAAGTTTACTTAACAGAAAAATAGCATTTGAGTTTGAGGGTTACAATTAAACAATTATGCAATCACATATCAAATCTAGACAAGTTTTTCTTTAAAATTGGACAAAAAAACAACAACATAGAAGCGTTGTGATTTAAGTTCTAAACACAAATGCAACCGAGAAGTAAGGGGAGATTTATACAGAACTAAGTCATAAAATTTATATTGCCTTGAATAATGAAGTATTTGTTGCTCATATTTTAAAACCATCCTGTTTGAGTACTGCCTTTTTAATTTAAATTGTTTAGTAATTTTATTAGACAAGTGTAACTGCTGCTTAGAAGAAAGCTACAGGAGATGATTTTTTTTTCTAAATTTTTATCTTGAAACGAGCTTGCAATAGTCACCGAACAGCCTAGGCAGGTAGACAACAGTGAAAAGTTTAATAGCTTTTCTTCAAAAAAGGGTAAGGGATTCATTTAATATAGGAAATTCTAAATATGAATATTCATCACCTGAACATAACAGAATCTTAATACCTGACAAAAAAAAGCATTGTGTCATAGATGCTTTCAATATAAATAACATGGATTATATAAAATACAGACTATAAAATACATTAAAATTATAAGAAGCATATCACAAAGAGACTGGGATAAATATTTCTTTAATAATGAATGGAACAAGTAAATTAATGGAAACATTTGATAGGTAAACTTTCACTGTAACTTAACAGTACTTTAAAATAAAGCAATCACATATTAAAAATAAGCAAATTAAATAACAGTTTTGATAGATATGGGTTAAAGTTAAGTTTAAGGTATAGAGCAGTTTCTCCTTGCTTTGCATCACCAACTTTTTGATGCCAGGAGGAAGACGGTTTAGCGATGTGTTTATATTTGTCTTGGTTGTGCAGTGACGTTCAAATTAGTGTCTGGCACGCGAATCATTAAATTGCATTGCTTTGAAGCTTCATCTTGATTGGTCAGTTATGCACTAATTTAAATTTTATTGGACAATTTAATAGAATTTGCATAATATTTTGTTTGGAATTTAATGGTTTTAATTTTGACAGTTTAGTTCATGTATTTTTAACAACTGCAGTGTTTATGTTTTCAGGTAAGAACTCATTTTGGAATTTTTTAAAAGAAGGTAGATTCCTGACATTCAATGAGGAAGTGGAGCTACTAGTTTCCGGCTTTGCAGAAAGTGAAGCGGCTGATGTTGTTTTAAGTTTAAAAAATTTACCCGGTTCACGTATGCAAGACAAAATAAAATGCTCACCCAAAATAAATGTCCTCACATCATCAAACAATCTTGCCCTTGGCGATTCAAAACAAGGAGGAATGGCTCTGTACCCTAAACTTAACTTTTACCTAGATATGGAGGGTTCAGAGTTGAAGCAAACCAAGTCCATGTTTTGCCCATTTTGCACTAACGCTGCCATGGTAGTGCAGAAATGTTATATTTACTGTGTAATAATGATATCAAGTCCAAAGTTCAGTTTGTATCCACCAGGCAGCAAGAGCAATTAGGAGTCCATGATTATTTTGAATGCAGTGAATCAACTTCGAGATCTGTTTTTTTGGAAATGAGTCTCATGGATTTAGTGCACTTCACTCCAAACCTTCTAAAGATGACACTGCCGAAGTCCTTCAATTCACAGGAGTTATTATAAGCTAGTATAAATATTAAATTAATAATATGGTTTATTTCAGTTCTCTTGTTTAAATATTTCCCATTCAAATATTTGAAAAGATCACGCTAGCTTTGGAAAAAGTTGCTGATTAACCACTTTTCACAAGTATATACAAATAAGCATTTAATATTTACAATAATTAGTCATCAAAGAGTAAGAGAAAAGCAATTTAACAGCAAAATTCATTACGAAAGGAAGAATTAAATAAAATTTATTAGTATGTAAGCCAATTTCAGATTTTTTATAAGAAAAATAAAGATCACGTATTAATCATGTGCCTACTATACATGTTTGCAAGCAGCAATGGAGGAGGGGCATTTTCACTCATGCCATTCAAATCGTTGAATTATTGCAAGAAAACATTTCACATGAAAAAGTTAAATGTTTTATATCTGAAACAGTATGTTCAATTTCATTTTAGAATTTGTTCATTGTGAAATTTCCTTAATGATTATTTAGGACAATCTTAATATAATTAAAAGTCATTGTGGGTATGTATGTTCATATCTATGTTCCACATCTCCTCCTAAACCACGGGACTGATTTCAACCAAACTTTGCACACTTATTAATTAAGACAAGGGAAAGATTACTGTCTACTTTTTAAAGTGCAAAAGTTAATTAAACAATCAGTTAATTAAAAAGTAACAAAAACCGTTTTTCCGCTGTAAGTTCAGGACAAATTATCCCCCGAAAATTATTTTTATACCATCTTAAAGTTCAAAATTTTACCTTTTTAATGATATCAATTTTATATCTGTGACATTTTTCCTTCAAGTTTTATTAATTTTTCAAAATTTAATAAAAAGTTGACACGCAAACGATTTTAAAATAAATCAAATTTAATGATACTAGAGTCGATACTGATGAGTTGCTAGGCAACGGTGTAATTACTTTGCCATTATTTTTTCTGTTTATTTTTTTTTTCAAATATCGTTTGGCAATGTTTTCATTGGTTCGCAAAGAATTCTAAAGCTTATTTAATTAGATTAAAAAATCACTGCAGTTCATATCACCTGCCATTTTTACCTGCGTTTCCTAAGAAATAATAAATCCTAACAAGAGAATTGATGGCCTGGGGGCATAATATTGGTGTGTTTACACCACTTTTAATTAGGGATGTAAAGAATAGTTATTTATCTGAATATCAAATTTTTAAAAACATTTCACCTTTGACTGTAAATGAAAAAAATTAATATTAAATAAAATTGAACCTTTATTATTTGTATATTTAAAAAAAAATGTTAATACCTTTATATATATTTGTAATATTTTAAATATCTTAATTCCAATAATAAGATATGAGAAACCCCTCTTCATTTTGGATTGCTTCAAAAAACAAAAGAGAATTTGCAAAACATGACAGTGACAAACACAAACAAAAATTGAATGGAAAAATTAAAATTACTACAGGAAAATTCCTTTTTTGATAAAGAACTTCTAATAGGTAGGATGAAGTGTCCACTTAACTGGTGGGAAAAAAATGCGGAAAATTTTTCAAGGTTTGCAAATTTAGCAAGAAAATATCTTTCACCACCTGCAAACATTATATAAAGTGATTGTTTATTTTCTAAAGCTGGTATAATATATATGAAATCATATGGAAAAGACTTCTATAAATGATATGTAACAATATTAAATACACTTATGTACTATGCAACTTAAAATTGGATAAATGTTAGACTTTTTTAAAATAATAAATGCACCAGAATGCAATTCTGCAATATTCTTTATTGAATATATTTAAAACAACCTTTTGTTCTCAATTCATTCCGACGAATATCTGTTTAGCATTCGTCCAGACCGAATAGGCCCAATACTGAATATTCGTTATATCCCTAGTTGGTATTATATGTGCAAATGAAACATACTTACTCTTGAAAAAACTGAAAAATTATTTTTCTTGCATCATAATTTCAGGCTTTGAAATGATAAATTATATGTAACTTTATTAAATACACCTATGCAACTTAAAATTGAGTTAATGTTAGGACTTTCTGATAATAAATGTAATGAAATGTAATCTGCAATATTTTTTGTTAAATGCGTACTTCAAAGCACATAAAAAAATTATTATCCTAAAAATATTCAGCCGAATATCTGCTTAGTATTCAGCAAAAGGGATGAATACCGAATATTCGCTACATCCCTACTTTTAATGTCAAATATGATGAGGAGGTAAAAAATAATACCACGACAATAGCATTCTTTAATCTTGTTAAACCAGTGATGACGACTAGGGGGCAAATTATGTGCGCTGGGCACCACATACCTTCACTACGCCACTGTTAACATGTTAAAGTGCCACATTTGGCCATACCAAATTTTTGTTTAGTCTGTGCTCAGCCTAATGGTAATATTTTGTTCTGTGAAACATAAGACTGGTGGCTTAAATAGAAAGTTAAACATCAGCACAGAAATTAGTGTGTTACTTAACAAATTAAATTCAATCAAAGCAAGTCCAGGCAAAGCCAAAATAATCATAACTTTCATGTTAATCCTAGGAAAATTAAACTTATTAACAATTTATAGTTATTATGAAAATAAATGTCAAATTTAAAATATGTTGCTTCTGTTTTGAGATTTAAAATATAAGCTCTTCAAATTCATTTTCATGATAACTACAGCTTAAATGAACATTAGAAATTAGTTATTAATAAAAATTATTATCAGTATAAAACATATAATAGTAATTAATCATAATTAAATAGTGTATATTTCAATATGAATATAAGACACCATATCTGTATTCTATTACCTTTCTAGACTTGAAAATGCAATACAAGTGCAAGAAAAGGTTTTCTCATTTTAAAGATGCAAATATTCTATCTCATATTGCTGCATCATATACCATGAGTCTTTTTTTAAACCTACAAAAAAGAACATTATTATTACCAAACAAATGTATAACAGTAAAAGAATTTATAGAAAAGAATTAATTATATAAAAAAAAGGAAAGATATGTTTCAAAATCTTTTTAATTTTTAAATTACAATGTCAAAGTGTAAATATATTAATTACTGATCAATAATAATGCTAAATTGGGCATGATATGAACAGTTTTTTTTATATAGAGAGAGATTTCCTTTTGAAAAGAAACGAAATAAAATCGGAGGTTCAAGGCTTTGTAATAAGTAAAATAGCAGTTAATAAATCTAAAGGGACAGATTAGACTTAAAATTTTATACAGAATATATAAAACTCTTAACAAGAAATAGAAAAATTGTTAATCAGCATATCAAGCTGGGTTGAGGCAATTTAAATCAGTTGATTAAAATCGCTGATTTAAATCAATTGATTTTAAATATCAAGTTAATCTGCTTTAATGAAATAAAATTGTTCATGTATCTTTAACGAATATATGCAATGAACCAATTGTGTGTGTGTGTGTTATTGAAAACAGTGTGGTAAAATCATTCTTGTTGATACTATTTGACACATCCGGCTCATCTCATACTAGAAATTATTTAGCAAATTTGGTTTTCAATTCAGTAAAGTCAACAGAAGAAAACTTTAAATGTAAAGTATCAAGTTTTGTTACAGACAATACAGCCAATATGGTTTCTGCCAGAGATTCTTCATGAAGCGCTTGGATTTGTGGGACTGACATATGGATGCAGTGCTCACATTTTAAATCTGTTAGCCAAAGATTTGGTTAAAACTGATATAACATGTTACAAATACATTGAAATATTTTCGAAATCATCATCTCCCGAAAGCATGGTATCGTGCAGAAGATGGAAGTGCATTAGTACTTCCTCTAAAGGTACAATGGAACACTTATTGCAATTCTCTTGAATCTTACATTAAAAACTGGTTAATTTTAACCAAGGTTTGTGAAGATCACAGATCTGAGATAGAGAGAGACATCGCCAATAAATTTTTAAATATTGGTTTAAAAAGAAAAATCGAGGACATGATTGGAAATTGAAAGCCAGTAGCCGAAACTATTGATATTGTTCAAAAAAACAACTGCTCACTTCCTGAATGCGTATTTGCATAGAAGAAGTTGGAATTGAAGCTTAATGAAGCATCAAATATCAAAAATATCTTGTTCTAATATAAGGCAAGATATAACAAGTAATTACAGATATGCATTTTACTGCCTTTATTCTAAGCCCATCAATATTAGTTTATAACTAACCAAGAAAAAGAAGAGGGGGAAAAAAAATGATATCACAAAAGAAGAGAAAAAGAAGGGCCTGGAATTCATCAAAGAAAAATGTGGTTCTGGTTTCCTAGTAATTACTTAAAATTTTTTAGGGAAGCTGGAACCATTTCACAATCATGACAAAAATATTTTTGGACCAAACAGTTGTTAAAACAATGTCCGATTGTGAGTGGTGGAATAGCTTTTGTAAAATTTTAAATGGGGATATGATTAGTGAAAATGAAATAAAATTTATAAACATGTTAACTACAGCTAAATCATCAACAGCCAGTGTTGAAAGGATTTTTCAACATTTGGTGTAGTCCACTCTAAATTATGAAACAGATTCGGAGTAGAGAAAGCTTCTAAACTTGTGTTTGTAATGAAACAAATGGACAGCTGAGTGTACAATTCTCCAATATTCTAACATACAATAATATATCTATAGTCAAGAAATGTAATTTTTATTATATTGTTCCTTTTTCCTTTAATAAAACTGCCTTATATTTTAAAAGTATATTATTCTTTATATTTAGTTCACAAATATTTTTTAAATAGTTGTTACATGTTTGAATTAAATTTTTTTTAATGACTGGTATGTTGATTTATATATATATATATATATATAGTTTTAAAAAAAATCTTGATTTAAATTTTAAAAAATCAGATTTAAATTAAACGAATCGATTTTTTTGAAAAAAATCGACAACCTCGATATCAAGCAATGGTGAAAATGAAGATTACAAAAAAAAAAAAAAAAACATGTGAATAATGTACAGCGTTGTTTATTGCAATAAAGTAAAAGGCACAGACATGCATGTGAAATACAATATAAATAATTGTTGATTCCAATTTAATGAACAAATTATAGCTTTCTCTTTATAAAATTTACAAAGTGCATGTAAATAAAAACAAACTTTTCTTGAAGGTTATATGAAGAAACATGTTCTACATTACATTATGTGTATCTTCTTCAATGTATAATGTGAATGTGTATTTATGCGAATTATACATGCTTAAAAAATTAATAAATGGCGAACGTAAACACTAATATAAAATTCAATTCATAAAATTGCTGCGCTTTTATGTTTTCCTTATACTGTACATTTTACAAAATAATGTGCATATGACAAATTTAAAATGTATATTAAAATATCAGCTTTTCAGGCCAATTTAGATTTTTTTTTTTTCCACAATCGTCACTACACTACTCTGTATCTCCATACAGATAAAATACCCTTAACATATTAAATCTTTTTTGCTGATTCAATAATAAATTTTAAACAAATTTTATATAATAATGGTTAACTTTGCACTATAAAAAAACAGAAAAAATAATGTAAAAATCTAACACAGAAATAGGATATTAGAAACAAAGCAATTTTATTTCTGAACTTTCTTATAGACTATGAAAAAAATATTACATTGAGCCTTGTATGAAATTTGAGAAACTCTTGCAACACAAAGTGTATCAACAAAGATAGTACAATGAATTCATTGAGAATAAGGACAAAGTTACATTGATAGCAAGTTTATTTTAATTAAGATTATCTTTAACATTTCGAATCCAAAACTTTTAGGCAATATTAATTCAACATAACTTCTGAAGTACATTGAAAATATTCTGTTTTGATTTGAGTAACTTTATAATATAAATTTCAAAGTGCCAAGCTTTTCTTCCAACTTACTTTCAGCATCAATGCATAAAAGAAACATCACTCTAATTTAACCCTGCAGATTCATAAGGTAGGTTCATTGACTAATTCATTCTTTTTAAGTATAGGTTATATCATTATAAGTAATTTAATATATAATTTACTTTACGCTATAAATGCAAGAATAAAATTCTTATATTAGTGATGATATACTCATATGATTAATGTTCAAATTGAATACCATGGAGAAACAAAACAAAAATTTATACAAATGGCTTTGGGTACCTATGTAATTCTGAAGCTGCAGTCTAGACCGAGATTTAATAGTGCCCAGAGAAATATGAAATTATAAATATTAAATAATTCCCAATAACTTGAAACACAAATGAATGAGATTTTCAAAAATAAACAACTAAATTTACAGGCAGCAATACATTTATTGACTATTCATACTTCAAAACAAAAGTCACTTTTGACACGGTACACAATCAAAAACTTTATCCTTATATAATTAAATCTAGGTTCTAAAAAGAGTACTAAATTTTCATATTAAATTTCCTTACGGCAATACATGGATAAAAATACAAGAAGTTTTAAATTAAAAAATCAAATGAAATGAGAAACTAATCATTTACTAGCCCTTACAATTTTTAAAATTGTTTACTGCAAACATAATGGATTTCAATACCTTATACTGATTTTTGATCTTTATATTAGCTTTCAACATATAAACATAAATAAGAAATAAAACCAGTGAACTTAGAAAAACAAAAACCAAGAAAAAGTCATAGTGAGAAACACTCTTCCTTCATAGCCTTACACAACAATTCAAACTGAAACAATGTAATTTTTTTAATTACAATGAAATATTTATAATTATCAGGGCAATGTTATATATTTAACAGTTTAAAGCAGTTGTCTGCATCTTGCATAAAAAAATTAGAAGTCTTCTGATAAACAATAGGAGAATTTAAATTTAAGCATTTCCTAGTTTATTGGAAGCAAATGAAATTGTAAAAATTATTTTCCATGTGTATTTACAAGAATCGAAAATCATTGATATATATTAGTTTGCATTAGAAATAATTTATTTAATAAAAGAAATAGAGCATGCACATCAATAAATATTAAAAATTTTATTTAAATAATTCGGTAACATCAGAGGGAAATACATAAACCCAGTTAGCATTATGTGACCTTGATTTCAAAGTATGCAAATAGCAAAAATTTTATACAATAAAAAAAACTAAGTTGAGAATTATGAACCTTGACAATAAGTATTATGATAAATAAGAACACTTTACTAGAAATTATAAACATCAAAATAGCAAAATATTAATAAAATTTGCAAGAGAAAGTTAAGTAAAATATCAATCCTCAATTTTTTTTTTTAACTAAAAGATAACAGCATCTGACAAGTAAAAAAAAATGTTGATGCTATACATACAATATATTTAAAACTATTAAATATATTCTCGTGACTACTATTTCAAAGCATTAAATCAATCGAAGTCGCGATTCAACGAATTCCTCACATTGATTTTTTTTGCGTCTGATGTATTAGTTACGTTAACCATTTAAATAGGCCTAAATGTGATTCCCGATTGCAAGAACCTGAATGATACAAATTTGCAAAACCTTGTAGGGTTTTAAGACATTTAAAAGAAACTAGTTTCGTACTTACTTTTCGTGTAAATATCTTGCGATTGTACACAGCAATAGAATTTAGCTACTTTGAAGACTTGGAAGGCCAGTGGAATTCTGAAGCAATTTTAAAATCTTCCATCTAAGTCCAATAATTTCTTGTAACGATCTAAAGCCGCCATTCTAAAAAGAAAACCTGTCAAACTTTGACAGCGTTGCTACCGTATTAACCGTCACAGTCAGACGGAATGCATAAGTCAAACAGCTGTGGTAAAAAAAAAGGTCTAGGCAGACATACAATAAAAAACCGCTGTCTGGATGTTACGATATCGTGTAATATTATTTCACTTAAAATATAAGTCATGCTACAACATTATACAAAAACAAAACAAAAAGATAAAATTTAGTTACTATTCTTTTCGAAATTAAGCCACAATTTCAATTAAATTTTGCTATATATATTTATTAAAAGCACGTAGAAAAAAAATTACAGAAAAAAAAACGTCCTGGCGATGGCGGCTTTAAATTTGTTTTTGTTTTGTTAAGTTTTACCACCTAACGGGAAAAATAAAAACACACATTTTTTTCTACATGCATTTGATACTACGGCTCCCTCGTCTTTTGCTAATGATTAAATTAAAATAAATATATATAATATAAAGCAAGATAAAGGATAATAATTGTAATTAATTTTTTTTTCAATCTTAAACTTGTAAAAACAGGTTTCTTGAAATGACCAGAAAAAAAAAACAAGAACAAAAATCACTGTTTCCACAAAGGTATATAAAAAAAGAGTAAATAAATTGAATAATTCCCAGATATATTGCACATTGTTGGTTAACAAATAATATTGTAAATGGGTGGTTTCTTGAATAAAAAATGTTTCCTAGATAAATGTCTATTATATTCAATTCAAAAAATGTTTTCTTCTTCTACCATTTACAATCAGTCTATACTCAATGTTCTCAGAATTTTAAGTGAATCAAAACTTTAATAAAACAAAATCAGTTAATCCAGCAATAAATTTCAGTGAATATTTATACATAAATTACAAACTCCCATTTTAAACCACATTTTTAACTTTTTTTTCTCTCCATCTTCTTTCCTCCCCCCTCCCCCATTTCTTTTTTCATCTTCTCGATGCTTGATGTATAGTTAATGGCAGCATGTACGACCATGTACTGATTTCATTGAATTATGTCGGGGAAAGGTAAGATCCATTTAATTTTTCGCAGTGAATTATTTAAATGCGAAATGTTCACAGGTTTTTCATTCTAGGTGTTCTTTACTATGTCGAAAATATATGTTACGCTTTTTTTGTGTGTGAAATGCAGTTTGTGCATTTATATTTCAAAACAAATGGATGCAGAACACTATTGTAAAAAAATTATTTTGAAAGGAAGGATTTGACCACGAGATTTTTTGTTTTGTCAAAAATATATTGCTAGTTTTATTGAATCCCCCCCCCCTTCAACTGCATTTCTCTGCGCTTTAAAATTTGCTTACACTTTAGTACCCCATTTTTTTGTTTGTTTATTACCACTTAAAATAGAATCGGCGGATTTAAATCAAATCACGATGCTATACGGTATTGGTTTCTATACTAAAACATTTATGTTTTAGATTCGCTTTAAAAATTGAAAGGTAATTTTTTTATAAGTTTATACTTTTGTTGTTTACAAGATCTCAAATTAGCTGCCAGATTGAAATTAATGTGCTTAATGGTATATTCCAAAAACTGATACGATATTGACTATTGAAAAAAAAAAGTTAAATGAACATCGTTATTATACAAAGTATAAAACCGAGGTTTACATACACATCCATAACTTATTTACAGAAGATTCTGTCAAAAGTGAACAGCAGCCATTCTGAGTTTCTATGTATAGAACAGAAAAATGGCCAGTTTAGGAGTATTGGAAGGAAAAAAAAATACAATGATAATAATGATTGTAACAAATTATGTCAAGCTTTTTTCAAATGATTTTAAAAAATTATGAGAATATAATATGATACTTTTTTTTTCAATTTAATAATTTGTAAAGCAAGTCTTCAGTGCTAACAAATAAGCATGTCTTCATGCTCGAATCAGTGTTATATAAAATCAAAATATTTTCTTTCTGGGAACATTTGATTCATTGCTATAAAAAGTTATTAAAATACTCAGAAGTTTGTATAGAATTGTGGTTTTGTTGTTAATTTCATTTTATAAATTGCTTTTTAATATAGAATAAATAGCCTACATGGATTTGCTGCTATGTTAAGTTTTACTGGTTATAATTAGATGTAAAGATGTGCTGAGTAGTAAAATTAACTATCATATGAAATTATGGCTTTTAGTTCGCAAATCTATTGAAGGGTTTCATGTTTCAGAAATGTTTTTGTAAAAGTTGCAGTCAAGTAAAAATACTGATAATCAATGATGAGATGCTTCCACAAATGGTTCATTTTTCAGTGTTGATTGGAAAGCTGAATGTTGATAGAAGAGACTGCAAATGATGAGAGTTTTCCAACAAGGGGTTAACATTATATAAGTTAAAAGGCAGTTTAAATTGGGGGGGGGAGGGATTGCTTTTCAGCTCATAACTTCTAAGCAATTGCCACTATAAAAAAAAAACTTTCAGGACAAAAGTTGTTTGATTGATAAGGCAATAATTCGCTTAGTTTGAATTTTTTTCTATCTTCAGACATGGCACATTTCCGCGGAAACGCGGATTTCCGCTTTTTCGGCTTCAGATTTTATCATTCTTAATTTTTGTTTATATAATAATTCTACAATATTTTTAATATCTCAAGCACTTTTTGTATAAATTTATTTATTTTATTGTTCAATTAATCACATATTTTACTTATCGGTATTTATATTTGGCATGATTCTTTATTTA
Organism: Araneus ventricosus; assembly: GCA_013235015.1. NCBI lineage: Eukaryota > Metazoa > Arthropoda > Arachnida > Araneae > Araneidae > Araneus > Araneus ventricosus. The sequence continues at coordinate 662,028 of BGPR01000083.1, forward strand.
TGAAGTTCAGCTTTTTTTTGTTCCAAGCCTGTGTCATGTCTGTATCTTCAATTCAAGAATACAGGGTGCTATCCGGGGTATTCTCCAGAACCCAATTCATAGCTTGTGCCGGGTAAACTTATGTAATATCGGGATCTATCTTTAATCTCTTCTACGATTATGAGGATTCGCAACTCCCCACCATTTCCACCCCCTTTAAACTTGATAGTACATCTAAGAACTCGGCCGAGATTTTCACTGTCCTTGCAACATATCCCATGCCAGTTAAAATCCAATTCAAAAAAATAAAATGTAGAATTTACTTTACTTACTGATCTTAAATTACTTACTAATTTACTTATTATTCCTAAGGAAATATTTTTTTATCTATTTAATATTAATTTAATTTAGAGTTCAATGTTTTTATCCTGCTTAGTAATTTTATGTTGAGCATATTTTATCTTGGACATTTTCACTGTAGTAATCTTCATGTATCAGCCATGCTTTTAGTAAAAAAACAATTACAACTTTATCTTGCAATTATTGATGTATTAATTAGTTAATATACATTTATATTTTAAAACAGGCTGTGGTTCAGAATTTTGAAACATTTTACAAGAGTGTAAAAGAAATTTTAAATCTTTTTTTGTTTGTTAATATTTCAGAAAATTAAGTTATATTGGCCTTTTTATTACAGCCAACTATGAAAGTTTTGTTTTAGAAATTTTCTTTTATATATATATTTTAGCTTGGGTCTTAAACTTTTCATACTTGAAACCCCTTTTTAAATGGGGAAAATTTATAGGACATTCATATGTTCAGGGTCGATCCAGTTTTTTTTTAGGGGCCCATTTTTGTGAAAAAATTTTTTAACATGTAAAACCTTCAATTTTTAGCAGTCGTATTTCTATATTTTATGTTTAATATCAAAAGTTTCATTGAACCAAATATATGCAGTAATTTGATATAATACTGAAAAAAAAAAAATACTTGTATATATATTTTGTGCAATGCCTCATTCAAAAACTTTTTAAAAAGAAATCAGATTAAAAAAGGGAGTTGTTTTTGTGAATTTGAGTTTTGTGAAGGGCTGTTTTTATGAATTTGAATTTTGTGAAGGGGCCATTTTTATGAAGCGGAATTTTGTAAAGGGGCTGCAAAACGGCCCCAATTCTCGCCTGGATCAACCTATGATGTTGCTATAAAGTTGAGGGAAAAGTAGCAAAATAAGCACTTTGTAATGATGGAAATTCATTTAAAAATAGTTATGCTGCAATTTGTCCTTTATATGATTTTCATACTATTGTTATTTATAAATGTCACAGAATCTGAAAAGTAAAGGTTCTGTGAATGTTTTTCTACTCCAGTATTTTCCTACTTAACTCCATTTGGGATCAAGTTCTGTAGTTTAGGGAGCCTTGGATCAGGTGAAGCAAAGTAAATGGATTGAAAAAATAAGTGAAAGCTCTATGCTTTTCTGTTGCCACTTATTTTTTGGATTACCACATGTAAAGTTTGGAGTTCTAAAATTTTAAATGCAAAATTAGTTCTGATTCATAAATTCAGAATGTACGCATTACTGTTAAAAAATTGGATATGATTCCATTAGTGCCCCTTTCCTTACCAAATCTTAGCAATAACTCTCATCACCTAAGGTAAATGCTCCAGTAGTGGGTTACTTAAAGGTATTTCCTCAATTATCATCTAAACTTTAGAGAAGTTTTGCTAATCTATATTTTTTTACGGGTGTTCAAACTCTTTTCTAAAATAATAATCGCCTGAAATATCAAAATAATTGTATAATTTTTGCAAAATTAAAAAATTAGATCACTCCTATGCACCAGTAGTGGGCATACTAAAAGTGGGCCACCCAGATTTGCCAAATGTGTTAAAGAAAAAGAATAAAATCATTATCTAGTAATAATAACAATACATTAACATTATCTATCCTATTAAAATTCGACGGTAAACAAACGTATGTATGTCCGGCTATCTCCTCACGAACCGCTGAACGGAGAAGCACGCGGAAAGTACCAAAAGATGGGGAATAATCCAAGGAATCCATTTCAGCCATTTAAAATCCGAAATTGCAATTAGTTAAAAAGATATTAATTAAAAACGTCAAAATGAATGAATTGACGTGCTGCCATCTATTGGCAGAATGGTGAATTCATTCACGGCGGATTCTTTTTTTTCCCTATTATTAGCATTTTTTAATTTATTTAACGGAAGTTGGTATTTCCTTTTGAGCGATCTTCTGTGTTTGAATTTATTAACAATTGAAAAAAAATCGTTTTCCTGCATTTTTTTTTTTTTTATTTTGTCATACGGTGTTTCGCAACATTATGTTTCTTGGGGGGAAAATATTTATTCATTTTTATCCGTTTTTTTTTCATTATTATTCGTTTTATTTTTTCTTTTGCAAAACAAATATCATGCTAATCTGTTTTAATTTGTAAGCATAAGAATTCTCGCGTTTTCATTCAAACCAAATTGCTTTAAGGTAGTGAAAAGGCTAGAACTGAAAGTTTTAATCCAACAAGAGAAGATTCAAAACAGATTTACGTTTGTTGGGGAAGCTTAGTGACAATATTTGTAGGGGGAAAACAGGCGGGCATATGAAAAAATGTGGATTCCGAGAAATGCTGGGTTATTAACTATAAGCTAATTAAAAGGTTGGATTCAAAAATTTTAATTAAATAATATAGGATTCAAAGGATTTTTTACGTTTTGGGGGGAACGTAACGTTTACGTTAGCGACAATATGTGTAAAAAAATAAACCGGAGGCGGGCATATAAAAATTAGTAATAAAAAGACTATATTTGAAAGAATATTTACATTTGTTGGGGAAAGTAAGTGACAATAATTGTTGGAAAAAAAATGGAGCCGGGCATATGAAAATATGGATCCCAAGGCCTCACTTGATCTCTCCGCCCGGGAATATCCCATTATTCAAAATTGCCCGTGCAACGCTGGGCCATGCAGCTAGTACACTATAAAAAATGTAATAAAAATGGCTTGATATAGATGAAATATTTTATTTATAGATTCTAGTCTTATGAGATTTACATTTTTTTCTCTAACAGCCAATTTTTACTTTCTCGTATACGAAGTATACAAAGAGAAAGTATTGTAATCGTCAAAAAATTCGAACTCGAGATTTTGACGAATCTCCATGTTTTAGACCTCCCTGATTCCGAAAAACACAATTTTGGAATTATGTCTGTCTGTGTGTGTGTCTGTGAACACGATAACTCGAAAACTATTAGAGCTACGGGGATGAAATTTGGTATGTGGTCTTTAAACATAATTTGTAGGTTTCTATCAAATTTTGGACAAAATCCGTCAACGGGAAGTCTGTCTGTCTGTATGTTCGGGGTCATGCGAACGCTATAACTCAAAAACTTGAAAAGCCAGATGGATAAAATTTTATACACAGTTTTATCGTCATGAATGTAGGTCCGTATAAAATTTTGGGCCAAATCCGTCAACGGGTTAACTGTCTGTCGGTCTGTATAATCGCATACTTGTTCAGTTTTGAAACAACTCCCTGCGCATGCCTACTAGTGGCAATGCCTGTGCAAGGAAGGGACGCTCCGAAAATTGGCAGTTTGCCAAAAACAAATTCTGGAGTGATTTTGTAAGGAAGCAAACATTTAGAGAGTCTCGCCAGGTCCTGTTGCGCAAAAGAATGAGCAGAGGATTTGAATTTGTTTTGATTCTTCAAACCACGCGTGGTTCCAACTTTGGTTTACTTGCGACGGAAGTTTATTTGACGTCTTTTATTATTCTAGTTTTCTCTACATGTGTTAGGATTATACGAGAAAGTTTAGGGGAGACCACTCCCGCTGGTTTATTAAAGGTATATGTTAATTGTCGATCTTTCATTTTAAGTTCTGATGAGGGCATTATGGATATTAAATCTTGATATTTTATGTTGAAAAAATCGTTTTCAACAATTACAAAATCCTTTTTGTTCTTTGTAGATTTATAGTATTTTTTAGCAACTGAGAGAATGCTATGTACCTTTTCTACCTCATTAATGGCAGCTATTAAGTTATCTTCCGAATAATGTTTTTCTCTCCTTTTCATTGTTCCAAAATAAAAATTCAGTGGTCAATACTATAAAATATTTATTAAGTAATTGGTCCGAATGTTCCGTAGTGGGCCATTAGTGTATCAGAAGTGGGCCATGTGGCCCACTACTGGTTCCGATAAAAATAAAGCAAATCCAATTATATAAAAAGATTTTACAAGATATAACCTTTTTTTAAACATCACAAAACAGTCTATTTGAGAGAAATCGTGTGCTCCAGTACTGGCCTCCCTAGTTCCACTACTGGAGCATTTAGTAAAACATTGATCCAAAAGTGGGTCACTCTTCACTATCCATAAATTATTAATATTATTTAATTTAATGATAGTTTATAATACATTCAGCATATAATCAAATAATATCAATAAAAATTCATTTTAAAAACGAATAGAATGTATGCTAAAAAATAGTTGAATGAAGAGTTGCCTCTTAAGGAAATCACTAAAAATAAATAGGCTTAAAATGCTTCTCTCGGAGACCAACTTCAGCAACAAACTTTCTAGCTCCTAACTAAACAGGAAATGAAGGCTGTGCCTTTGGTATTTAGTTGATAAGGGTTTCAGCCTATCAGAGGCAGATTTCTTATCTCATTGGAATGTTGAAATTTCTTTTTTTTTCAACTTAAAAATTCAAGTGGCCCACTACTGGAGCACTTACTTTATAGTGATGAATGTTAGTTATAATGGAATAGCACCAGCATTCAAGCTCAATGACAATTGGACCCTCGTTAATAGAATAGTACCAAAAATTGATTTCTCCTATTTATCAGAAATACATAGGCTAACTTTTTTTGTGATATGTCATTAATTTTACAATTGTGTTTATCCATTAGAAACTATACAAATCTCGAGCTGTTCCCTCAGCTGCAAATGTACTTCCATACTTTTTTGTTTTATGTTAAGAGTGTACTGTTCCAGAATCATTATAATTTTAAAATTTACAGCTTTGAATACTAATCTTTTTCTTGCAGTTTTATATGAAAATTGAAATTGATTTTCCTTTTGGCTCTGTTTAACATTTTAGTGAAATCGTGCAAAATAAATTGAATAAAAAAGTTTAATTTTATATGTTTTGTTCTTTTATAGAAAATGATGAGCGTCTGAGATTTCAAATTGAATTGGAATTCATCCAGTGTCTTGCTAATCCAAATTATTTGAACTGTAAGAATTGTTACTAGTATATTTCTAATTTACCTTTACATAATTTTTTTATTGCTTATGAAATGTCCCCATAATTTTATACCTTTTTCTTGTCTTTTGATAGCTTGTTTAATTTCAAAAATGCTTTTTGAACATCTGAGGATCAATGAGGATAGAAGTAAAGGAATTAGAAAACACCCTCATGTTCATCACTGATACATTCATAAGAATTTTCAGTGGTGTAATTTTTCTGCCTTCAAGTTAGAATCTTGTAGGAACTAACATTTTTTCCAGCAAAATTACTCCTAACTCTACTCGTGTAGATATATTTTATGCTTAATATTTTTCCATCAGATTAAAATACAAACTGAATTGGTATAGATTGTTTTGAGAAGATATTCATATGCATTTTTCAGTTTCTTGTATTTAAAGAGAAAGAAGTAATCATAAAATAATTCAACTTCAAGATTTTGATGAATCTGTGTTTTAGGCCTCTCAAAGCATGAAAACACATTTTTAGAATTATGTCTGTCTGTGAGCACAGTAAGTCAAAAATGGATTGAGATAGTGAGATGAAATTAATTTGGTATACGGATGCAACACTGAATTTGTATATTTCTATCAAATTTTTGATGAAATCCTTGGATGGCAAGTCTGTCTCTGTGCATCGGACACAATTACTCAAACATACTAAGAGATAGTTTGATAAAAAAGCAAGTTTCAACTGTAAATTGTGTAAGAAGGCTTTTGATAATGGTGCTTATTTTTATCATCAGAATTGTAGATATATATCAAATTTTGGGCCAAATCCATCTAAGGGAGCACCATCTGTGTGTCTGTATGTGAACGCAGTGACTTAGATGAATGAAATTTGGTATGTGCTCTTGTGACCAAAACTTTATACCTCTATCAAATTTTAGGCTCAGTTGATTGAAAAGGTATCTAAAATGTGTATTTGGTTTTCCTCCATTATACTACAAAACACAAATCATGCCATATACATGAGAGGAGGAACATGCTGCTTGCCCCTCTGCCCGGTACATTCCGGGATGCAGATTCTGATAAGGAGAAACGAAAAGAAAGTACTATAGTGTGCGAGTATACTAGAAGGCTGAGGAGAGAACACTCCCTCTAGTTGTATCTCAAAAATTTAATTGCAGATAGAAGGACATCATATTTTATAGGCATTATTAACATCTTTATTTTTTTACATATAATTTTTTGTTTTGCAATTTCAGATTCATGCATGTTGGAGTATCAAATTCATTTTTATATGTTAATTGTCTTTTTATGAACAGATTTTCACAAACTTCTTTGCCTTAATGTCTTTTTGAACTTCGTATATTGATTATTAGCACATCAAATATTACAGATTAGTTTAACACGTTTGCGGACACCTAGCTTATGCGATTTGTGTTATTTGGTTTTATATTATTTGCTGCGATACCTAAGCTGTTTGAATAGCATTTCTTGTACAAAAATGTGTGGTGTACACCGTTTTGCATTTTAGCTTTTCGCAAACTTGACAGGATATCATGCTTTGTCCCAGCAAGTAGAGCAGCAAATGTCACTTTGTCTATGAACATGTTAATAACGAAAATATTTATTTACTGCAACACACATGAACACATACTGAAATTTATAATAGATTATTAATGCCTTGAAAGGATTGCATATCCCCCTCTGTACACAGTAGTGATGGAATCAAAGTCGGAAGTGATGCAACAGCATCTTAAGTCTATTAATGCATGCTCAGTAACAGAGAAGGAACAAACTACTTTAGTAGTAGAAAGGTGAATAAATGATCATTGAATTCCAACAACCTGTAACTAGCAACATTTCATTAAAGTTTACTATTAACATTTTATTAGATTTTATTTATGTTTCATAAAAATAAGTTTTTCAACTTGCTAATTATAAATGTTTTTTAAAGTTTTAGCTCAAAGGAATTATTTAAAGGATAAAGCTTTCATCAATTACTTAAAGTATCTTCAGTACTGGAAGCGGCCTGAATATGCTAAGTTTATAAAGTATGTAACACAGTTCTTTATTTTATATTGAAATTATGTGTTAATGCATTCTTATTTGTAAGATGCTGTTGGCTCTTAAGTGACTTTGATTTGCACAAATATTTTATTCTATTGAATCAGCAAGCTTGCTGATATTTAAAGGAAGACTATATTTCTGTTACATCAATTACAGTGAAATGTACATAAAATGTGTCGAGTACTGCAACTTTGCAGTGCAAAATATGTAATTTTTGTACATTTTCATGGATTGCTGGGGTGTGTTCCAGATTTATCCAAAATTCTGGATTTCTTACTTTCTTAAATCCAGAATTTATGAATTTTTTTCAGATTCACTGTTTTCCTTGAATTTTGTTTTAAAACAAATATATCATTAAAATGTTGTAAAAATTTAAAACTTGTAGATTATATCGGTGGTGTAACTATTTTAATTTCCCCCCCCCCCCCCCCATATTGTGTAAAATTTTTTCGTGACCACGTTCTCTGAAGAAAAGCCTTACACTTTTTATTGTCAAATAAATTTGTCTGAATTTAGCAACCTATAAAAATTTTCTGACTAGATTATATTAAGTTTAAGAAAGAAGTCAAATCTCTCCTTTGAGAAAATTCCTCAAAATAGTCATTTTGGTAAAATATATTTACATGTACCGTGGAACCTCAGGAACCAAATGCAGTCGAGTATTGACTTTGGATTTTCTGTAAAAATGTACGGAAAGAGTTAGTGACGATTCACATCGTCATGCAGGTTTAGTTCCTTATGTGAAAAGAAGGTGAACAGTTTTGTTTCTATTAATTAAAGTGCTCTATTCATTCTTAAATACCAGTTCAAATGTTTCTTTTAAGTTAGGAATAGGCATTAGCTTTGTTTCTGTTTCACAATTGTAATTTTTCCTTCATTTTTAATAACAATTTTTCAGAAAATAAAAAAAGATGTGCGGATTATCTAAAATTTAAGATTCCTAAGGTTGGAATTCCCGAAGTTTTTCCGAAAAATTTTGAGAGTTTTCAGCTAATAGCAGTTGGTCTGAATTCCTTTTCATTTTTGCAATCATTGTTTCCTTATTAGATGGGGCTGTTTGACCTTTTATTTTTAGCATTAGATATAATAAAATGTTTTTTTCTTCTTTTAAGCCAATCTTGGTGTAGAAGGTAGAATGATTGTGTATAAAGAAATGTAAATGCATCTGGAAAAATTATATTTTGGGGAGTAATTTAACTCTTATAAGTATAAAATATTCTATATTTATAATAATGATCAGTTAATAAAATTCTAATGCAATTCCATTGTATTATTCAAAATACATTATATGGAATATTGTACAATTTAGTTTATAATACATTAGTAATATTAGCCAATATTGAATTGAATTATCCACATTTATAATGATTTCATATTAGTTGCATTCTTTGGTAAGCACCCAAATTTTGAAGATGCTGTGTACCGCACTATTTTTATAACTGAAATGCTATTTTCTATTTTTGTGAACTTAGTGTTGTGATATAATATTTACAAATCTTTCTTAAATTTCGAAGCAAACTGAGCACAGGCCACTTTAAGACATTGATATTTTTATGGGACCTCTGTTTTGTCCAGAGAATCTTGTGCCAGAATAATACTCGCATCCTTCCATGCTTCTGTTTTGTCCAGTTAGGCATGAATACAAGCCTGATCTTCCTGAAAAGCACAAACTCAATGTCTTAGGAAGTCAAGAAAACTGGACTGAATTTTTATTGAAGATGCTTTGTTGTTTTTCATATTTTACTTTTCTTCTTAAATTAACTTTGAAATTTCTCTTTTTGTGTATGTTGTATTTTAAAATTATATGCAATCAATGCTTTTCTGAATTCTGTAGTTACAAAGTCCTCCAGAAAGTTATTTTGCTTCTTTATGTACTAGTGAGTGCCAAAATTTAAAGTATAGCATCTGCTTGTGTTAAATTATTTTTTAGCTAAATAGAGAAATTTAGTAATTTATTTCTAACCCTTGTGCCTGGTGTTTTTAATGCTTTCCCTTAAAATATAAATGTGCCATGTACTCCAAATTCTAGTTATAAGTCAAGGTAGAGTCTTCTCCTTTTGAAACATTTTGGTTTCAGGTAAATAGTATTGAAAGTGTTGATTCTATTTCTTTCACTTTTGAATTTTATGAATTTCACTTTGAATTCTATTCTTTGAATTTTGGCTGCGTGATTTTTTCACCTGTCTATTCTTGTCTCTTTTTAAATATGAATTCCATTATCAATTATCAAACAAGATTTAGATTTATTTTAGATTTTTCTTCGAAATTTATGGATCATCAAGGTATTTTTGATTTAATTATTCATGACAAATTTGTGTATGTGTAATATTGACTGCACTTCTTTTTAGTATGATTACTAAAAAAGAAGATTAATATCTATATTATAATTTAAAAGTATAAATGATGCAAGAACTTAATTGGAGGAACCAATCAAATTTAAATAAACCTTTTAAGTGTTTTGTATGTTAATCCAAGTTTGTTATATGAAAATCTAATTGAAACATGTTACAATGTAATATTTAAAAAAAAAAAAAATAGTCAAGCATGAATAATTTTAAGCAAAAAACAAAACTTTACATACTTCACAAAGCTAAAGTAGTTGTTACAGACAGTAAATTTGACATGATACATTGATAAATGAACCAATATATATATATATATATATCAAAAATCAAATTTCAATGGAGAGACAAAAGGATGGTAAGTATTTCAGTGAAAAAAGAACGGATGTTTCTTTAGGGAAGGTGAAATCCGTACTATCCATACTAACCATAAAATAATTAGAATATTCCAACACTCTCTGTGAACAGTCTTAGCTACTTGTAAGCTAATAGAACACTGCCTTCACTCCGAGTTTTAGGATATACAAAAAGCCAAATAAAATTGACCAAGAATTAAAAATGTACATACCGTAAAATGGGGAGATGCAAGCAGCATGGAATAAGGCACAGAACTGAATGCTTCGCGTCGTATAGGAGACCGGATGTTTACAAAGTATCGTATTGCATGAATTCGCGCCTAGGCTTTGAGTTGGGGAGAGTACGATGGAGACAAAGAAAGCGATGAAAAATATACAAAAATTAAAGGAAGAGTAAAGACAAAAAAAGAAAAATTATAAAATTAATGGGAAAAAGATATAAATTAAACCACTATTTTGAAAGCGGCTAGAGTAAAATATTTTGAATTCCATTAATAAATGCCTGAAAGATGCATTTTCGAGATAATCACCTTAGACCTGTCTGACTTGAGAGCAAAAGATATGACTTCAGAACAAAATCTGAAGGCTCACTGAAATGCGATTCAAGTGTACGAAAGACATTCCCCAACTTTAACCTCCATGAACCCTCCTAAGACTGCGTGTTTATACAAAACAATTCATGGCTTTCAGTATTCCAAATGATTCTCTACCTACCTACCAAAGAAAATAAACCCATTTGCCGACCTCAAAATTTCTATTTTTGTCTACCTCGAAATTTCGATTTTTGTCTTGCTACAAACTGAAACTGGACCACTGTGTGGTGCTATAGTAATATTTTTGTGGAAATATCTTTTGGTGTTATCACCGAGAAACATTAATATTTAATTTAATTTTTAATTCATGGAAAAGCTAATTTTGAAAAAATGACCCCAAAGTTCACATTGTCCCTTTCCGAAATATGTTTGTGTCAAATTTGGTAGGTCTAGTTCCAAGGGCTTCCCTGTAGAATGCCAACACAGACATGCATTCACTTTCGTATTGTTAAGATTTATAGAAAAACACCCAAATTACATTTTTCAATTCAACACTGTACTTGTATATTTTGACACAAATGGAATTTTGTGTTCGAAAGAGTCAGGCAAATATTGTGCAAGACAAATTGTACAAGTTAAAACTGTTCGTATATAAGTAGGCGAAGGGTGATTTAATCAACCCTGCATCTTTGAAGCAAAAGATCTTGTCCCATTGAATGAGAATGTTAAGGTTCACAACTTTAAATATATACATTAATGTTGTGTGTAAATTTTGCAAATTAAAGTTACGGTCACAGGTGGGTAAACATGTGTTTCAAGTTAGATTTTAAGCTGTAAAACCCTGTTAAAACTACAGTCTTTCTTAACTTTGGCATGATCATTATAATTGTCATTTTCTTCAAATAATTTTTCTTCTTCAGGTATCCTATGTGTTTGCACTTTTTGGAATTACTTCAGTATGAGCATTTCAGAAGAGAAATAGCAAGTACCCAGTGTGCTAAATTTATTGATGATCAACAGATTCTGCACTGGCAACATTACACTAGGAAACGCACCAGATTTTTGCAACCACAGCCTGAAGCAGTAGCACCTGCAACTGTGCCCCCACCTCCAGCTGCTCAACCTCCTCAGAAACCGACATGACTTGCCTGTTAATCTCGGGAAAATTTTTTTCTATATTCTGTCTTTAACATATTGTGAATACTTTTCTCATCTGGCTTTTAATTCCTGTTTTGATTTTTAAATAAATATGTATGTAAATTAGTTTGTTTACGAGAAAACTATTTTCATCATGTGCTCCATAAAGCTTTTTATATTTCTTGCTATATTTCATACAGCATTATCTTTAAAAGATCCTTATGCAACTTTGGGTGTTCCTCGATCAGCTTCGGTTACAGAAATTAAACAAGCCTACAAACGACTGGCTAGAGAATGGCATCCTGATAAAAATAAAGAGCCTGATGCCGAAGCAAAATTCATTGAAATTAACAAAGCCTATGAACTATTGACAGACCCAGAACGAAAAAAACTTTTTGATCGATCTGGTGTCACTGAAGATGCACCAAATTTCCGCCATTATCCTGATTACTCTCAGTTCAGACGGTTTGAAGGGGATCCATTTGAGCATCTATTCAGTCAAGGTGGATTCAACTTCCAATATAAATTTTCTCAAGGATCTTTTTACCATAGACAGACTATCACTGCTAAAGCTTTTGAAAATCATATAGTACCCAACAGTAATTTTCAACCATACCTAGTCTTATTCTATGGTGAACTTTGTTTTGCTTGTATCAATGCTGAGCCAATTTGGAGAAAGCTGATACAAGAACTTGAACCTCTAGGCGTAGGTTTTGCAGCTATACATGCACAGCAAGAACCTTCTTTAACTCATAAAATAGGTGTAAGTTCTCTTCCTTATTTGATTGGAGTTGTAGATGGTAGAGCAGTCCATTACAAGGATCACCAATTAAGCTTTATAAAAGTAGTTGACTTTTGTCGGAGGATTATCCCATCTAGAACTGTAGTTTCTCTTTCAGACTACAGTGTTGATGATTTTCTACAAGGATGGCATGACAATCGTGTGAGAGTTTTAATCTTTAGTAAGGCTGAATCGATTCGTCTGCGCTATTTGCTTGTAGCATATCGATTTCGAAACAATGCGGCAGTAGGACATGTACGTTTGGGCAGTTCTGATACTGAGGTTGCTTGCAAAAGATACAATGTTCAACCAAAGATGGAATCTTTACTTATTTTTAATGAAGATTCTATGAAGCCTATTGCGACTTTGAGCATGACAGAGTTATCTCCTCAGACTATGATAGATGTAATTGAAGCAAATAAATTTTTGCTCTTGCCTAGATTATCATCACAAAATTTGTTTGATCAGTTATGTCCCACTGAAGCCAAGCGATCAAGAAAGTACCTTTGTGTAATACTCATCACTAAGAATGTTAAAGAGCATGATCCTTACCGAGCCCTCATGCGCGAATTTATTCAGCATGTAGATCTGCCCAATGATCGTGTGAGGTTTATGTTTCTTTTTGAGGAAAAACAAAAAGAGTTTGTAAAAGCTTTAACATCTGGGATGGGAGCACCAGAAGATCCAATTCTCCATGTAGTTTTAATCTGGAGAAAAGAACATGATCGAGTTAAGTATCAGTGGTTGGATCATAAGTGGGACATTAGTGATGATATTGTAAATGCAACCAAAGAAGAGCTCAATGCAGCTGTTAAGCACCTCATGCAAAGTACAGAGACTTTACCTTATGATGCCCGTGTGTCAATTCTGGCTGATGAACATGCTTTAGGTTTGTTTTCGAGAGTCCTAAATCGTATGATCCTCATGGGAGATGTAATATGGGACAACCTTACTCGTCAAGAAATATTGCCAGCCCTTTCTGTTGTACTTTCTATAGGGTTCATAATTTTAGTAGGATACATAATGTCTTATTTGGTTCAATTAGAGGAACAAAGCATTCAAGAAAAATACCAAAGAGAGGGCAAACAAGTACCAGGAGTGCCTAACAGGAGTAAACCGGAATATCATTTGCACATTCACGAGCTTCGAGGCGAAACTTACAATGGTCTTGTTAGACTTCTTAAACCTGGATGCCGAACATTAGTGCTTCTGGTGGATAATGAATCAAAGATGAAGCTACTGCCAATATATTATAAAATTGTTTATCCTTATAGGAAAAATAAAACATTGATGTTTGCTTTTCTTATGGTGGAGAAGAATTTGGAATGGTATCGTCACTTATTGTTACAGACTCTTGGGGAACAACGAGAATTAAACATAAATCCTAAAAACTGCATTGGTACTGTTCTGTCTTTGAATGGACATCGAAAATACTTTTGTGTCTACCATGCCAAACATGCTGAACCAAATTCACGCAGGCGAGATGGTAGGGTTAAAAAGCCTGAAGGTTCTGCTGGAGAATTCATTGGATTTGATGAAAGTAATAGTGATTCAGAGACTAGTGATGTAGAAGCTGCAAAACTGAGCAAGAATGATTGTGACATTTATGGAAGCATTCTTTTTGAAGAACATTTATTGGATGGTCTTCCAAATTGGCTTGACAGACTATTTGAAGGATCCACTCGAAGGTATTATATCCAGTATTGGCCAGATAATATGAAATGAACTTGTTTAATATAGATCTGGAATTTATTTATTTTATCTTTGTATTTTCCATTTAAGCTCGTCACCATGTGTGGTTATTCTAGTCTTGAACTCATTTTGCAGTTTTGTAATAGGTCAGGTCAGATCAAATGTAGGATTTTCTTTTCATTTGTTATTTTAGGGAAGAAACGCTTTTTTTAAAAAAGGATTTTAGTTTTGTTGTGGTTGTATTTTCAAAAAAAAAAGTGGAGAAACGTTTAATTCCTTACAAATTCAAAATAAATTTTCTTGGATGTATTTTAAAACAAAACTTTATTGCTCCTCTGAACCTTCCTTTTAATTACTTATTCATTTTTATTGCAGTGTTTAGCCAAATGAACCAAATTAGATTGTTTCTTCTGAACATTGAAATGACATTAAAACTAAAGCAAAAAATTGAAATAAATCGGAGTTGGGGAATTCTTTTAAGATTTTTTTTTTTTGTCTGTATTATGTAGTAGCTCTCAAATAGAAGGTTTCATTACTTTTTTTATAGATGTAGAAATTGAATTCTTTTTTTAATTAAAAACTTTGTTTGACTACATAGAAAGTCTAAATATGCTGTTAGTAGATGATTTGTTTTCTAAATTCTGAATCTTATCACTTCAACTTCCCATATACTGTTTCTAAACTGTCTTGGCATTTTTCTCTTTTAATGAAACTATATTGATATCTTTTTACTTAAACATTGGCAAAGATTTTATATATTCTAGTATAAGTAAAACTGTATGTAGATAGTAATGCATTGAATTTTTGCAGGATTTATTATAGGGTTCTATGAAGGTTTCTGCTTATAAAACCTTAGACTTTCAATTCATTTCTATTTATTTGACATGAGCTATTAACTTATTCTCTTTTAAATTAATATTCTGAAAAATAAAATATCATAATTTCTTTTTCAAAGAATCTTTTATTTCTTTCAATCACTTTTCTTTTTCCTTCATTTGATCTGTCCTTTTATGCACAGCTGTTTAATTACATACTCTAAACATGAGTACAGAGTTAATCAGTGCACTTGCTCTCATCAAACTGTAACATAATATGTCAGTTAAATCATTTGGATTAAAAAATGAACTCAATATGCTAAATTTAATAATCATTATGTTTAATTATGTAATGTAGTGAGGAAAAGAATGTAGTAGTGTCAAATATTTTGCATGTAGACCTGTCATTAGACATGAATCCAGTTTGCATACCTACTTAAAATTGCATGCACTTCTTTTAAGAATTTATGCTTGGTGGTTGGTGGAATGTGTCACTCATTAATTGTGCTGGAAAAGAAACTTTAACATGGTTGTGTTCTCACTTTCCTATATATCTGACTGCTTTAGTGAATATTGCAGTTGTTTGTCCTTTTGAGATGAATAAAACTGTTAATAAGAATACCTCATTTCTTGTTTCTTTTTTTCTCTTTTGTATTCTTTTCTAAAGAGGTCAGGATATGAATACCTTTTTAGAAAGTAAATATGTTAAAGAAAAATTAGCAGAAAAAGGATATAATTAAGGAAAACTCGTTTATTAACCTACAAGGAAATATTTTATTTGCGTATAAATATTTAGCATATGTACTTTACCTTCAATTTAAATGACAGATATGTTGCTCTAAATTGCTATGTAAATTGAGATTCTGCGATTGGAGTCAATTTATCGTTTTGAGAAATGAATATGTAATGAATTGAACAAATCACATATAAAGCAGTATTATGTTTTTTTCTAAATGATGTCATTTTTAAAGAAATTAAAAAATACTTTTTGATTCAGTTTCTTACAGAGAAAAAATTATCCATGTTAATATCACAGCTTATCTTTTTCTCCTTTCTTGGTGGTGTATCTATGCTACTGCTACTAATTTACTCAATTTTTTTTCCCCTTAATTATTCAGTTGCAAGACAGGAGCTGCTTTAATAAAATTTGAAATCTTTGTAAATTGCCTGATATGTCCTCAAGCTATTATACAGTTCTCTTTCAAGTTTTAAACTTGCCTCCAACAGAAATGATTAGTATTTTCCAATTTTACGAAATTTTTATTTTCTTGCATTTTTATATTTGAATCGAAGAGGGGACTATGACAGGTTTGGGGGATCCTTTTATACTGACAGGCCTCTTTAGATTTCGGCTTGGGCAAGAGGTTGCACGAGCAGAATCTTGAGGGTTATTGTTTTGCATTTATTATTGTATTAATTTTTTTAAATAGACATATTGTATTATAAAAGTACAAAAAATATAAGTATTTAAACTGTACATCAGCAAATGAAAATAGCAGGTACTTGGTAACAATAGTTTTATTTATGAAATAAGTGCATATATGTAATTGTAAATAACTGTCAAGGCCACATAAGAAACTCAAGGCTATATACTGCCTTAAGGCTGCAGGTTCCCCATCCCTGAATTATGACATGATCGGAACTGAATGACGAGAATGTGGGCTGCACATTCTCTTTATTTCACTATGAAGATAAAATTTTTAATCAACAACTCGTGGCTCAAGCCAAGCCTCACAAGTAACGCATTCACTGCTCATACTAAAAGCATTAGTTGACGAAGAGGAAATAAACACTGGTAGAAGCCTCTACAAACATGATATTATTAGATAATAACATTTTCATTTGTCTGATTGTGTTAAACTGATATTCAAATGTTGTGTAAATAAAAATTCTGCATATCATTGGATTGGGAAATTTTCAATCCGAAGTTTGTTTTTTTCCCAAGTACTGAATTTTCAATTTTGAGTTATACCTTGCATTTGTTCTTTGAGTTAATATTGTTTAAAATCTAATATTAAAACAAAGAAACAGTTTTTATGAAAACTACTTCTGCATCAGATACTTTAGTGTAATTGTATCCAGACCCACCCTTTTGATTTTGAGGTGCCTGTGGTCAAATATGGAGTGGAGCTGCCAATGCATAAAGTGAATTACATTAAAAATTGAGCATTTTATTTAATTAAGAAAAGAACATATGAAACATTTGTTCATGTCTTAATATAAACATTTAATATATAAAACATTATTAACCCTCTAAGCGTTTCACACACATTTTCCTTGTTTCTCATTGAGTTCAAAACCAGATAATTCACATTTTATGTGTATAATTTCTTATGCTACCATGGGTAAAATATTCTTAAGATTTCAGAGACTTGCTTAAACACAATAAAGATCCACTTACTCACTTTAAAAACAAATGATTAAGACTTTAAATTTAGAATATCAAAATAGCTAATCGCTCAGAGGATTAATATATAAAAGAAAAGCAAAATTAATATAACTTCATTTTTCTTGCTTTTATTTCAGTAAATTTATCTACTATCTGATGTATATTTCAGTCTCTGTATAATTTAATTGCATGGAAAGCTAGATTGAATTATCTTGTGTTATTTTGGATCTTAAATAGTTTTTCATCACATTATTGAACGTTTGGTGCAGCATGGCCAAATTGACTCTGGTGCCTTAAACCAAACCATACATCACATTATTTGCACTCGGATTATTCCAAATGATCAAATTTGCAATTTTCAGTTTTAAATGTGTCTGTTTTCATAGAATATACTTTAATACAGGGAACTATAATTTTTTTTATCTAAGTTTTTTGTGAATGTGTGTGTGTGTGGGGGGGGGGAAGCTTGAGAATTCAGGAAATATATTTGGTTTGATTTCATAATCGTATGACAGTTTCTGATCTATGCATGAAGTATCTGGGTGCTATAACTCTGGCCATATTGTTTAGGAACTCTACTGGTACTATCCTAAGTCCATAAAAATTTATCGAAAGTCAATTTTACGAGAATTCAGGTATGGCAAGAAAAAGCAAGGTATTGAAATAATGTTTAAGATCTTTAAAAAATGCAAGTACATGGGAGCTAAATTAAAATTTCATTTAACTTTCCTAAGAAGTAGAGTTTTGAGGCTTGTGCCACCGGTCTGATCCAAGGCATCAATATGTTCAAATATGTTACAGTAAAATCATGGAATTTAAATACTATAAATTGAGAGTTGCGTATAAAATACCCATTATGTAATGGAAATTGTGTGTCAATGCTCATGTGAAAAATGTACCAATATACATCCACGATGAAAGATTATTAAATCCTTATGGTGATCATCATTCAGATCAATTAAAATTACTTCATTTAGTTAATTGTAATTTACAGTAAGTTAAATAATATGCAAGACACAAAGTTTAACCCTCTAAGTATTCAACTATTTTGATTCAATAGCTTTAAAACCTTAAAAATTAGCTTTTAAAGTGAATAATTGGATCTTTACTGTGTTAAATCAAGTTGCTAAAATTTTAAAAAATTATACACATAAACATGAATTATCTGATTTTGAACTAAACACGAGAAACGGGGAAAATACGGCTCAAATGCTTAGAGGGTTAATTTCATGCAAATGAATAACTTTGTCACTTCATTATTGTCTTCTTGTTGAATTGAACTATTTATTAAAAGCTAAAAAAATCGCTTTTGAATCCAGATAGCACATAATAATCCGAGCTTGGTATCGTTAATGGGTGGCATATCTATTTCTTTGTAGAAAATAGATACTAAAAAAGGCTATTTATTAAAAGAAACGTATCAAGTCTTCATAAAGATGTGTGTATAAAATTATAAGCTAAAAGCATTTGCCTGATCTGTTCATATGATAATGCTGTTGAATTCATGAGTTGCACTAACATTTTTGAATACAGTACAATCCTGGTTTACCTAACTAAAGGGGGAGAAGCCATTTCGGATAACAATTTTTTGCGGTTAAACCATGAACATCTTTTACTATTTTGTATCTAATTACAGTTTGTATTTCTGAAATGTTTTAAGTGTAAAACGAATTCAAAACTTTTTTTAAGCTGCTCTTATGTTCTTTATTAGAATTACATTCTCATGTCGGGCGTTCACCTCTCCAATACCATAGCCAGTGTGCTTTCTCGATTATTCCCGTGCGGTACAATACGTGTTTTATTGGATTTGCTATTTCAGAGGTATTTTGGATAACCTGGGTTTCAGTTAACCGGTGTTTTACTGTACTTAAAAAAGGAACGTAAAATTTTTTTGTAAAAAAAGTGGCTAGAGAAAGTGTTAAGTGTCTTGGGGAAAATTTCAATATGAAATAATTGATAATCGTTTTGCACACATAAAATTTTAATATTGAGAAATAGTTTTGGTTGAGTGACGTTTTATCAATACTATAATGAGATCATATAACAATTCTGCTAGTTCCACAAATGTTATGACGGTTAAGCCCATGAAGAATCCAAGATTGTCTCCAATGTTAGCAACAAGAGTTTCCCACTGAAAAAAAGGAAATATTTTATATTAAAATTTCTCTGTGAATGTTTTGAGTCTGACTTTGTTGTTGGTTCTTATTTGATTCTTTTACCGAAATTCAGAAAATTATAATTTTAAAAATAACTAAAAATGATAACTTACACTATAGGCTGGTCTTTCTGTGATATTTTCTAAAGAAAGTGTTCTGTAGTATACCTTGAGCCCCAACAGAGTTCTGGAGAATTAAAGAATTGCATTGAAAATGTTAAAGGGAAATTTTAAAAATCGCAAAGCAAGACTGATATATAAAGTAATTAAACACCAGCAAATGTAAACTTTTCAAACAAATATGAAGTCCCAAACCACCTTCTAACTACAGTCAAACTCCGGTGTAATGAACCCTCGGTTATAACAAACTTTTCAAATGGTATGTAACTAATGTATTTTCAAATGCTTGTAACGAACTTCAAAAGAAAAGAATTTGGATATTGCTAACCAAAATACCCACTTTTCCTTTTTGCCAGCTCTGTCCCTCAGAATCATCTGCTCCTCTCATTATGTGGGGGACTATTTATCCACCAGCTGGGCCACACAAGCTGTACTTAATTAGCTTACCTGTTATCGGATATCACTACCTCAAGGGAAAACTGTATTAACAGCAACCACCCTGTGTGACAATCAATGGGTTGACAAGGAACAGTTATCACTCAATCGCCTTCTTTTGTACTCCTTGAGGGATTGCGCATCCCTTGTGTCTTACAAAACTGCTAAAAGATGAGGTACATGTGACACAACACATTTTTTTCACTTTCTTTAGTTCCATTTTTCTGAATATCATTTGAGTTGTTGACATCGCGTAGATTTAAAAGTATTAGTAAAGAAAGTTTTTACTATCGAGGATAAACTGAAATTTATTAAAAGAAGAGAAAACAGTGAGAGTCAATCTGCTGTTTGCATAGAATTTTCTCTTACTAAATGTACGGGTGGGGCCATTTGGAAAAATTCAGCCTGCTGATCTCAGTCAATGGTATCTGAAATGTGAAGCATATTTTGCGAGCAAAGTTGCAACAAAAACGACAATACATTCTGCAAAACCTTGCCATGGTTCTTCAAGACAATGCTGTTGTGCATGTAGGACAACCAATGACTGATTTGCTTACTCTTTGGGGCTGCGAATTGCACTACCATTCTCGTTGATCTGATCTGAGCCCATGCGAGTATGATTTGATTCCAAAAATGAAAGAATCGCTTCATGGCATTCGCCACAGAACTTTTCCAGGTATACTTAAAGTGACAGACGGCCTTACCTGAACCATCGACAGAAGTGGCACTGCTTCAGGTATCCTAAGCTGACAACAGATTGTACACAGAGCTGGTAATTATATCGAAGGACTATAAATGTTTCAAACTGGTAAGCTGGTTCAGCTGCTGTAGCGCTGTAATTAAATGGTTGTCATTATTAATTTCTAACTCTCGTACATCTTGCCTGTTTGACCGATGCGATGTTTTGTAAGTTCCGTTGTCAAATCGCACTAGAGTATTCGCTGATTTCACGAGGTGAAAATATTTATTGCTGATTGCGCTGGCTGATAAAGATGTGTAGTAGACATTTTCGTTGAAAACAAATAAATTTTTTAAAAATCTTAAGATTAAAAAAAAAAACTTTGTTAAGGTTAAATACTCTCAATCGCATTAGGGAAGAAAAAAAAAATGGCTAAACCTTTAAAGATTGCGATGCATTGCAGATCCTAGATTTTTTTTTAGACACGAGAGTTACTGTTCACAGAATCACTAGTTAATAATTATGCACAATTAGAAATTTTAAAAATCAAGTTAAGAAATTTTTATTGAAATATTTGTTAGGTACTGTTATGTTCTTTTCAAAGATATTTGTCGTGAGTTTGAGATGCTTGAGCTAGAGAATGCACGAAGATGCAAAAATGGGTGAAAACTCTTGATTTGGCGATACTTTAAACTTTGGCAGAATATGAATACGTCTGATATGACAAGTGCTCAAAGTTCTTACCATTCACAGTTATCCACGGTTCAGAGTAGCAGTGCATGACTTAGAGAACCCTGAAGAAAATATCCGGCAATTTGTGGACATTTGCAACAGCGATGAAAATTCTTGCGACGATGTCGGCATGCCCGCCATCTCAGCATATGTAAACTGTTCTATGTAAGCAGTCGGAACGTTAAATGATTAGCCCTGAAATCCAACTACATCCCTGGCGAACAGCGCCCTCTCATCCTTTGACGTGCGAGCTCAGTGGCGGACTGGGTCTAAAAATGGTGGTTGCCATGAATAAAGGGGGCCCTATCACATCTAGCATGCCATTTTACATATATTTTTTAATTTTATTTATTACAAATATAATAAATTAAAATTAGTAAGTTATTAAAATCTTTTCCTAATCTAAAAGTCTGTTTATATATATATATATATATATATATTAGTAATTAAGTATACACGTATTATACATGTGATTGGAAGTAAGAAATACCAACTATAAATATAATTTTACATTAGAAAATTAAGTAATTTTGAAGGTTGTATAGCACACTATAATTTTGGAACTGTACTGCAATTTTGAGAATTTTTTAACCAAATTGTGCACACTATTTACCAATTCCAATTTTTTTAAAGAATACTTCTTATTGTCAAATTTTAACTCAAAAGTACAGAAGTGTATTACATGTTGTCCACTTCATTAAGTGGCAAGTCAGTTCATGATGACTGTGTAAATCCGTCAATAATTACTCTGCATTCAAATCGTCTACCAATTCCTTTTCAATAGATTCTAAGTTCTCCTCGGATAATGAATTTCTTCTAGTTTAGATTTAGTTATATTAACCTCCCGTTTTGAGAAACACGAGGGCTATTTTAGGACTGATCTCATAATTTTCAACCGCGGTTAGAGGACGAGGACAACACCTGAGCTGTCACTCCCTTCCTCCAAACTTCCGCACCACACCAGCGGGAGGATGTTTGACTCACTCCGTACGATTTAACGTGCACATACACAGTGGATCTTCAAACTTGGTACCCTCCAGCCCCGAGACCTAAACACTAGGCCAGTGCGGTCCCAAGTCTGCCTTGGAATTAATGTACAAAGAAACCAATATTTTCTTATCATAACTTTAACATTGGCAAAAACACGTGAATAAAGGATTTAGTGAAACAATAAATTGGTTTGAATTTAATTTTATGACAATAGGAAGCAATGTTACAAATTGCGTTTAAAATTAATTTTGAAATGTTAATTTCAATTAGGGAAAAAAATTGCACCACACTGAAATCCGTATTATTAAAAAGATAATTTATTTCTCTTTAAGATGGTGTAAAAATAATTTTTGTGCTATAAATATTTCAGAAGTTATTGGCAAGACCTTACCACTAGGGTCACCGCGGCCTCACAATGAATTTATTAATAAGGTCTTTATGATCTTTAGCTTCGAAATTTCATTACTATCACTACATCATTCATCCGAGAAAAATGGAACATTTTCAAAGCCGTTCTTTGGTCCTCAAATTACCTGATATCCCTCCTCACTCCCTTGTTACAGTTTTGGCGGCTCGAAGAAGACTTTTTTTTTCTTCTTCTTTTACTTTAGAAAATAGGCGAGTTCGCTCGTCCATCAGTTATACGACAGCAAAATGCACAAAAACAACAAAAAGCAAGTTTTTTAGCCACCTCCGCAACCTTCTTGCGCAGAGGAGTTATCCCCTCCTTCTTCCCGGGGGGCCTCCAGAGGAATAAAAATCTTGTGGTTATTGCTTCCCAGCCTTGTACACAAAAGATTGTTGCTCAGAAAATGCGCAAGATATTTTCTAGAAAAGAAGAGTTCTTCTCATTCTCTCTCTTTTACACACACAATCCTGGGGCCCCATATTGACTTAATAAGGGAGCCCACTTGCCATCAGACAAGCTGGCAACCTGTCCAGTCCGCCACTGTGCGAGCTATTTACCTCCATAATAGTCCAGTAAACGAAGGGTTTGAAAAAAAAAAAATAATAATATAGTTTTGGCAATTGGTAGGGGAGACCGGAGCAGATTTACACACTTTTTAAACTTTTATTTTTCTATTTTAAGGCTTTAAAGTATTTCTCTCATTTTCATTGCCAATTAATTAGTTAGACTTTAAGGCATCTAGTTTATATTTTTAAGTACTTTTAAATTATTATATTTGTGTAATTATACCATTACCGACACTGCAGTTGGATGTAGTCCCAACAGAAGAAAAGTATCTGGTAGAAGAGGTGCTGCATATGGATACAACAACTCCAGAGCAATGTGTGTGTGTGCGTCTGCATCTACAGAAACTCCTGAAGTCCCCTCAGGACAAGCACAATTGGCCATTGAACATCAAACAGATAATATATTGTATCAAGCAGACATGGGATTATATGATGTCCTGGTGGGAATTAAGTTATCGAATGAGTGAAACCTGTTTAATAAAACATTAATTTTCTTTGAAAAAATTTATTCTCATCTCTTACTTAATCTGCGTACATTGGTTTGTAAGAAGAAATAAAACCTATATAAATTAATTAAAAATTGACCTCATTGTTTTCTGTGTAATAATAAATTTAACTTATTACAGATATTGAAGCAAACACTGTTTATATACATCAATTATTTCATGTTTATGCATGCCATGTATTACAATTAGCAATACATACTTTTTCTGATAGTATCATTGAGGTCCTGAGATGTACCTATTTTTAATTTCATCTAAATCTTAAATTTTTATTTTTCTAAACTTGAACGAAGCGTTAAAAATTTGCTTATTACATATTAATTTTTAAAAGGCATCTTATGAACCTATATTTTACTTAGTGATGTGGAGTGGGAAAATACCCAGTGCATAGGTGTATATGTTTTGAGTAAATGCCTAAAAACTGGTATTTTCTCACAAAAGCATGTGAATGGTGATTCAAAATGAAAGACATAAAATTTTTAAATACCTCAAAACTGAATATTTTGCAAAGATAAGTATTTGTGAATGGTGATTCAAAATGAAATATATAAAATTTATAAATACTTAAAAATTGGGTGTTTTGTTATAAAAGTCTTTGTGAATGGAGATTCAAAAACAAATTTATAAATATCCTAAAACTGAATATTTTTCAAAAAAGTTAATGGTGATTCAAAAGGAAACATATATAAAATTTGTATATATAATACATAGTTTTGAAATTAAAGTTTTGACCAAATTTATATTAAAAAATACAATTGGTATTAGGGCTGAGAATAAAATATCCTAGAACTTAAACAGGATCATAGTATAATTTTCTTTTTCTGGTTTGAAGCACTTACAATGGAATAAAAAATTTTAACATCGCTGATTTTGCATAGACAGTAGGGTGGTCCAAAATTTCGAAGGTGAAAATTTTTTAGGTCCTACCCTCTTATTTTGTTCCAATGTGTTAAAAAATAAATCAGACAAAATTTCAAAACACTTCAATAATATTATGAGGTAGCTCAATGCAGATCAAGTTTGTATCATTGAGTCTTCAACGACTACAATAGAAGAGGTAACAAACTTTTGGCAAAAAGCCAGAATACCTGTGCAAGAACTCAGAAATTGTCAGCCAAAGCTAGAAAAACTATTTGAACGATGGAGGTTATTGAAGAAAAACAAAAATAGAAATCCGCTGACACAAAAGAGTAAAGAAAGTGAGTTTGTTTCCAAATTAAATAATATTTTTGACATAGCACATGCTAATGCATTGAACATGATAAAAATTTCTCAAGATAAAGAGTTCTTGTTAGCTCAGCGTGAGAAAGGGAGGCGAGAATCAACGCTAGGTGTAGACAAGCAGCTTGAGAAAATGCAAAAAATGGCAGATTTCAGAAAAAATGCTAGTCTCAAAAGGTCTCAACAGATGAAAAAAAAATGTGAAGAAGTGGAAGCAACTGCACAGTTGGTTTCTTCTAATGAATCAGATGAGTTTGAACAGGAAGAACAAGCATCATTTACAATAAAAGAAGTTGATATACAAAAAGGAAACAAAAAGCGAATGAAAGTTATGACACCATATTTGGCAGCAGCTTTACACAGGTCAAAAGTTTCAGATCGCAAGGCTGTGTTTGTTGTTGCTGAAACGGCAAGGAGTTTGGGTTATGAAGTGGATGAAATTACTCTAAGCAGAAGTTCTATTCGTCGAGAAAGCCAGTTTACCATTACTCCAACAGAAGAAAAACGGATTGCAAAAGATATGTATATTTGCTATACATGTGTATTTAAAAGCTTGGATGACAGCTTCTTTACCTTAAAATGCACCATACAATGATTTTAATTTAATGAAATCTTTATCGCAATATAAAAATATTGATGAAGAAATTAGCAAAGTTGCATCAGAAAAACTAGCCAATCACCTTTGGTATTTATCAGAGGATCTTGTGGCCTTAGCTCTTTTTGATAATCAAGTGTCTCATTGTATTAAAAGACAAATGATAAAGGCTATGAAAGAAGTAAATGGAAAAAATAATCTTGCAAAACATCCTGACATTAAGCTCAAAACTTTTATGGACATGAAATTTGAGGACTTTGTAACAAATCGGTCTGCTTTGTTATTTAAAAGAATGAGTTTACCCGATACGTTCCTTCACGTAGATCCACAAATCTGGGAGCATCAGGAGGATTATTACAAAGCACTAAAAATTATCGAAGGAATTCCAGTTGTTAATGATCATGCTGAAAAGGATATAGCCCTCATAAAGGAGTTTAATGGGAAAATAACACACTTTGAAGACCAACTACAATTCTTGTTGCAGGTTATCGAAGAGCACCGACGAGTGTATCCCGATTGCTAAAAGCAGAGTTTAGCAGGCGCTGGCACAAGCACATAGGACACCCATTACTGTTTAAATGTCACTTGTATTATTTTTAACTCTCAAAATGCTAGAAATTTTAACAAAATAAAATTGAATGTTTTTCCTACCTCGAGTTTTGATTCTTTCTACATCAATAGCATAAAATAGAAAAACAGAACTGTGAAGGTGTGGAGCTACCCTTAAATATTAAAATTATGAGCGGAAACTTCAAAATAATTATTTTTTACATAGATGGAACAAAATAGAAGGGTAGGACCAATAAAAATCTGTTTTTTTTTTCTTTTTTAAAGGCCTTTTTTGGACCACCCTAATAGACAGCTCCAGCGAAGCTTCTGCTTCTTAATTTATTTACATTGCCATACTACAAGTCAGCCACTCTAGTTTTGATTTAGTGAAGAGTTAGTCACTCGCTTCTTGTGTATTAGTATAACTGTAAATTTTGTGCTGAAAAAAGTAAAAAAAAAAAAAAAAAAAAAAACATGAGTTAACATGCCAAATTTAAGTATTAAAGTTCATTATCCAAATGAATCGCACCTAGCCAGTAAAATGTGTGTGTGTTTAGCAACATCTTCAAATAATACAACAGTTTCAACAACAAGAAGTTAGTGTTCACTAACGCTTTTAAAAGCTATTTGAACTGAAACATCTGCTATATTTTCATCAGAAATGCCTGGTGCCTTCATTAATTTATGTGAAAAGAATTATAAATAATTGAATCTTTCATTTTAGTTTCCATCATCAGCTATTTATTAATTTGAAACCAAACATAACATTTTAATTTTTTTTTATTTTACTTAGAATAACTCTCTTTTTTTTCTAAAAAGCAGCAAATACATTATTTTTCATTTACTTATTGTAAATAAAAAAAATTGACATTTAAGATGCGTTATATAATATTATGTTTGTTTTTTCTGATTAAAATTTTTAGCTTTTATAGAATTTAAAAAGTTATAACGGGTTAAAATATTTCTCGTTTCACTTTTTTTACCTTATCTTTTGCCCAATTATATATAGTATATATATTTTATTATATAGCAATATCATATTTCACACTAGAGCATGCATTTTATATGAATAGAGTTTAATTGAAAAATAAATACCTATTTTGCATATTTAACCAGATAAATACACAGGGTATTTACTCTTAAAAATAAATAGATGTGTATTTTAAAACACTAATTGTACTAGATAAAAAAATAAAATTGTATAAAAAGGCAAATTTTGTTCAATCAAATTCATAATACAATATTAGAGCTATATATATATATATATATATATATATTAAATTCTAAGTGGAGAAAGGTTTCAATTTCTGAAGGGGAAATTAGCAGAGTGCAATTAGCAATTAGCAGAGTTCGAGGAACTGGTTTAATCATCGTTTATTTTAAACAAATAGCACGTAAGACAAAGACACAGACATAAAGAACGTTTCACAAGCACAGTTCAAACTACATCATCACTAACTGCCTTATACCGGCTCTCCATGAAAGGAATCATGGGATGCATATGACGTCACGCAGTGACGTATTGTATCATGATATCATCACAACAGCTTGTGATTGGGTGGAAGATTGAATGAGGAGAATGAAGGAAAGTTAACTGCGTATAATTTCCAACAATCCCCCCTTTCGCTGTTAACTTTCCACAAATAAAAAAATACAAAACAATAATAAAAATCAAACATTAATGACATTAACATCAATTAATTTACAGCAATTGTCATGCTTTTGGAATGTTAAAGTCTTAGTTAGAATGTCTGCAGCCATTTTATCAGTTGGAATGTAATTTATCTTTATTTCACCACGTTCATAAACTTCACGGATGCAATGACATCGAATGTCAATGTGTTTAGTGCGTGAATGAAAGATAGGGTTTTGAACAAGTTTCTGAGCTGCTTGGCTGTCAGAAAATACAACAGTTGGAGTTTCATCTACTGATTCATACAACTCATTTAGAAAACGGCGTAAATAAACAATTTCTTTAGCACATTCAGAGAGTGCAATATATTCCGCCTCGGTGCTAGAAAGAGCAACACAGTGCTGCTTTTTACTTTCCCATGAGATGGCTCCGTCAGCAAATTTTAACGCACAACCACTGTAAGATTTTCTATCTGTAATATCTGATGCCCAGTCAGCATCTGCATAACCAACTAAAGGCTTTTTTGTAGAACGGAAAGTTAAACCACGGTTTTTGGCACCTTTTAGATATTTTAATACTCTTTTAGCAGCTGTCCAGTGAGGCATACCTGGATTTTCGTTAAATTGACTTAAATAGCTAACAGTATGACAAATATCAGGTCGAATACAAATAGCTAAGTACATGAGAGATCCAATTAAAGACTGATAAGGGTACGATGACATTTCAGCCTTTTCGGCTTCCGTTTTAGGACACATTTCTTTAGTTAATTTGACATTAGGGTCCAAAGGTGTTTTCACTGTCTTAGCATCCTGCATGTTAAATTTCTCTAGAACATTTTCAATGTATTTGCTCTGAGACATGGTAATTTGACCATTTTTGACATTTTGTGAAAACTCTATTCCTAAACAAAAACTTAATTTTCCTAGGTCTTTAATTGCAAACTCATTTGACAAAAAATTCTTAAATTCAAGATATAAATTTACATTACTAGTACAACAAATTAAATCATCGACATAAATAATTACAATTAACTCACCTTTAGAGTTCTTTAATTTATAAACACATTTATCAGAAGAAAGTGGATTTAAACCAAAAGATTTAAGTTTTTCATCTAACTTACAGAACCACTGCCTACCAGCCTGTTTTAGGCCATAAAGAGATCTTTGCAGTTCATACACATAATCGGGATGTTTCCGGTCGATGAAATGATCAGCCTGTCCCATAAAAATTTCTTCATCAAGATCACCGTTGACATAAGCCATGATAAAATCTAATTGAAATAGTTCTAGATTATTTTCTGCACAGTAAGCCATTACAGTTCTGATAGAACCAGGTCTGGCGACAGGAGCAAAAGTTTCTTGATAGTCGACGTCAGGTATTTGCGCGAATCCTTTAGCAACAAGACGAGCTTTTCGTAAAGCAATAGAACCGTCTGCGTTGTATTTTGTACGCAGTACCCATTTTGATCCGATGATGCTTTTACCTTTTGGTCGTTTGACTAGCTTCCAGGCTTGATTCTTTAAGAGCGCATTGTACTCTGCATGGCTTCAGGCCATTCTTCAGAATTCGGTCCATTTAAAGCTTCTTTCAAGGATGGAGTGTCGTCTTCTAAAGCGATTTGAGCTTCCTCAATTTTCTCCTTGATATTATACTGCTTTCTCGGCCTGCCAGGTTTCCCTGTAAAAATTTTGGTCGGTCTGCCACGTGCTTTTGGAGCGTCAACATTGATTGTGCAATCACCGTTGATATCAGAATCCTTTGATTCTTCTGGCGAGCTTCCAACTCCAATGTAGGGGTAATCCGTTATCTGATCATTCGAAGGTGGGTGTGTTTCTTTCTGCGTCTCTGATTGGATGGTTCCTTTAGAGTCGCTATCCATGATGTCAGAGCTAAGAATTTTATCCTTTTGCGGTAGGTGTTCTTTTTCTTTCGGTATGATTTCCGGAAAAAACAATTCTTCGTAGTTGCTCGTGTTTTCAAATTCGTTTATGAATTTTACGTCTCTGCTAGTAATCACTTTATTCGCCTGAGAATTAAACAGCCTGTAAACTCTGCTGTCGTCTGAATAGCCTATGAAGATACATTCGGTTGGTCTAGCATCAAATTTGCCCTTTTGAGGTTGCGTATTTAAAGCAAATGCTTTTTGACCAAACGTTTGAAAATGTTTCACAGTTTGCTTTTTGCCAAATAATTTTTCGAACGGGGTTTGGTTTTCATCTTGTAATCCACTGGTAGGACAGCGATTTCTTATGTACACAGCACAATTCATTGCTTCTGCCCAGAATTTCATTGGGAGACCAGATTGAAGGAGTAGGCATCTGGCCATATTGACCAAAGTTCGGTTTTCACGTTCTGCGATGCCGTTCATTTGTGGGGTATACGCACAGGTGCGTTCTCTTTTAATTCCATTTTTGACTAAATAATGGTCGAAATTTGGTCCAACATACTCAAGCCCTTGGTCAGTTCGGAGTGTTTTTATTTTGCAGTTCGGCTTGTTTTCAATGTAAGCTTTGAATTCAAGAAATGCAGACTTTACTTCGTCTTTTGATCTAAGGAAATAGACATGTACAAATCGGGAACAGTCATCAATAAAAGTTGCAAAATAAAATGATCTTCCTATTGATTCAACACGCATAGGTCCACATAAATCAGAATGTATTACACTTAATAATTGTGAACTTCGGTTTTTTGGCTCTTTTGAAAATGGAGTAGCAGTTTGTTTACCTTGGATACAAACTTTGCAGTCCGTCAAAGTGTCATTTGGTTTAAAGTTCATCCCATACACCATGTTCTGCGCTTGCAATTTCTTCAGATCTTTTTCAGGTGACCGAATTTTTGGTGCCATTGTTCAATTTCTTTCACAATTGACACGGATTCAACCATTGCAGTGACGTAATAAAGACCTTTTTCGCGTTTAGCGATGAGCACAGTTTCGTTTTTAGAATTAATCACACTAGCAATGGTTTCGTTGGAATTTCACAGTAAAGTTGTTAGCAGTAACCTTGGAAATTGAAATCAAATTATTCTTTAATTCAGGGATATATAACACATTTTGAAGAGTAATTCCTTTTGTTTGATTTCCGACAAGAACATCGAATGTCACAGTTCCTTTGGCGATAGCTTTTCCGTTTTGTCTACGGTTAATTTTACGTATGTATCGTCGATAGGATTTATTTCTGTAAACAAATGTTCGTTGAAACACATATGGCTTGTTGCACCGCTATCAAGGCAGAAAATATTTCTTTGCGAGTCAACACAGCTTAATACAGTATTAAAGATTATCTTTTGTTTTGTTTCGTTGGTTTCCGCTATCCGCACTGTTGTTTTTGAATGATTTATTATTATTCAGCATTAGATCTTTATTTTCTTGCTTCTTCCGGCATATGCTTGCTTTGTGTCCGAAGATTCCGCAGTAGTTACATTTTAACTTTAATTTTTGATTGTTGTTTCTGTTTCTTTTTCCGTCGGCGTCGTGTTGGCGACTTTCGGTTTGCATGTAACGTTCGTACTTCTTTTTCTCGGTGTAAAGAGCTCGTTGTGAATCATGGTAGGTCGGAATTTCTTTATTTTTTCTTGCGTTTGCCTCTTCAATTAGCTTGATTTTCAGCGTTTCGGGAGAGGGTAACTCATCTCTGGATTCGATGGCGATTCGGAAATTTTCGTACGACTCAGGAATGCTGTATAACAGTAGAATCGTGAGTAAATCATTAGCGATTTCGATTCCCATTTCCTTTAATTTGTCCACAAGCATGAAGAATTCATTGATATGCTCGTTCATATTTTTAGAGTCAGTCATTTTTGTGAACAAAAGTTGTTTCAGGAGCGTTGCTTTTCGCGCTGGTCCTTTTGACTCGTAAATGTTTTGCAATTTAGTCCAGAGTTCATGTGAAGTTTTGCAGTTCTTGATTTGGCTTAATTCCGAAGGATGAATTGATAGGATTATATCAGCTTTCGCTTTTTGATCGTTGGATA
Source organism: Araneus ventricosus (assembly GCA_013235015.1). Taxonomy (NCBI): domain Eukaryota; kingdom Metazoa; phylum Arthropoda; class Arachnida; order Araneae; family Araneidae; genus Araneus; species Araneus ventricosus. The sequence goes on from BGPR01000083.1 coordinate 693,893, forward strand.
TCCATTTCGCAACGGCTGTTGCATTATCCGCATCACCAGTGACTTCTGGTTTTGGTTCGGCTCCGGTGACAAAGTTCCGATGCTCGTTTTTCACCAAAATAGCTTCTATTTGTAGTTTCCAGCTGTCGTAATTGTCTTTTGAAAGTCTTTCTATAGCGATATTACTTGCCATGATCATTCGTTGATGAATACAGACTCAGCGTAAATTCAGCGGTTTCGCTTTTTGCTTGTCTTAGCAACTTCGTAGTTTAATCGAAGTGCGCAGTTTCGTTTCTCGTTCAACTCTGCATAAAGTTAACAGGCGCAGTTAAAGATTGCCTGGTCCCCATAACCATTGAAGGGGAAATTAGCAGAGTGCAATTAGCAGAGTTCGAGGAACTGGCTTAATCATCGTTTATTTTAAACACATAGCATGTAAGACAAAGACACAGACATAAAGAACGTTTCACAAGCACAGTTCAAACTACATCACTAACTGCCTTATACCGTCTCTCCATGAAAGGAATCATGGGATGCATATGACGTCACGCAGTGACGTATTGTATCATGACATCATCACAATAGCTTGTGATTGGGTGGAAGATTGAATGAGGAGAATGAAGGAAAGTTAACTGCGTATAATTTCCAACAATTTCTGTGGTGAACAATTTAAGGTAAAGCTTCTACAATAACATTCACAAAAAATATGCTAGGGCAGGGATGGCGAACCAATGGCACGCGTGCCATTGATGGCACTCGACACAATATTTTGGGCACGCCACCGATCACAAAGTTCACTATGAAACATATTATGAACGAACGCGAGTTGATCCTACGCTACGGTTTTCAGAATGAATAACATTAAAGACTCGTTTAGAAACCTTTTGACAGACGACTCCAGTTCAGCATGCATTCTGCTAAAAGTAACATCTTACAACCCTAATATAAGTTATTTGTCATCTAATCTGCAACAACAGAAGACACACTAATGTTATTTTAATTTGAATTACGCGTATAACTGAGACATTGCAAAATGTATTTTTTGTAGTAAATAAAGAGTTCTGAGTTGATAGTATTTAGTATTATAATTTTCCCAATAATAACGAAGTCAAACGGGTCTATTCTGGCACCCCCCGGTTGGGTTGGAGCAATCACTTTTTTTCGCACGTTAACAACGGAAAGTGACGTCTCCCAATAATATGAAACCTAATCGAACTCAAAATATTGACACCTTTGTCTATGAACCTCATTAAACATTTTTTAGAAAAAATGGCACGTTGATACATAAAGGTTCACCACCCCTGTGCTAGTTTAAATTCCCTCTTTTAGATTTTGACTTAATGGTTTGTTAAAGTATTTAAAATTTATTATAGTATTGTTTTGTTTTATCTACACTGCATCTCTTGAGAAAAAATGTTTCAAAGTAATTTGATATATGTGTTTGCATGGAGACAGTTTTAAATGTATGTTTTCTATACCCATTTTATACCACATAAATCAAAATGGATATACAAATCTAATTCAGTATCAAATGATAAAAATAAATCATTTGTTGACATATAGTGATGTATAGTAGCACTTAAAGTCCTGATTGGAAAATAGATATTTTTAATGCTTAAAAGACTAAGATAAGTCCATTTGACAAAATATTATTTTTTCCCCAACACACGATTGTGCTTGGCTCAGTTTTTCTTGGATGATAATGGCATTTTGTTTTTTAAATTTGACTCATAAAGAATTACTCCATTTATATTTAGAATAATTTTTCATCGACATTATTTTCATAATTGGGTATGCAGAATGAAAGTCAGAATACTATTAAATACTAACTCCAGAAACTGTATATATAAATATCGGACAAATATTTAAATTGAATTGATGATTCTTGAAATCGATGGATATAACTAATGTACATGCCCTGTCAATCTTGCTTGCAATATAGTAATCACCAGTTTTTTTTCTTTTTCTTAAAATCACACAATACAGCAGTATGTACAACGATTTTCATTCATTTTGCTTGTAAATGTTCATCAAGCATGCACTGAGCGGCGTAACGATAAACCTAAAACAAGCGTACGATGCAGGATCCTGGTGGCGCTGCTCACGCACGCATACTACAGAACGTACATGTACGTTTGTTGCATCTCAGCGCATGTTTATTCAGTCTGGAAGCGCTTAAGAATAAAGCATTGTCTGATCTCGGACGTTGGCGACTTTGTCAATCACGCTTTTTTTGAGACCCACACCTGCAACCCCGGCATGTCTCCGACCAAGTCAGGTATTGTCCCTTTCCTGACATGTAGCTCCCTGTCAAAAAAGTTTAGGATCTGATCACATCTGAAAGTTAAAATAATTGCTATCAATTTTTACAGGGCGTTAACCTAACTGTATAACAATTATTTAAGATTAAGTATGAAACAATGACCTTAACACCAAACGTTCACTTGATATATACCTATTCGTACCGCAACCTGACAAATGACCGGTTTTCATATAAAACTTTATTTTTCATGATTAAATGTTGAAAATATTATTTTAATAAGAAAATACTCACAGTAAATTTAAGATAATATAATTCACAAAAATAATTTCGTGGAATTTCTATCAAGTTATCATCTTCGTATACAGACAGAAATCTTTCGCGTGTTTTTACTGATGTTGACGAAGACAAGGCAGATTTATACGTGTTTTTTATATTGAACGTGTTTTTATATTGAAACAAGTAACGTGTTAAGTTCAATATAAAATGTGTTTTTTATATTCAACTTAACACAAGCCTATATAGTAATGTGCATCAAATTATACGATATGTGCATGTGCATCCGATAACTTTAAAAGGATAAATTTTGCTCCCGGTCAAATGACCTGTCATTATAAATAACAGGGCTACGTGTTTATCGGAATCAACAACGAAAAAAAATAAAATAAATAATGAAAACTAATTGTATACATTTATAATGAACAGGTCCTGAAGTCAAATGTGAAAAGTCAAATGTTTTCAGTCATCAAGTCTTTACAATCAGTCACTTGATAGCCAGTCATTACGTTTAGTGTTGATAATTTTACTAAGAAAATACAGAAATTTTTGTTTCTCAGACCTTTTAAAATGTATAGCTTAAACATTGCATATACCCCTTCTGCAAAAAAAGTTTCAGGCTCTTCTAGGAATATTTTTAGTTGTAGAACTATTTTTCTTTGGGTTATGCACCTGCGATTACCAGGAAAAAATGAACTTCTTCATAAAAAACAGACAGTTATAAAACACCTTCAAGCGGACAGCAAAGAACTTCCATACATTTGCCCCTTTTCTGCATAATGTTGCCACACTTTTATCACCAGAATAAAACTTGATTTTTTTTTTCCTCTTTAGAATTAAAAGTGTTACGCTAAGGGAGAAAAAAAAATCAAAATTAACGAGAAGAAGGGAGAAGGAAAAATAGTTTATTTTCTTATAATCTAAAATTTTTCAACAGATACCAAACTTTTTCTTTTACTTTTTTTAATTTTTATTAATAACTTTTTGTATAAAGGAAGGGAAAGATGGACGCAAACTCTGATGCCAAAATAATGGTTCTCAAAAGAAACCAGAAGATAAAAAAATCGTGTGAGAAACTCGTTTTTTTTTATGTATATTCCAAATACATAAAAAAGCAGTTTTCGAAAAGTGCTCTCAGCCATTCAAGATCCATCGATTAAAGAGGAAAGTACGTTATTTATTTGCTCATCCGGGAACAGATTCAATCGATTATTTCTACGAAATCCTTATCATCATCGGAGGAGCGATATATCCACGTCGTCCCCCCCAAAAAAAAAACAATAAAAAAAATAAATGAATAAAAAAATGAATCAATTTTTCTTTTTACCACCTTTCTTCCCTTTGTCATTGTGCACGGAAACGTTAAGAAAGTAAGTAGAAACACACACACAAAAAAAAAACCGGATTATTATGAAAAGAAAGTTTTATCAAGAGTAATTCGCAACAGTAGATTTTTGCCTTTCCCTTGGAGAAAGTTATTCAGCGATAAATATGGATGGAATAATGAATGTATAGAGGGACGAGACTCAAGTTTGTTCGTAGTGCTGCTGAAGAATCCATTCAATTTTAGGAACCATTTTTTTTATTAGACTACGTTCCACAGCACATAACATTAAAGTTACAAGACAAGACAGAGTACAACATCACGAGACAAGCACACAGACTAGAATGACAGAGAGGCATCATGGGTAAAAGATGGCTCCAGTAGCGCCACCTACCATAGAAAGGAGAAGGCAGTTGATTGCAGTGGCGGACTGGGTCTGAAAATAGCGGTTGCCAGTAGTCCATGAGTCCATGGGGGCCCACTCATATCAAAAATGTTTTTTCTCTATATAATTTTTAAAATTTTATTTATTATAAATATAATCAATTAAAAACAATAAATGGACATGATATACTATATAACTTATTACATATTGTTATTATCTAAAAAACTGTTATATATACTAGTAGTTCTGTGAACAGTAGACCTCGCCCTTCCCACCCCCAAAAAAATCTCTTCATTTCAGTCTTTAAAAGTTTAGCCATTTATTTTCCAAATTCAAATTATTTGCGCAAGTCTACTTTTATCATTATTAATTAAAGTACAATTAAATGTCTGCTTTTATCAATATTAACAAAATCGTAATTAAATGTAATTTGTTATTATTAGAGATATCTTTGGATGCATTATGAACTGAGTTTCGTTTGGCTGCAATCGTTGGAAAAACACAACATTACATGAAACGCAACCATTTAAGCGCCCACCATCTTGAAACGGAATAAAAAAATAAAAAACACATACAGTCGTTTTCGCCACAGAGAAAAATAATCTTCTTCTCTGTGGTTTTCGCCGACATCAAACAGCATTCATGTCAAATTCAAAGAAAATCGAACAACGCGTTTGATCGTGACAAAACAAATTACAGACAAACAGACTATATTAGACAAACTGTTTTCGCTCGAACGGTTCAGTGAAAACAGGACATCGCTTCGCTAGTCAAATTACTAATTAAAGTATACATGCAATATTACATATTATTGAAAGTAAGAATTACCGAATACAAAAACAAATTTATGATTGAATTTTAAATAATTTTTGGTGGGTGTATAGCTTACTGTAATTTTGGAACTGTACTGTTATTTTTAGAATTTTTAAACCAAACCGAAATTATAGAGCTAACCATGTACCAAGTTCAACAAATTTAAAGAATACTTCTTACTTTAAAAGATCAACAACTCAAAAGTATAGAACTCAGTAAGCGTTTGAGTTTACTAGATATCTAGTCAGCTGTTGAGTTTAATAGATGGTATGTCAATAATTACTTCTGCATCCAAATCATCTAACAATTCCTTTCCAATAGATAGCAATATACAGAGAATTCCAAGTTCTCTTCAGAAAATGAACTTCTAAATCTGTTCTTTATCTTTAGCTTTGAAGAACAGAATTCACTAATATCATTAGATCATTCATTACGAATACTAATATTATTACAAATATGCTTTGATATCTCACAAATGGATTTCACTCCTTACAGATAAAGTTCTTTTAATATATTTTCAATCGATGCAGGGCTATTAAGAACAGGAAAGGTAAAAACAAGCATAATGGTCGGCACAATATAGAAACCCAACTTAACCATAATCGGAACTCTCAACTGAACTAAATCTAAATAATGAAATTATTCCAACTAAATTCTAATGAAGAGAAAGACTCATGGATAATTAGTATTTATTAGTTATTAAGCGGTTATTCTTAGCATTGGGATTATAATCCCTCACACAGGTTGTTTACAAATCCCTTTGATAAAAGAATCAGTGTATGCATTATATATGGATTATATTTAATCATATTCGGTGGCGATCTTAGCAAAACGGTTTGCAAGCTCCACAGAGAAGGAACACTTTTTCTCTGCGACGAGATCATTGTCTGGTTTGCCAATATATTTTGATCCAGATGAGACTGACAAGACTTTGAATTCAGAAATTTAATTTTGGACATCCTACAAATTTGTATTTGATTTTAGTACCTTTTAATGTAGGGATGGAAGACAAACTCCCAGTGATGATTTTTATTTTGACTTTGTTCTTCAAGGTCCACTCTACCCTAAAATTAAATTTTAATAGTTCGCTCTACAAAGCTGGATTAAATGAGTTCAAACTAAAGCAAGGAATTGATAACAGCATAGCATATTATTTTTAGATACACACCAAGAATTCAAAGTTGCCACCAAGTCTAATACCAATAAACTTCTCACCTACAGGGTTAAAATCAATTTCCCGAGTAAAATAACGAAAATATTATGCAAAATATTTGATTTTAAATTCTTTAGGTTAAATTTTTCTTATACGGTTTTAGCGACAAAGCGTGAAGGAGAAATGTTGTCCATTAGTAGAGTATTTTTTTGTAAGAGTGAGGGAAGGAAATTCTTTGAATGATTATTAGTTTAGTTATTTGTAGTAATAATATTTTCGTAATTTGTCATTAAATTTATATCATTTCAAAAATAATTTTTTGAATTTCTAAAATAATCAAAAAATCATTCTTCTGAGATGAGTTTTGAAAGATTTCAAGGGGAAAACAACAAAATCTTGCTCATTTTTTAATAACTGAAATTTTAATTAACTACAGGACTTTGAAAAGTTGACAGTGATTCTCCTTTTGTTTTAAAGAGCACATGCGAAAATTTCATCAAGTTTGGACAAAAACTGCAGATTTTTATATAAGACGAACAATTCCTCTTTACATGTAAAGAACTGAACTTTTGTACTAAATCAATTTCAAACAAGACAGTTGAAAACAAGAAAATTATAAGTTATAGATGCATTTTATTTTTTAAGCAATAAAATCCAACACGGAGTACCATAGTCTTATTTCTATGTTTTGCTTCTGATCATGCTTTTGAATGCAAATTGTCAATAAATAATAAAAAAGAATGTATGTGTAGGTTGTTGTCTGTCTGTTGATGTTCTACAGTCCGTTGAATCTAAAGCCACCAAATTTGGTACAAACATACTATAAGAGCGTAGGAATATGCATCTCAGAAAGTTTTTAAATTTTAATTAATTAAAAATTAAGCAAGAATTGGGAATTTTTTCAACTATGACTCAAAAAATATTATCACATAAAAATAATTTTTACACATTATTAAATTTCAAATTTTTTATCTTTCAATATGATGCCAGTTTAGTTGCTGTGAGATTTTCTCCTTAATTTTGCAATTTTTAAAAAAATATTTTTAAGCATAATTATTTAACGATACTTTGGAATGTTGTAATGAAAGTCAATCAACTTTCATTGCTTCAGATCAATAAATCTTATATTTTTCTCCTGATAAAGAAGAAGCATGATATATAATTATATTTTCATCTTACGATATAAAAACTTTTTTAAAGCAAAAATTGCATTCCATTTCATCAGTTTTTTAGCCCAATTTTTTCTTTCCTCATTACTTCAAATAAATTTACTTTTTAGACATATTTGCAATATTATTATGATAGATTTCATTTCTAGCAATGATCTTAAAACTCATCTTTCCTGTTACATAAAGAAAGTTTTCCTGGAGATTGTGTTTAATTAGGTTAAATATTCACTCTATAATTAGCTTAATAAAGTGTAATGATTGTAATTTAAATTAGAATTATGCCTGACCAATAAAAAATAACTTCATTGACTCTCAAGATTTTTAGCCTTTTTTTATTTGATAAATGTAAAAACCTAAGTCATTAATTACATCAGATGCGAAACATACTACATCAAAATTTAGTTCAAATATTAATACATTTCCTATCCACTGTTTTCAGTTTTTTAGCTAATTTATTTCTTGGTTTTTTGTAACAATTAATGGCTTCAGCTTACCAAAAATTAAATAAATTGGTGAATTTGAAGTTGACTGGCATAATTTAATCCATACAGTTAATAAGATGAATTATTCAGCTGTTCGCCGCTGTCAGTATTTAATACTAGAAAAGCAATGTAAAGAGAGGGAAAATTTGAGTTTCCCTCTCTAAGTCTTTTTTTCTCCTTCTCTAAGATATGCTATGCATTTTCTACTCTTTCTTTGCTGACTGAAAACAGGAATACCACTCCTCACACCCACGAAAGAAAGAGCCTTTTACTGCTTTTACAACTTTGTTAACATACCCAAAGAAGCACTCCCATAGCCCCCCACCTCCAAGGAAAAGGCGAGTGTCCCAGGGCCAGAGAAATACATCTATACCCTGGTCCTGCGAGTGTCCTACGGATGCCATTTTGTAAAATTACATGATTTCCCCTCCCCTTGTAAGTTTCAAAGGGTCCGAAGTAGACTATTTTCTTTGTTCGCTTCTCCGTCAGTTTTACTACTGTAAAAAGCACTAACAACAAAAAAGAATGTTATTTAAACATTTCCAAGGACCGCAGCTTCCTGCTCAGAGGGGTCACTCTTCCGTTTTGCTGGGGGGTGATATGAGTGGTCATTGCGTCCCGACCTTGCACAGAAAGAAAAGGTTGTGTAAAGGACATAAAACTACTTGCTATTTTGTTTGCTTTAGAAAAGATGCAAGAATTTCTCTAGGAAAAAAAAATTCTTCCCTTTCTCTCTCTTTCACATACACAGATCCTGGGGGCCCATATCAGCTTATGTTTAAGGAGCCCACTTGCCATCGGACAAGCTGGCAACCTGGCCAGTCCGCCACTGGTTGATTGTAACCGCTACAAATGAAGAATTTGTAATCGATGGCTGGCAATGCAGTTAGAGGTTCATCATCAGTGGTCTATTTGATATCCGCTCTGATGAAAAGAGGGCCAATTCTTTTCGCGTATCTCTTTTGCCGAAAACTTTATTGGATCGATATTTTCGTATTCATCGCTGTTTTTCGATTGAAGAGAAAGTGATGAATTCTGAAACGTCGATGCTGGAAACTATCAGAATTTGGATTTCTCTCGCCGGAGAAAAGGAAGAAGAGAGAAAGACGACGCGCATTAAACCGGTCGGATATCTGAATTCTGAGAGCGGAATTTAAATTCACTGACACGGATTGCTGATTTTGTAGCCCTGGTCCGCTTAAGAAAACCATTATGAAAATCTATTCGAAGAAAAATGTATTCCCAATATTGCTTTGAAAGCCTTTAAGTTTTAAGCAGTTTGCTTGAAATGCGTTAAGATTTAATTAGATTTGTTGGGAGTGGAAAACAAAAATCAACATTTTAATTTACTTTTAGGTGAAAAGCTTTCCAAGTCCAATATATCTGTAAAAAAAATTTATCTTTGAATTTGCTTTTCGATTATTCGTTAACACTTCGGAAGCGGGAAACGTAAAAATACGATTTTCTCGAATTACCCAACAACAGAATTTTAATTCAAGAATTTGACTTGCGTACTAGTTTAGATAAGTTGAGCATGTTAATAGTTGTCTGCAGAATACGTCCACTTATTCGTTTATGGTATAAACATTGTCTAGAGCAATCAGCAAAGAATGTGCAGAGTGAAGATCGGCAGGAAAAGCAATTTCCAGGTGTCGCGCTCATGGCCATTCCATTCAGGCTTCTAGATCGTTTTCCTAGCGCTTTTTACGTTCATAGAACACATTTAGTAGGCTTTTTTAGAGTTTCACGATTGATAAAAATATGGAAGAAATAGAGACAGAAATTCAAAAAGTTTTTTTTTTTTTTTTTATAAAAATCAATGCAGAAAATCATATATTAATATTTTCCTAATAAGACATGATTGTTTAGAAGAAATATATATTTGTAGGTCTAAATTGGTAAACTCAGTCAAAGAAAGTTTTTTTTGTATTTAATTAAGGGTCTAAATTTTGGAAATAAAAGGAATTCAAAGTTTGTTAAAATAACTTTAAAAACAAACATTTATAATTACTTCAATCATTTTTAACACTTTTTTATTTTTGATACAAAATAATTTTCAAACAATTTGATGAAGTTTTCACTGACACTTTATTCAGAATAAGCAACAAGCAGAAATCAGAAGAAAACATAGAATATTTACATAAGTAAATGAAAATCATAACAAACACAATAAAAAAAAAAGAACACGTAATTCATACTAAAAAGGATAACTGAAAAATAGCAATTGCATTACAACTAATTTGGCAATAAGTGCATTACTGAATTGTAGAATGAGTTTTGTGCATCGAAATTGGTGCAAGTCAAGTAAGGAATATTTAAATAGCTGCAGAATATGCAACATTTCTATACAATATACAAAAATTAAATGCTAAGCATATAAAAAATTCAATTTGAAAAAAAAATTACAATACGAGATGAGAAATCTATTGTTGAACTTTTAATAATTTTTTTTACGTATAAACAATTTTTTACAGGATTTGTGGTACTTATAAAAAGACGTCTTGCAAAGAGCCATCTTAACAAACATCTAAAACATGAACATATTCATATCATTATCCTCCTTAGTTCTATAATCTGTCAATATTGTTCCTTTTGCTCAGAAGTTGACAGCTTAACTACAGAGGGTGTTTGCAAATTTTTTAGACTATTTCATTTTGATATAGGAAAAAATGGTCACATCAGTTACATTTTTGGAAGTTTCTAAATTATCATATGATATCAAAAAAATTTTTTACATGCAAAATGGCACTTATGAAGAAGTGATGAATGGAAGGCTAGGTTTTCAATCTTTCTGAAGAGAATTCTTCTTGCTTAGTTATTCAAAGACGTTGTGAAAGCCACGGTTGTTTTATATCTAATGACAAAATAGGTAATATTCTTAATACGAAAGGAAAAAATTGTCTAAGTCTGGCTTCAAATGGAAATATTGTCCAAATATGCATCAAAGCAAAAAACGCAGGTCATCAAATACTGCTAGGGGGTAGACATTGGAAAGCTGTCGAAGAGGAGCGAGAAAAAATACCTCTTTCGATACTACAAAAAGCATTATTGTCATGACAATTATGATGTAGAAAGATTGTTAAGAACTAGGATTATCCAACTGAATATTTAAAACAACAAAAAGTTGTGAAAAAAAAGGCCATCAAAAATGTGCGAACAACCTGAAGACTCAGCAAACTCTCAGTTCTCTGCTGCATTTTTACCTAATGTCTAGCCTCACACTCAGCTGAGGTTTCATTGAGTCATAGAGGATAAAAAGCAACAGTGATGTGTGTGACAAATTTACGACTAAAATAAACCAATGACTACTTCTATAGAACCATTATAACATACTTATAAAAAATTTTACAAACTACAAGTAAACTGTTGCAATATAACAATTTATAATCAATACATTGAACAATGATGTATACGCTGCAAAATGTTTGATACAGTTCAAATTCTTGAAGAGGGCAATTCCTTCAAAACAAGTTTGATAGAGATCAATTATGGAAGCACAATCAAAATTAAATAGTATGCCAAGAACCATCATAACATACTTATAGAAATATAAGAGTTCATACAGTTTTAATATTCTTTCATACAGTTCAAATTCTTGAAGATTGCAATTCCTTCATAACAAGTTTGATAGAGATCAAATATGGAAGCACAATCAAAATTAAATAGGATGCCTAGAACCATCATAACATACTTATAGAAAAATACAATTCATACACTTTTAATATTCTTTCATACAGTTCAAATTCTTGAAGAGGGCAATTCCTTCCAAACAAGTTTGATAGAGATCAATTATGGAAGCACAATCAGAATTAAATAGGATGCATAGAACCATCATAACACACTTATAGAAAAATAGAGTTCAAACAGTTTTAATATTAACAGTTTAATTATTGCAATTTTTTAATTTTTTTTTGGGGGGGGGGTTAAAATTATTTTGTTTTTTGGAAATAATTTTTAATTTATTGTACAGCATTGTTCTGGCATATAAATTTATTATCAATTCCCAAAGTTCAGTTGAATGTTCACTGCAAGTCAAAAAAGATTTATGAACTTCCCTCAAATTTGCTATTAATCTTTTCAAAATTCCTCTTTGATGACTTGTGTTTGAAAAAATATAGTTGAAAATGTCACCGAATTTACAAACACAATTCACAAAGAGTTGCGAAGGATATTGTAATCCGTTTTTCGAGTCAGCGAATTCTTTAATAGACAAAAAAATATTAGTGTCAGTTTCTGTGTTGCTGCGTTCTTGCCATATATTTGCTCTGCAGAGTTCACGGTTGATTTTCTGAAGAGATTTTTTTGAAATGTAGCCTACCACATAAGCGGCACTGTTGAGCTCCAAATCATCCCAATTTTCCTGGGCTTCTGGGCAATCCATGATGGTGGCGGATTCATCAATAACAAGCTCCAGGCATTCTTCATCTATTTGCGGGATAATTTGGGTGGATTCAAGAATGATGTCATCATCTGGCTCACAGTTGGCATTTCCACACATAACAAATATCCCTTCAGCTAATAACATCCGTGTCCTCTGCAGGAAGTACACTGGAGTAGGATGGTCATTGCTAACCCCTTTTCGCCTCACCTAATGAGAAAATATCAATTAAACACATGGAATTAGTAAAAATTTTTAAGTTTCTATGTATTTTTTATAGTCATCAGCAAATTATTTTACACAATTTACTTATTTTTCATTTAAGACAGCCTTAAAAGATTTCTTAAATGTTAAAAATATTGTTAAATTTTAAAATAAATTGAACATTCCAAATTTGTGTTTATAAGCAAATAATTTGAAATCTGACATTGAAATTTTTTTAAAATACTTAAAGAAATCATGAAAAAGTTGTGTTAAATAAGTTCAATAAAATAAAAGCAATTTATAAATTTTTTACTCAGCTTTCTTTTACCAAACTCAAATTTTATAATTAAATAAATTAATTTCAAGCAATGAACAACACACCTGAGAAAAATAGTTTTCTAAGGCATCTTGGTTGAAGCGGCTGAGGAGGACAAACTTCACTTTTGTAAACAATTCAGGAACTAGAAGAAGAAAAGCAGACAGTGTGACTTGCTATCCTGTTATGCTGGGGAATTGAATTTTCTTCTCATTGGTTTGGAATTGGATTGTTTTAATAAATTCTAATGAATTCCTCCATTCTTCTAGGTGTTTTGAAGAAGAAGAAGCTGCCGAGAGCAAAGGTTTTGTTCTGTGTATCAGTACACGGCTGTTCAGGCTGTCAAATAAATGATAGATTTTTGTGCAAAAATCGGCAGTGTCACTTGCAGAAGATGGCAGATATTTAAGTGCTGTTAGGTAGCACAGCGCAGATCCAACAGACTCCGACAGCACTTGCACTGCCAATTTGACATTCATTTTGTTCAGCCCTGAAACATGAACGTGCTTGCTGGTCAACTTCTTCACCACTCTGCGGGTCATTTTTGAATCAAACTCGAATAATGAAATTATGTGCTTCCATGAAGCTGTTTTATAGCCATCAAATATAACGTCATAATTTTAAAAATTATTACGTAAACATTTGATTAAATGAGGTACATCAAATATAACATACATTTTCTTTTCCTCCACGAAAAAAAAAAAAAAGGATTCTTCGGGGTAACCTTTAATTCGTGAAACAGCTTCTGATTATTGGAGCCGAGATCGCACACTGTAGAGATGGGCTCCAACCAACATTTGCTTACAAGGTTAACGGCTTCGAAGACTAGTTTTTTAAAATTTTCAGCAGAAGTGGTTTCAGCTGAAAAAAAAACACACCCTATCACTTGCTTAAATTTTTTACATAGTCCTCGAACCATGAACACAAGAACATGAGTGGCTAGCTTGGAGGAGTTCTCACTTCCATAATTTTCATACCCAATGATGACATCATTTTTTTATGGTATGATAGCCCCATTTTTATTTTCATTTCATCGAAAGATAAAATGCACAATTTATCCAGCGGTGTCATTTTTGATGCCACAAGCTTCAGAGATTTTTCCACCGAGGGAATAAAACCTGGCTCGATATCTATAGCAGCAAGGCTTCTACGCAAAGTTTTCTTAGATGCCAAGCAGAAATACTTACGTATAAGTCCATAGGCTTTAGGACTTGCTAAATAAAGCTGTAGAGCTAGAATTTTGTCCTGAAGAGAAAACCTCCTTCCATTTTTCGCCACACTGGTCTGCTGTATTTGCGATTTAATAAAATTGTAAATTACAGGCTGCACAATCGATTTTATTTTTTATAGTATTTTTTCTTCAGTTAACCTCTGGATTTTTTTGTGCAAATACCTCACTTTGCCCTTTAAAAATTTAATTTTCTTAGTTTTGGGTGTCGAATTGAATCCATCTATAAAAGAGAAAAAAAAAAGAAATAAGACAAACAATTGGTGTAGAAGTATTTTAAAAAATATTTAAGTTGAAATCTTATAAGTTATATCTTATAAGTATATATTCTAAAATATTGGAACCCTTGGTATTCATATTGTACATCAATTTATAAAAAAAGATTTTTCATTCAATCCTATCACTGTAAATTTGCTCGTCTTCCTAAGAATTTGGATTTTTACAAATATTCAAACCACTTTCCAAACATGAAATCAGATGAATGAAAAAGAACAAAAAACAATGGATGAAAAAAGAATTCTAAAACTACTTAGTTTCATGTATTATCATCCTTTAGAATAATACATGTTCTTAACTATGTGCTGCTACACAAGTTTAAAAATGCTCTAAAAAATTAATATTAAATGCTTGAATTTGAAAGAAGGTTTACCAAGCAATTCATTTAAAAAAAAGCTGTAATATATTACAATTCTCTAAATCTAAAACAACCGATAACAGTTCACATCAAGTTTTCAAAAACTTCTGGCCACGCCCAAGCAAAAATTTGAGCCTCAAAATTTAATTCTTATAAAAGTATTGCAAGTTACATATTTCAGTTCGAATGAATGATTTCAATTATATTTACTACATTTCAAATTTTGCCATCAAAAATTTACAATAGTGTCAGTTAAGCTAACAAACTAATAGGTTTTCATATATTTGAAAAACTGTATATTTATAGTAGAATTAATTATTGTATGCATTATAAACACAAAATTAACAAAGAAACTAGCAGATACACTATTTCTACACTAATTACTCAACATGTTTTTAGCACATAAATTTTTTTACTTAACAGTTTTTAAGAACTCATAATTTAAAGAAAAAAAAAGAAATAAGACAAACAATTGGTGTAGAAGTATTTTTTAAAAAAATATTTAAGTTGAAAAAGATTGTTACAATAAGTTGACGGAGAGCTTATATAAAATATTAAAGGTAAAAGAAATTCAATTTTAAAAATAAGAACTTACGTTCAGTAAAATTGTGCTTCCGCTTTGGTGTCAGGACTTTTGTCGGTATATTCATGGACCCATCCAGAAGAGTTTCTTCATGTCCATTAAGAGTGACAACAGACAAATCAGGAAGTTCTAAGAAGATTAAAATGTATTTTTTGATTAAACTATACAGACTAACAGAGCCTGTTTATATTTTGTATTAGGTCATTAGCTTTTAAGTAGGCAAGCTCGCTTTAGGAATTCGGGCTAATATACAAGAGATATAAATAGTTCTTTAACTATATTTCATAGTTAATACATACAATTTAATGTGCTACTATCATTATATAACTTTTAAAAAAATAGATAAACTTACTTTCAGTGAAATTAGGCCTTCTTTTAGGAGTGCTCGTCAAAACTCGCATATCATTTTCCACATCATCGCATTCCAGAACATCACTGGCTTTAGAAAAATCTGCAGTTTCATCAATACCACCTGAAATTGCAATTTCTTGGGGAGGTTTTTGATAAATGAGCATCAGCAAAATTAATTTTTTAAAAAAATTATGACTACTTTTGGAAAATGTAAGGGGATATTTTAACGATAAATGCAAGAGAGAGAGAGAATGACTTACAAACGTAATACAAAGAGTTTTAATATTGAAACATTAGAAAATGTTTTATTTGTTTACTTTGAAAACTGTAAAATATCATTTAAGCTACACTATATGCCCAAATATATCCGGACACTTGAAGATTTTCACGTTTTTTAGAATTTCTCCAGAATGGTTTAACTGACTGCCTTTAAACTTCGGACATGTAAAGAATAGACAATAACTCACATTTTACATGGAATATTTGGTCCTGAGGGCAATTAGGGGACCGTCTACAAACTGATGAAGACAAAAAAGTGTTTGGCACACCCCGCTTCACAGAATACTGATAACAAGATGAAACTTTCAGAAATGGTAATGTATAATATACATAATATTTACAGGAATTTTCGTAAACACAGCACAAATATTTGGGAAGATATAAAGGTTTTCTTAAAAAATCTCAAATTTTTCCACCTGCTTTTTGCTTATAACATGCAGAGTTTTCTGTTATATTATACGAAACTCACAGGAAAGATGACAGTATGTTAGAAAAAAATGTTGTAAAAATTTGGAAAAGAATGTTTGAATATTACAGGAATTATGATCAGTTTTAGTAAATAATGTTTTACTGCGCATGCGCGAAACATAGTGTAATTTTTCTTTCACAACTTTAAAGCCAGATATATAGGGCAACTTATATAAAAATGTTCAGTTCAATATCATTAGTATTAAGAAAGATATCGGCATTACAACGAGCAGAATTTTAGCTTCTGTCGAAGAGAAGCTAAAAGATGAGGGGTTGTGCACAAATTGATATTGTTTAAACTTACATCTTTAAATAATTATATTGAATTGTATAGTGGTTAGAATTTGCTGAATACCCATGAAGACTTATCAATTACGTGCATAACTGAAATTCCAGCTAATTAGGCACTATAAATAACAAAAATTTTATTATTTTAATTATATTATTTACATGATTATTAACAAGTTACATATGACAATTATTTTACGGCCAAACGATATTTTTAAATATATTTCTTTTATGGCGAAACGAGTTTTTATTTAATTAATTTCTTTTCTTAAAATATTTTAATAATTCTACATATATATTTTTTTATTCGTTACGAATATTAGATGTGTTCATGGATATTCAGCAAATTCTAACCACTATACAATTCAATATAATTATTTAAAGATGCAAGTTTAAAAAATATCAATTTGTGTACAACCCCTCATGTTTTAGCTTCTCTTCGACAGGAGCTAAAATTCTGCTCGTTGTAATGCCAATATCTTTCTAAATACTAATGATATTGAACTGAATATTTTTATATAAGTTGCCCTATATATCTGGCTTTAAAGCTGTGAAAGAAAAATTACACTATGTTTCGCGCATGCGCAGTAAAACATTATTTACTAAAACTGCTCATAATTCCTGTAATATTCAAACAATCTTTTCCAAATTTTTACAACATTTTTTTCTAACATACTGTCATCTTTTCTGTGAGTTTCGTATAATATAACAGAAAACTCTGCATGTTATAAGCAAAAAGCAGGTGGAAAAATTTGAGATTTTTTAAGAAAACCTTTATATCTTCCCAAATATTTGAGCTGTGTTTACGAAAATTCTTGTAAATATTATGTACATTATACATTACCAATTCTGAAAATTGCATCTTGTTATCAGTATTCTGTGAAGCGGGGTGTGCCAAAAACGTTTTTGTCTTCATCAGTTTGTAGACGGTCCCCTAATTGCCTTCAGGACCAAATATTCCATGTAAAATGTGAGTTATTGTCTATTCTTTACTTGTCCGAAGTTTAAAGGCAGTCAGTTAAACCATTCTGGAGAAATTCTAAAAAATGTGAAAATCTTCAAGTGTCCGGATACTTTTGGGCATATAGTGTACATCTCCATTCGATAATATCATATGAACAAAGAAAAGCAGATTTTATATTTAGAAGTCCTGAATTATCTGTTAAACATTCGGCTGCTAGTTTATTTTTCAAACCTTCTTGCAGCTCAGAAATGATGATGCTGTCTTCTGCAATATTATCAAGAATTAAAATTGGAAAAAAAAAAAATTCAACAATATGACAATTACTCTACCTTGTACTTATTTCAAAGAAAAAATATCTACCAAAAGACTCAATCTTTGATGGGCATGCTGTAGATTTCAATCTTTGCTTTGTTGTGGAAGTGTAATCATGATCTTGGAAATGCTGGGAGCATATCCTGTACTTTTGTACATTACACTCAATGGCACACTGAGCAGCGATTCAAAAGTGCAAGCTAAGATCCATGCTTTACACCTGTTAAGCATATTTTTGGTGTATTAGTATATTAGAGTATTTGGTATATAGTATTTGGTATATAGTATAGTTTGGTATAGAGTATTTGGTATATTAGAGGTTTTATTTCTTCAAGTAAAGCGATTTAAAGCATGAATATATAATGAAAACCAATAAAGGAAATCACTGGATAGTATCTATTGATCCAGAAGCATCCCAAAAAATTATTAAATTAGGCAAAGTTAATTTAGGTTGGTATCGCTTGAGAATTCGTGAATTCATAAAACCGAGACAATGTTTTCAATGCTTCCGGTTCGGGAGCATAGCCAAAAATTGCTCAAAAAGAGATATATTGACGTGTATGAAATGTGGGGAAGAGGGGCATTTAATTAAAGAACATAATAAAGAACAAAGGTGTATAAATTGCCATAATATTAAAGAAAGACAAAACTTAAAATTGAACCTAAAACATGATGTCAAAAGTCGATTGTGCAAAGCTTATTTAAGAGAAATAGATTTTATGCGGCAAAGAATTGACTATGGCAAACCAGTTGTTCGCGTTCAATAATAATTGTTCAAATCCTCTAACTTGTGGACTTTTGAATTTAAACCACGCCAAAGCGGCTACCCTTCAAAGTGAACAAGATTTAATTCGAAGGCAATTAAATATCCTTTGTGTCACCGAACCTTATGTAACTAACGGTCATGTCGTCGGATTCACAAACAAGTATACAAAAATCTATAGTGTAGGCAGCCCTCGGGCTGCGATTATTTTAAACACAAATTTTTCTTTTGTTCCTATAGAGATTAATAGGGACATTATTGCTATTAATTTAACTGTAAATAACACACATTTTATTTTTTATCTCTGTTTACTGCTCGCCATCAGAAGATATCGTACCAATATTACAACAGCTGGAGAGTATTATTGAGGTACTCAAGACTCATTTATATCAATAAATGGAGACTTCAATGCTAAAAGTTCGGCCTGGGGCCCAACTGAACAAGACGAAAGAGGTAAAGCGTTACTTGAGCTTGTCTTTAGACAGGATCTCTACATAGGAAACGATATTTACTCAGCTCCAACATTTGACTCTGAGCGTGGTAAAAGCTGGATAGACTTGACGTTAACCAAGAATATAAGCCGAGAAGTTTTTAAAAACTGGTTTGTCCACCAAGATGTGACAGCCAGCGACCACAATTTAATTACTTATGAGATAACCTATGAGAAATCGGAGAGACCAAAAAACAAATGTTGGAAAATTGAAGATTTAAAATTGATTGATTTTAGAAAAGATCTGTACTTAACGATCTTGAAACTAAAAGAAATTAAAATCGACGAAAATAATATTGAAGAAATACTAGAAGGTTTAGACGAGAGTATGAAATATATCTGTGCTAAGAACAAGAAATTTAAAAAACACAAAATGCAGCTGGACGCTATCTGGTGGAACCCAACATTAGAGATAAAACGGTGTCGAGTTCGAGCCCTGCGTAGACGATTCCAGGCTACTCGGGAGCAAAACGAAAGACTCCAAAGGAAAATCAAATACAAAAGGGAATATACGGAATGCAAGCTAATGATTAAAAAAGCAAAGAGAGAATGTATGATAGAGTTCCTGGAAATAATCACACAAAAGAATTCGATGGGTGTCATTAAAAATATATTGAAAGATAAGAGACTTGACATAAAGATGGCTTTAATTGTACAAGATAATGGCGAACTTACCAGAGACTTTGCAGATAGTAGGGACTATGTACTAAAAAAACATTTTCCCATGGTTGAAGAGGACATACGAGTGGAGAGATATAGAAACAGGGGCGATGATATTAAAGATTTTACTATCGAAGAAATCGAGGCATGCATTAAAAGCTTTAAGAAGAAAAGTGCACCCGGATTTGGCGGATGGTCTATAGATTTCATTATGGAAATCTTTATAGCCGACAAAGAATGGTTCACAATGATTCTAAATTTATGTTTTAACTTGGGAATTTTCCCTAGACGATGGAAAATAGCTAAGGTTATACTTATACCAAAAGATGGGAAAGACTCATCGAATTACAGGTCATATCGCCCAATATGCCCTTTACCCCTGTAGGGCAAACTACTGGATAAATTAGTTACAAGAAGACTAGTTGACTGTCGTGAAGAAAAAGAATTACTAAGCGAATTCCAATTCGGTTTCAGAAAAGGGAGAAATACTACGACAGCTCTTAGGAATATTATAGATTTTATAAAACTGTCGAAAAGTCAAAAGAAAGTATCTTGTTTAATATCTCTAGACATCCAAAACGCATTTAACTCTGTCAGTTGGGGACAGATAAAGTAGTTATTAAGGAAATTTAAAGTCCCACCTAAAATAGGTAAGTTAATAGATAACTTTCCACAGAATAGGTCAGTATTGTTGGAAAACGGAAAAAATTGGGAATACAATATAGGAGTCCCACATGGGTCCAGCTGTGTCCCGGTGTTATGGCTGCTGATGATTAATGGGGTGCTCAACATGAGGAACATTGAAAATGATGCATATATACAAGCCTATGCAGATGACATTGTGGTTATGCTGAGATGTACTGCCTCGCACCACTTTACAAATATGAGTAAACCAATCATGAAGAACCTAGAGGAATGGGCAAGTAGTTATAAATTATCTTTCAGCAGGGAAAAAACCAAGTATTTGATGTTTAAATTTCGAAAGAAAATAACTCGTTTTCCAAGTATTCATCTTTATGGTTCGAGGATATCTCATGACAAAGAACTAAAGTATCTGGGTATTAGGCTGGACCCAAACCTAAGTTTTATTCCGCACTTGAATAAAGTACAGACTAATATTTGCAAGATTTACGAAAAAACAAGAAGAATTGCAAGAGCCACATGGGGCTTAAGGCCGGAAATAGTAAAATAAATATATTCGGTAATAATTGAAAGGATCGTAACGTACGGAAGTGAAACTTGGTACAGGGGTACAGTGGAACAAAAGAACAAGCTACTTCAGATACAGAGAATGCCTTTGATTGTAATTACTAAATGCTACACCACCGTCTCAAATGAGGCACTACAGGTTTTATCTGGCTGTGCACCACTTGACTTGAAAATAGAATTAGAAATTGAAGTTGCGAAACAGATCAAAATTATAAAAAAAGAAGAAATATATGAGGGATTTCAAAATTTTGACTGTGAAGAATTGATGAAACCATGGGATACCATAAGTATTGGATGGATCTATTTTGAGTCGTCGGGCGCTGGCCACGAGATCTATACAGATGGATCGAAGATCAATAATCAAGTGGGCGCGTCATATGTACATTATTATAATGGAACAGAAACCGATTCTTGCTTAATAAGATTGGGAAACCGAAATACAGTGTTCATGGCCGAAGTAATGGCAATCAGTAGGGCAATCGACTACTGTATAGATAAGAATATTCGAAACTCTAAAGTTATTACTGACTCAAGATCAACTCTAATGGCTATTGAATCAACTGAGGAGAAAAGGAGGATTATAATTGAAATTAAGAAGAAATTAAAGTTAACCAAAATCCAATTGCAGTGGGTCAGGGCTCACAATAGAACTGCAGGAAATGAGAGAGCAGATGCACTTGCTAAGCTTGCCGCAAGTAAAGATCAAATAGACACTGAATTTGGCCCGTCAAAAGCTCAAGTTAGGTATAGGGGCAATGTACTACTTGCTACGAAATGGCAAGAGAGATGGAATAATTCAGAAAAGGGATCATGGACTAAGAAATATTTCAAAGAGGTTAAATTCAGTAGGCTATACGGTGACTTCTACTATAACCAAGTGTTGACAAGTCACGGGGTGCTTGGTGCGCATCTAAAGAGACTATTCGGCAAAGAAGGAGGCTGTCCATGTGGTGAACAACTTGAGACTATTGAACACATTTTATTAAAATGTAAAATTTGGGGAAAAGAAAGAGACGATTGGCCAAAAAGTTGGCTTCAAAAAGATATTTCTGACTTGGTATTTTATTCGCCTTTCAAAAAAGGCTCTATTGGCATCCTTAAAAAGCTCATGTCTTCACGTTTGACTTCCTGAGTTGGAACGGAACTTTTCCTGCGTTCATTTTGTTTTATTTGCTATATTATAATTGCTTTATTTGTTATGCAGCGGTGGTGAAAACTCAGACCTACACGAACACTTCAGTGGTACTGGAAAAGGAGTTGACTGCATTTGTGCTGTGTGGACTACGTTTACAAAATTCCGTACGGCTTCGGCCAGATTGGAGGAGCTTCTGTATTTAATACATTAGCTTCATATACATACATATATTAAGAGGTATACTTTTAACATATTAGTTTTTTATCAAGCCTAATCTTAAAGTAAAAATATATTTTTCCAGTAACTTCAAAGATTTTTGTTGCAAAATAACTAATTCATCTGGAAGGAAATAATAGTTTTTTTAATGAACATAACAATGATAATAACTCATAAAAAATAACAATAAAGATTAGAATATAATGTTATTGAAAACATAACATAGATGAACGGAAGGCCATACAAAATATCTCAGAAAATATGAATTTATGCGGTTCTATAAAACATAATGCGAGCAGGAAAGAAATTTATTGATACGAGAACGAACTATGTATACATTAAGCCGAAGGTTGAAAATGAGTTAAATTCGATCATACCTTTCTTCGTCTTTTGGGAAGCGAAAATATCTCAACTCCTTAGACTTTGCACGAGTGGAGTTGCAAGAAATGCATCTGTCATAATTCATGATGAATTCTCTTTTCTAAGAATGAAAGCAGCAAGCTAGAAGAATAAAAGACGCAAAAAAAAAAAAAAACTCCGTTGCGAGTTAACCAAAGTTAGAACCGCACGTGGTTTGAAGCACTGAGAAAATCAAAACAAATCAAATCCCCTGCGCATTCTTTTGCGCATGACCTGGCGAGACTCCCTAAATGTTTGCTTCCTTACAAAATCTCGCCAGAATTGGTTTTTGGTACACTG
This sequence comes from Araneus ventricosus, assembly GCA_013235015.1. Lineage (NCBI taxonomy): Eukaryota > Metazoa > Arthropoda > Arachnida > Araneae > Araneidae > Araneus > Araneus ventricosus. The sequence goes on from BGPR01000083.1 coordinate 716,911, forward strand.
CCAAGTTTTCGGAGTGTAAGGTCACATTTCTGTAGCCATCTTTGAAAATTCGGGGTTACAATTGCATCGCGAGTGCACAAGCTGAAAGCTGCGGGTCCAATGTTAATTGCAACCAACTACACAGTTATAGTTATATATTTTAATTAATTATTATCATCAATAATGATAAATGCAATATTCTAAGCCAGTGATTCTCAATATGTAATGGGGGGAAGGGTGAGGTAAATGTAAAAACTCTATTTTTTGGATCGCAGGTTCGAGACCCAATGGACCTTATGCCCCGTTTGGGTTCGAAAGTATAGAAAAACAGCTGTGGAGGAATAAACAAAAACGTCGGCCTATAAGCGACTTAGAAATAGACCAATGGATGCCTCCTGCAGGTCACGTGCCGGAGGATGTGACGTAACATGCATAAGGTCCATTAAGGTAAAGGTAAAGACTCGACATTTTGGATCGCAGGTTCGAGATCCAATTCTAACAAATTTCCGCAGTATAGTTGGGCCTGGCGCATGTTAAATATTTATTCAAGGGTGAAACGTCCTCACGTTGATATAGTGAGAAGTTTGGAGAGTGGGGTGTCAGCTCAGGTGTCGCCCTGGTCATCTGATCATTGTTTAAAATTACGACCTCCGTCCAAAAAAAGAGTCCTTTGTAACTGTAAAAAGGAACTTTAACCTAATTAAACTGGACACATGGAGTCTCACCGCCTTATGGTGATTCTAAACTTTAAAAATAAAGACAAAAACTCCAAAAAAAGCAATTAGTATAACCAAAATAAGATACGATACAATTTATTAGTACCAAATTAAATTACAGCCCTTTATAAAATAAATACGTATAAATAACACAAAAGTATCGTGATATTAATTATTAAAAATTCGAAACTTCTTTGAAAGATGGGTAAATTTCAACACAAACAATGGTAAGAGGAGACACGATAAGGCTGATATGGATAGTTGCGTCCCAAAGATTGAAAACCTCTGTTCTAAAAAATAATGACAGAAAATAAGCCTCTGTTACGATCTCGCTAGAGGATCTAGATTGATAAAACAAAAATAGAATTTTTTTAGAAACACGCTTTTATTAATATACTTGATGTGATATATAATTTTTTTATCAAAAATATGGAAATCAAAACAAAATCGCAAAAAATTCTCAAAGCAAATTGGAATTTTAATCAAATTTATAATATAATATAATTTCTAATGAATGATGAGGCGTTTTCTTTTTTTCAGATATTCATTGTGGCTTATTTTGCTTACAGTATTGCTTTCAACACCCCAAAAATTTTACGATTTTGTTTTGTTCTCCATATTTTTGATAATTTTTTTTATTTTCTACTAATAACAGCGTGTTGTTAAAAGCCTTTTTATGTTTATCATTTCCCAAATTTTAGTCTTTAATGTATTTCATAATTCATTATTGACCGAGCGAAATGAGGTCTACGTTTTAACTCGATCGTTCAGCATTTCGTCTTTCTGTAAATTTGTTACGCAATCACAACCAAACGCGTCGTTCGATCTTCTCCTAATTTGGCATGAATGTTTCTTGAAGCAATAAAAAACGATGTATATGTAAGGATGTTAATTTTTGAATTAATTTTAAGATAGTGGGCATTTTACTTATTTAAGTGTTTTGGCGAGTTTAGCACCATTAAAACATTTGAATTATTTTGGTAAAGGCGAGACATTTAATTGTAATTTTGTTAATACTGATAAAAGCAGACATTTAATTATAATGTTGTTAATATTGATAAAACATACATTTAATTGTAATTTTATTAATACTGATGAAAGCAAATATTTGTGCAAATAATTCGCATTGGGAGAAAAAAAGATATAAGCTCATAGTTTTATGTTGAGTTATTTTTCCTGTTTAGTTCCATCTAATCTTGTTTTCTCTTTTCGTGAAAGTTATTTTTAGCGATTTTGCCAAACGGTTCATGTTATAAAAATTTGAAGAAGTTTATCTGTTATTTGTGCAACGTTTTTTGCGCATTTATCACGACAATTTTCTTATTGTCATGATAAATACCAATCTCATTATCTCTTCAAGACACTTCTTCCATCTTCACGTGCTTTTGCCATGTTCAAATTATGATAATAAAAACTGTTTTTCTGGAAAATTAATCGAGAGTCAAATTATGCTGTCCAGTGTCCCTACAAACAATACTGTCTTTACAATAAATGACAACAATAGCTAAACTTATAAAGAACGCGATGAAAAGATTATCTTTTTTTTGGGGGGGGGGGAGAAAGGTCTAATATTCACAGAACTACTAGTTACAAACATTACGCAATTTTATAATAATTTTTTTTAAAATTCACTACCAGATGGCGCAAGCGTATAAAATCAAAATTTAATTAAGAACAATCGATCAGCTGACAATTAAGCTCTGAAATTATTAAATTATTGTACTCTCATCGATAATACACAATTGTACAAAATTTCTAGAGTCTAATACATCCGGAAGCGAGTGAAAAATCGTTGGCAAAATTCCATCTTCACAAATATGAAATAAAACAAATTCAATAAAAGTGCATTATAAAATTATATAAAAATGAAAAAAATGTAAGCAAGGAGATGATGAATTCATCTTCTGGAAATTAAGAAGAGTATCTGTCTGCACTTCACGTAACAGTTTATACAACTCATGTTTGCTCATATGTTAATAGGCAAATGACTGCGACAGTTGACCTTAACGAATATTAATATATACAGGGTATACATACTTATCGTGATCCAATACCTAATTTCCAAACCGTTAGAGATAGACATATAGTTCGAGTTGGAAAAATGCTTTAAATGAAGAGAAGAGTTATATTTTATGTTTTTGAGTCAATAAATATATTTCTGAAAAAGTTACGAATTCTAATTTTTTATACTGTCCCCCTGTCCTATCAGTCATATTTAGTAAAATATTCTTCACGTACTAACTTGGTAAACAAAAAAAGTTCCACTCTTCTGCGACTAAAACTGACCGAGTTAAGGAGCTTTGAATTTCATAATTTTACACCAATCAGCGGCCTCGTCGAGCAAGTGTTGCGCATTGATTGGTGGATCGTCTTCAATGCGGCTATTGAAATGGTGTAAAGTGGTCTAAGTCAGCGATGTCCAGAGGAGTCAATTCACGGTCACGTGTCTACTCAAAATGGCCGTAGCTGCGCATGTCATCTAAGCGCTAATTCGCACCACTTTTGCCGTTGGATCTGCCGTTAACATCTTCCTCCGCGCTATGAAGTGGAAGTATTATTTACGTTTTAGTTGCTTTACTTTTCAGTCTTATTTCTTTCCATATTTGAATCAAAATGAGATTCTGCTGTGTAATTGAATGCTCTAATGCTAAAGCCAAAACTGATTGCCGAGATAAAACGTTTTTTAAGTTTCCTCTCAAGAATTCTCAATTATTACAACTTCGGCTGAAGAATATTGGGAGACAAGGTTTTATGCCTTCTTCTAGTTCCATAATATGTTCCGATCAGTTCGAAGAAAATTCCTACACTACATGCCAATTTACAAAACGCAGGTTGTTGAAACAAGAAGCTGTTCCTATTATCGTCTCCAAAACTCCAAAGCAGATACCAAAAGTCGGTTTGCCACCATCAGCAACAGATGGAAACAATATGCAGCCAGACGGAACAAAACAGTAAGTGCACTTCTCATTTACTTGACAAAAGTTTAATAAAATTAATAATCTTTTAGAATATCGTTTGGAAAATTTTAATACAATTATTACTTTATGTTTGTTTTCCCAAATTCAAAATCTGTATTTTATTGATGAAAGTAAACAAACAACTGTAGCAAAATTTGTCACTCCTAGCTCAAAATTAGTAGATAAATGTCTTAATAATTTATTCATCTAGTGAATACTTTAGGAAATATGCCTGAAATCCAGGTATTATAGTTGAACTAATTTATTAAAAGTGTCATAAAAGTTGAAATATTAATATGGTATGTAATATATACATGTTCAGAAATTTAATATGTAAATATAAAAGAATTAATTATTGAAAGAACTTACATAAATTCTGATTACAGTGGAATGCACTCTGTTTCATCACAGACTGAGACTTTTTCCGATGTTATGGACAGGATAAATAAGCTAAAAGATGAGCTTAAAGAATTGCAAGATTCCCTTGGGAAAAAGGCCTTCATCCCAGAGAATATATTGAATGACACTAAGATGAAGGCACTAACAGGTTTCACAATAAAAAGGTTTTCTTGCATTTATTCTTCTTTGAATGTTGAAGAGGACCTTCAAACGGGAAATTTCTGTAAGCGACCTGTTGATCTCTTTTTCCTGTAAAATTAAGGACTGGAATTTCAAATGAATTTTTATTCGTTTTGTTTGAAATTTCTGATTCAACAGTTTCAAGATATTTTACTTTCGCAACGACAGTTCTTTACGAAAAACTTAAACTGTTACATATATTTCCTTCGAAATCAAAAGTTGTCGAGTCAATGCCAAGGCAGTTCTATTCTGAAAACAGAGACTGTAGAGTGATTGTTGACTGTTATGAGTTTCCAATACAGAAACCCAACAGTCCAGCAAATGACCTTCAGAAATACTTTAAAAGGTATGATAGGCATTGTGCCGTCAGGGACCATCAGCTGCATTTCATCGTTATATTGTAGTAGTTTATCGGATAAGGAGCTCTTTATTAAAAGCCAACTGGTGGATCTGTTAGAACCAAATGCCGTTGTGATGGCAGATAAAGGTTCTCAGACTGAACAAGAGTTGCAAAAAATAAGTTGTAAATTGAAATGCCTTAAATTTTTAAAGAATTGTATACAGTTTGATGCATCTGATAGAATTGAAAACTGCAAGATATCAAATGTTCGAGTAACAGTAGATAGAGTCCTCAGTTTAATTTTGCCTTATTTAGTTTTATATATGTTTGGTATTTAGTTAATTGATCTGAGTATTTTATTCGTATTGCTTTATTCTTATTTACTTATTCGTATTATGCTTTATTATTCATATTTTACTTTTTTTTTATTTAATTCTCTGTTTGGAGCCCTGGTTCCTCATAGCTAGTATTTTTGTATGAGCAAACTTTAATTTTCTTTTTCTAAAGATTGTTCTCCGATATGGTTTAATATAATAATTTGAAACCTAATTCGGGTTAATGTGGAGTTTATGGTACCCACTTACTTCGTTGAGTACCTTAAACTCCACATTTACCCTAATTTGCATATTACAATTTTTAATTTTGCAGTGTATTAATTTTATATGTAGTAGTCTTTAGCAAAGTGTCCTCGGCTTTTTTCCCCTTATTCCGATTTGTATTCTATTTATATTATTGTTTCTTTAACTATTTATTATTATCATGATGCATGATCTGTTTTGTATTCTTGGTATATACTATTTTTAACTTGTAGTTTACCTACTATTTGAAACTTGTAAAAACTGTTCGTTTATATATAAAAAGTATTTTTTCAATAGGAAAATATTTAAATGTTTATTTTATGTAAAATTTATTTTTGATAATAATGGATTTTCTGAAATCGAGATGATAATAATACTATTTGGAAATTACTGATATTTTTATTATATTAAGTATAAAAAAAATAAAAATTTAGTTACATATGTTTTTAGCATGCATTAATAATTTATTATTAATGCATGTTATGTATTATAATGTTATAATATTGCATGTTATTATAGTGCATGTTATTTTTAGCTTGCATTGATAATTTATATTCACTGTAAAGTTACATATAAATTTTTAGTATGATGAAGCAAATCTGTTTTCTGTGAATGAAGATAACTGCATTTTCCGAATGCCTTATATTCAACATAAAAATGGACCATTTCATATTTCTGAACTTGCTTTCGACACTTGAAGGTACATTGTGGAGGCAGAAGACAGTCCTTTGGCTTAAATCTGGCCAACAAGATGATCTTTTTCATCTGTGACTGCATATATTTGCTTGCACCGCAGTTGTAATTGATTTTCTTGAAGTGGCTTGATATATAATTCAAGATATATATGCATCTTTAACTTTTTTCATATTGTGTTTAGATTATTTTATAGCACTTTTTTATATAACTTCGTTGTTTTATAATTATTGACCTTTCCTAAATGTGCTTAGTTTATTAAATTATATTGGATTTGTCTACCTAAGAAAACTTGAAGAGATTATTTGGTTTTAAAAAAATTCATCTGACAATTTAACAACTCTAATTTTGGGTTAGTATTCTTATTTTTAACAAAATCTTATGCATATGCATTCAAAATATTTTTATTTCATCATATCAGTTTATGAGCTTGCTACTGTACAAAAGTAGAAGGAACTTTGAAATTCCTAGATGACTATAAATTTCTTCTAATGCTAAATATTAGAAGAAAAAAATATAAAATATTTTCTCTTAATTTTCAGTTGGTAATCTTTTCCCATTGTAGTTTGAGAAAGTATATGAAGCGTTGAAGATTTATTATTACTCTAGTTTCTGTTTTGTATTCTTGCTATCTACTATTTTTAACTTGTATTGTCTGTATTGGATCACTGATCAACTTCATGAACATATTTATACTGCATGATCTGTTTTGTATTCTTGCTATCTACTATTTTTAACTTGCAGTTTACCTACTATTTGCAACTTGTAAAAATTGTTTATTTATACATATTATAAAGTATTTTTTCAATAAGAAAATATTTAAATGTTTATTTTATGTAAAATTTATTTCTAATAATGGATTTTCTGAAATTGAAATGATAATAATAGTATTTGATGGTAATTACCGATATTTTTATTATATTAAATATGAAAACCAATACAAATTTAGTTGCATATGCTGTTTTTAGCATGCATTAACATAAATATTCACTGTGAAGTTACATATAAATTTTTAGTATAATGAAGCAAATCTGTTTTCTGTGAATGAAGATAACTGTATTTTCCGATTGCCTTATGTTCACTATAAAAATGGATGTGTATCCATTTCATATTTCTGAACCTGCTTTGGACACTTGAAGGTACATTGTGGAGACAGAAGAGAGCCCTTTGGCTTAAATCTGGCCAACAAGATGATCTTTTTCATCTGTGGCTGCATGTATTTGCTTGCACCACAGTTGTACTTGATTTTCTTGAAGTGGCTTGATATATAATTCAAGATACACAAGCACCTTTAACTTTTTTCGTATTCTGTTGAGATATTTTATAGTACTTTTTTATATAACTTCTTTAATGTTTTATAATTATTGACCTTCCCTAAATGTGTGCTTAGTTTATTAAATTATATTGGATTTGTCTACCTAAGAAAACTTGGAGATTATTTGGTTAAAAAAAATAGTGAAATTTGAAATCCCTGTGCTACATTATTGGCTTCATCTGACAGTTTTAAAAACTATTTTTGGGTTAGTATTTTTATTTTTAACAAAATCTTATAATATTTTTATTTCATCATATCAGTTTATGAGCTTGCTACTGTACAAAAGTAGAAGCAACTTTGAAATTCCTAGATGACTATAAATTTCTTCTAATGTTAAATACTAGAGAAAAAAATGTTAAATATTTTCTGTTAATTTTCAGTTGGAAATCTTTTCCCATTGTAGTTTGAGAAAGTATATGAAGCGTTAAAAATATTAGTATTACTCCAGTTACAAATATTATTTTGAGGAACCATAATTTTTTTGGTTAGCTGAACAATCCATTTTTATGTGTTCCCAGATAGCAATTTTAGTTTACAGCAAATTTGCACTGCAAATCTGCAAGCTTTCTGCAAATTTGTCACGACGAGTGTGCAAGTGTGAAACAAGCTTGCAGCGAGTTAGCGCAAGCCTCGAAGTCACCATAGGACGAACTTGCAGCGAGCTTGCATTCCAAATTATAGCAAAAACAGAGTACGAACACAACCCAGGATAGAACTTGCGACCTACCGGTCCGGAAGCTGTCGCGGTAACCACTCGGCTAGTTAAACTCTGAGAGGCAATGATAGATTTCGCTAATACATCGTTCCATTCGATTCGTATACGATTTATTTTAAACTATTCTCTTGATTTCATTAAGTTTTTGAGTTGCGAATATGATTTGAAGTCAAAGAGATTTCGATTTTCGCTAATAACTACGTTTTGTTAGTAGAATAAATTATGAAATTTGAGTTCAAAAGTAATTACTTTAAAATGGGACAAAATGTATAAGTTTATTTTTCAACAAACATTGACTGTTTTTTCGGTTTAGTTTTGTTTATAAACGCTAAAATTTCAACATTCAGAAAAAGGCGATATAGTTTTCTTTAAAGTGCGAATGCTATATTTAGTAAAAAGATGGAAAATGTTTCAAAAATTTGTTTTATAAAAAAGTTAGTTTTTTTACAAATTTTCATTGATTTATTGAATTAATAAAAAGAAGGACGGTCTAGGAGATGCTATTAAAAATCGGATGTTTTTTTAAAACAGAGACAAAGATAATTATTTCTTTGTGCTATCTTTGCATCACGCTTGTTTTGCAAATTTGCATTGCAAAGGAGGTGGCGCTATTTGTCACAGTGAACTTGCAGCAGACTTGCAATGCAAGGAAGGTGGCTCTAGTTGTCACGGTGAACTTGCCACAAGTTCGCTTCAAGTTTGAATGGACCTTATGCACCCTTTGGGTTCGAGAGTATAAAAAAGCAGCTGTGGAGGAATAAACAAAACGATCGGCCTATAAGCGACTCAGAAATAAAAGCAGTTCTGAGTCAGCTGTTTAAGACTGACCAATAGCTGCCTCCGGCAGGTCACGTGTCGGAGGATATGACGTCACATGCATAAGGTCCATTGTCAAATTTGCCATGACAAGGCAATATCAAGTCAAAATCAAACTTGCTGCAAACTTACGTGCTATCTGGATTATAATTTTAAATTATATCATTTACAATTTTTTTTTGCATAGTGAACATTGTTTTCGTTTGTGTCTGAAATTGAATACAATAAACATTCATACAACCATGGAAAGTAATTTGAAAAGTGGTCTCTGTTGTGTAATAAAACAATATTTTGCATTAAACTGTTTTTATTGTGTTTATTTGAAACATTACACATATTCACTATATAACAGTGTTACCCAACGTAGGAAAAATAGTATATAAAAATTTTCATTAAAATCATTTCGCACTTGAATTTCAATTCGCCATCATATTTTTGAAAACTCACTTACTGTTTTTCTCAACAATATCCTAGTAATTTCTTTATAAAACCTATCATTTAACTTTCTTCAATGAACAATTCAATTTTTGCATTTTTAGTAATGGTTTGATAAATTGCCTTTTAAAAAATATACAATTAAAAAATTGAATTGATGCAAATATAAATCCTATTCTAATCACATTTTCAATTAACTTTATAAATTTTTATCTATTTATTCAGAAGAGTGTAGTTGTCTTAGAAAACTTTTTATAGCATTTATTAATAGCTATTAAGCTAAAAAAAGTGAGAAAATATTATATAAATAAATATGAATGTAAATCTTTTTTCTTATTTTCACATTAAAAGTACATAGTTAATTTATTTGAGAAAATTAGCTAGCACGAAGGAGATATACTTTGTTAGCATTTATATTTTATTTTATAATCTGTAACAAAATACATTGAATAACTAGATTTCAATTGTACAGTCATGCAATAAAAACAAAAAAAAGTTAATCAATAATTAGATTTCAGAAATCAAAATAATTTTAAAACATGTGCTAACAATTACTTTTAGTGTCGATGGATATGACGTCACATGCATAAAGTCCATTAACGTTACGGAGAGACTCTCAATAGATCCGCAGAAGGCCCTCACTTTCGCCTGGCGCGGTGATTTTTGAGTTGACACGTGACCGTGAATTGACTCCATACCAATACCTGGTTGCAGTGCAGCTCTGTTTTCTTTGAAAAATCACTAAAATTTTGTAACACAGTCTGCTCTAGTTATTTTCAGTCTATTCTAGTTCTATAGCAGAATTTTTACTTTCGTTTTAAAATGCCAGTATCATTGCTTCATATCGTCACTTACCAACCCATCTCAACTTTTTGAAATTTCAAAGAGGAAGAAAATACTCAATTTTTCGCAACCAATAACGAACAATTTCTGAATTTTTTTTTCACATCTGGTAGGAACATGCAGTCTCCTCTTCGGAAAAAAATTTTTAAAAATCAGAATATTCGTTAATGTTAGCGAAAAATTGGGTATATTCTTTCTCATTGAAATTTCAAAAAATTAAGATAGGTGGTGTTGCTTTTCAAGCGACGATATGCAGTATCAAATATTTTTTTTAATAACAAAGAAGCGATGGAGCAAAAACTTTAATCTTAACTTTAATCTTAGTCTTTATAAGATTTATCATTTGGATAGTTTTTTTTCTAGTTTGTTGCATTTTTTTACTTTCTCGTATACGAAGCATACAAAAAGAAAGTATTGTAATCGTCAAAAAATTCGAACTCGAGATTTTGACGAATCTCCATGTTTTAGACCTCCCTGAGTCCGAAAAACACAACTTTGGAATTATGTCTTCTGTGAACACGATAACTCGAAAACTATTAGAGATACAGGGATGAAATTTGGTATGTGATTTTTACACATAATTTGTAGGTGTCTATCAAATTTTGGACAACGTCCGTCTACGGGAAGTCTGTCTGTCCGCGTTCATGGGAACACTATAACTCAAAAACTGGAATAGCTAGATGGATAAAATTTGGTACACATTTTAACAACATGAATGTAGGTCCGTATCAAAGTTTGGACCAAATCCGTCGAAGGGTTCATTGTCTATCGGTCTGTATAATTGCATATTTTTAATTGCAATAACTTCTTAACAAAATTACTTAGATAAATAAAATTTGTTATGTGGCCTTCTTACCTTAATTGTAGATTTGTGTCCAATTTTTGTGTCAATGGGTTAAAAAAAAGGCGTTCAAATTGCATAATTAATTTTTCTAATCCAATTCTCCATGCGCATGCGTACTGGTGGCAACCTCTGTACACGCTGAAGCTATTGAGAGAATTACGTCACTTTGTCCTTGAGCCGGCAAGAGTGGAAGAGTGGGTGATAGATGCGTTTTAATCGGTACGCATCTCTTTGAATTTGATTCTTTACCTGAATATTTTGCAATCACTATAATCTAATATGAAAAACCTTCTGATAGTCATTGCATTCTGGGTTACAGTAGGTTCGAATTTTTTATCCACGCGGGGAGAGGGGAAACAGCACCTTTTTGGGGAAGTATACGAGAAAGTTTAGGGGAGACCACTCCCTCTAATTTACTCATAGTGTTCACATTCACATGGGTGGCCACAGAGACAAATTTCTCAGGGCCGAATTTCATCTAAAATTTGATGGGAATCTACAATTTTGATGTGAAGGCCACCAGAGGCGGCGCCAGAAATTTGCCGACGGGGGGGGGCAAACAAAGTTTTTCTAATTTAGGTAACTTCAAAATAACAGATAATAATTAATTTTATATTTAATTAGAGGTAATTAAGTACTAATTAGCGAATTTGATTATAATATTTAATTATTTGGAAGATTTAGCTATTTGTATAATGTCGGTGCAGTAAAAATTGTCTGACTGAACGTCAATCCATAATAAAAAAATGAAGAATTATGAACATAAATCTCTTAGGAAATAAAATATACCGCACTGATATTGGAAAAAATTTGCAGACTATTATTTAAATCTCATAACAAAATAAAATATTACCCGAAACAAGTGAAAATAATTATTAGTAAATTTTAAACCTATAAATGCATATCTTCATATCTCTAATAATAATAAAGGAGAATGTGTGTGTGTATATTGGTTCTCTACAGGGCAAACCGCTGAACCTAAAGCAACGAAATTCGGCACAAACCTACTTTGGAGGGTGAGAATGTGCACATCGGAGCCCTTTTTTGAAATTTTATTTAGAATTTTAATTAATTAAAAAATTAAGCGAAATTTTGGCGTTTTCCATTAATAACTTCCGAAAATATTACAGCACGAAAATCATTTTTACGCCATCTAAAGTTCAAAAAATTACCCTTTCAATGATTTCAATTAAGTCGCCATACAAGTTTTCCTCTAATTTTTATAAAATTTTAAAAATGTTTTTTGTCATATTTTACAACAATACTTTTCAATGTTGCAAAGTAATTCAAACCGTTTTCATTATTTAAACAAATATTTAATTGTGTGTCGCTCTTTTATTGTTGAAAGATGAGGTAATATTCTAATACATTTTGCTTTCATATTTTATTTCATGAAAATTTTTGTGGAATGTGTAAACCAAGCTCTCTAAGATATTACGAATGTTAAGAAATATATCCATTAACCTGAATGATTATGGTTGTTATTTTTTCGTTCTTTTTGGCATGTTTTAATCCAGCTATAATACCGCTAGTCATAAAATGTACTGCCTCATTTTAATGTTGAAATCAAATTCAGATTTTACAAGAGGAATAAGAATTTTCGAAATATATTGCAAAATAAAACGTTGGCAGAGTCCCTCAGCCTCTACAACCGCCAATTCGCCACTTTATTTCACCAAGTTGCAAGCTACTAGTTACTAATATTATGGGCGAACAGCCGGTTGCCGAATGCGGCTAGTCTATATATTTAAAATAATTTGAAAAACCAAAGGACCAATCCTCAGCCCTAACTAATGGACCGATTTTGACGATATTTATATCATATCAAAGCTTATGACCCATAGAAATGTCATCAAAGACTGTCTATCCCTCATCACCCTCCATTTTCAAGAGATATCCTAAAAACACTACTTCACTGCACATTCTCAATGGGAAAAACTTTTGAAAGCCCCCCCCCAACCACTGGAACGATTTCTCCAATTTTTATTTTAAATGAAAGCTCACGACCCTAAATACATCTTCAGTGGTTTCTCCTCCATCTCAATTCTTCATTTTCGAAAAAAATCCCCAAAACACTATTCTCTGGTAGGGGAAACCTTGACTGTGTTCCCAGTCTCAACAACTGGACCGATTTTACCAATTCATCTCACTTTGCAAGCATAGCTAACAAATCAGAATGCTCCACGTTTGTTGTGCAAGTTTAAAATAGTATTTTTGATCAGTACCAGCCACCATTTGAAAATTGAAAACCTCATCTTTTAAAAATTATATCAATGAAGTTTTTTTTCTCTAATCTTAACAAATTTGTAAAAATTGTTTTAGGCATAATTTAAAACAATACTTTTCACTGTTGCAATCTCATTCAAACCGTTGTCAGTGTTTATACAAATAATATTTAATTCCGTGTTTTACTTCCATTATTGAAAGCTAAGGTAATGTCCTAATTTATTTTACTTTCTTTTCTGTTTCATCCATTTTTCTGTGAAATCTGTAAACGAAGTCCTCTAAGGTAATAATTATATTTTGAAACATATTTAGTAAGCTCAATGATTATGTTTGTAGTGTTTTAATTCTTTATATCAGCATGTTTTAATCCAGCTAACATGCTGCAAGACATAAAATTTGTCGCGCCATTTTCATACTGAAATCAAATGCGTATTTTGCATAAAGAATAAGAAAGGTGCCGATGACGTGCAATTAGGTGTTAGTGTTACGTCTATCCTCCAAATTCGTGACTCTGCTAAAATTATTAGCTTAGATCGTATAGTTAATTTCAGAAAGTAAGCAAGTTCCGAATAATACAAAGAATTTATATACAACATATTCACAATATCGATATGACAATATAAGGTAATATTAGCCTGGCTGGTGAGCTTTTTTATTTTTAACTCAAATATCTATCGAGGTTTGCTGCTATATTTTAATGTTATTGATTGCCAAAAATTAATAAAAAAAGTGACTTGTCTGGGACATGGGAATGCAGTCGGGGGGTGCTTTATCACGATGGCATGTCATTAACATCCGGCCAAGTTGCGTCGTTTTTATTTCAATTTTATCTCACCCACAAACAACGTTCATCCTTCTTCGCCGGCTACCAACTTCCCTTCTGTCTTTTTCTTTTTTTATTCACTTTTTCGACTTCCTCAAAAAAATCGCCCCCCCCCCCAGTTTTCCTCTTTTGCCACCTACTTTTTGGCATTCAGCTTGGTCCAACATTATCCGCTGTCATTGGTTGGCTTCTTCATAATCCGTAGCCATAGTAAACCAGCGCCAAAGTTGACAACCTTCTTTTTTAAATTGCAACCATAATTTACTCACCGGATATGATCCGCCGATGGAATTTTTAATGAATCATGTAAGTATTCAATTTCTCACCAGTCGACTTTACAAAATAAAATGACGAACCATATGAATATTTCACACAACATTAGATGACATATGCAGTTACTTGATTCCATTAGGGACGTTCATGTAGACATTGAACAGAACAGAAGCAAAGCTACTAAAAGAACACGGATTAAGTGTCTATAACAATTTGAAGTTTAAAATTGCTTTTTTAAGGGAACTATGAAAATCAAATTATACACATGAGATTCAACTGAATTTATATTCCCAACAAACAAGCTAGTCGAAGAGGGCGGGTTGTATGTAATACACCGAAACCTCTCTGCAGTGGTCACCCACCGTTCCAAGGAAAATTGGCCACTCTAAAAGGTTATCATGTTTGGGAGTGGGAGTATAAAATATTTAAATAAGACATAATTCGTCATTTCTGATAAATCTAATTTTAAAAATTATCCATAGAAAAAAAGTACTTTATCCGAAAATTGCTCATTATATATATTTCTTTCTTTTTGTTTTTAGAAAAAAAAGATAAAATTTGTGTCTGCTTGGGTTTTTTAGCTCTTTCGGAGGTCACCTTTTCAATTTTTTTAAATTGTAAAAATATATCTATGATTGTTTCGTCGGTAGTTGTTGAGGAAAGGCAATAATATCTTCTATTTTTCCTAAAGTCGTTGAGCTGTAAGTTTAATTCACTGATGGCCGCGACCATATTAACAAATTTTTTGACAGAGTTCGAATCAGCACCTGAAAGGCACAAATGAACTCTTTAATGCCCAAACCCGGTAGAGTGCGAAATTCATTTTTCTCTTCACACTGGGAAAGAAATGATTAATTTCTATCTGATTTCCGGTGTTGTGTTTGAGTATATGAATATTTTTTCTTTCTTTCCTCCATTTTTTCTTTATAAATATCCACGGTCGGAGAGACGAAAGGAAAGTATTTCATAGAAGTTGAACGCGCGACAAACCCGATTGCTCAGAGGGGTTTGAGTGGTCGTTAATTGATTTTATTTTAAGATTATGTCTATGGGCCGAACAATTCCAAGCCGAATAAAGATGGCAGTTGAAACGAATGACCACAATGTATAGCCGCACTCTTGTGCAATGGAGATACTTTAGTTTTACCTAATAATTCCGCCGGAAAGTGATCGAAACTGTCGATAGAAAAAACAAAACATATAAATTTTCATCCGTCTTGTTGATCTCTTAGTCGACCGACCGAAAACAGTCGGCAAAATGCGACATCTGATTCACTTGTCTTGTCGGTTATTCTTTCAAATGTGACGCGAACTACTGGCCTAATGGACAACTTCAAAGGATGTCGGTCATTCTGTTGACCTAACCGTTAATCAGTTCTCAAATTCGGGCACAAATTGCTTATCTCGACCGTTTATTATATAATAACTTAAAGATGGGATTAAAATTATTAGATTCCTTGATATCCTGCTCTCAACATCTCCCAAAATCTCAAAGACTTTTGCCGACGAAAGTCTGTATTTCTCGCCGACGGGGGGGGGGGGCAAGAGGTCCCCGCCGGGGGGCAGGTGCCTGCCCCCGCTGGCGCCGCCTCTGAAGGCCACATGCCAAATTTCATTTAGCTAGCTCGTTCCGTTTTCTGGTTATCGTTTTCACGGACCGAGAGACAGACATAATTCCGAAAATTGTTTTTTTTCGGACTCGGGAAGATTCTATACTGTGGAAATTCATTCAAATTTCCCTTCTTTCGAATTTTTTCATGATTGTAATACTTTCTCTTTGTTTAATTCCTTCGAAAGTTAAAAAAAAAAATTCTTTATACCTTATATTTTAATCACAGTTCTTGGATACAGAAAGTAGGTAAAGAAACTTTATCCAACCTTGAATTCTTTGCAGCTGAAAACACTTCGTGTTCCCAGACGAAATTTCGAATTTTTTTTTGTGTGTGTGATCTTCAAGGTAGACACTTTGTATGTAATTGTTTACAATTAATTCTTTTCGGTCGTTTTCTTTAATACCATTTGCTTACATAGAATTAATAATGCATTGTTTTATGCTTACAGGTACTAACAACTACGCTCAAGTTCTATAAATTCTGCTTGATTTTGATATATTGTTCCCATCAAGTCCCATTTACCACCAAAGTGTCTGTTACGGTCTTAGTAAAATGAAAGCATATATCATAATTAGTAAATTTTAAATATTTTCTAAACAAGAGCACATAAAATAACTTGAAAAATATTTTTTTAAAAATAGGGGGAAAAAAAAGCGAAAAAAAAAATAGCTTTGCTATCTGTCTTAAAAATAGGGAATAATATATGAAAAAAATAAGAGGGGAATAAAAAGAAAGCGAAACATTTCTTTTCCGATCCAAAATTCAACTGAAGAGAGACGCAGAGCGCCATCTCTCGGAACTGTTTTAAAAGCTTTAACTGAAAGGTTTAAATTCCTGCAAATTAAAAACATGCATAGAATGTTATGCAATTTCTATTTTCTTTATTACTTAGCAAACTTGATGCTAAAAGATTCCTAATAAAATTAAGCTAGACAATTATCGTTTTTCATTGTTAATAAACTTAAAATTCGGTTTCACATAATTTGAAACTTGAAACTCGTTTAAATAAATATATTTTAATTATTTTTAAATGGATCAAAATTAGAAATTTAGATCTTATAATTACGTTCAGGATTGATATTTAGGATGATAAAAATTTAATAAAAAAACAAAGATTTTGGGGGTGGTATAGACCATATATAAAGGTTGTTTCCCAACAGGGATAGTATTAGTGCTGGAAAAGATTCCGGATGGTTTGAAAAAATATACATTTTCATTGCCAAAAAATTATGTACCCTTTAACATGATAATTTTAAATGTGCGCAACACTTTAACTTTTTATTATTTTGCTGAATATTATTTCAATTCTTTCCTCGGACAACTTAGAAATTGCCTGTCAGTTATTTCGAATAGCTTGCCAAGCGAAGATATTAACGGCGTTGCAAGTAAATAGCAATTAAAAATAGCTGGGTATTTATTTCAGAAAAAGAAGAAACTCGGTTAAGAGGGTTAAATTTATCAAAATCAGTGAGTCTATATGCAACAGACCATTCTAGTGATTGACATACATAAACATTTTTCTAATTTGTATTCCAAACTACGTTTTCTTGTTTGTGTGTGCGCGCGCGCACGCAAGCATCTTTTGTTCCTCACCCCGTTGGGTTAACGTAATTCGGTGGTTGAAGCCCTCAACTCTAGGTTGTGAAATCACAGGTCCACCATCAATCTTTCCTTCACTTGTTGGTAATTTACCGACAAAAGACGAAAATTATGAATTGAATTTTTTTTTTTTATGTACACAATGATTGAGCTAGTGCCGCTGCTCTTCTTAATTAAAAAATTATTTTCCTGCATGTCAGATTTTGCCGCTCCTTTCGAAGTGCCGCCCTGGGCGCACCACTCCCCTTTAACTACGCCACTGTGAACATATAACCTTTCAAATAAAACATTGTTTAATTTTTTCAAATTTAATAATGAAATAATGCATAATATTAGAATTGCAGTTGAATAGATATTTCTAAGCAATTTATAACAAAATATTTAAAATCCCATTATTTTAGGTAAAATCTAGACTTGATATCAGTGCTGTTATAACACACAAATTTCATCAAAACAAGACTGGTACACAAGGTATGTATAAATTTTTTTATAATTTTCGTAGTAGCGAAGTAATTGCCCGAGGCTGGATGGCAGCACTGTTTATGAAAAATCCAATGTTGTTACTTCTTTTCCCGCTATCGTCAAGAAAAATTAAACCTATCCATTTCCGAGTGCAACTATATATAATATTCCTAATTTCCATGCAATATAAAAAAAGAACGATGCAAATTTTCAAATTTTATTACTTGAAATTTTACAAGATTCTTCCCGAGTTTATGTGTTTCCAATGTTTTTCAAATATAGAGAGTTTATACAGTTTGGCAGCGATTTCGATAACGCTATAAAAGCACGCAAATGAATATTTTTCGAAATATTCTATTCCACAGTTTTTCTTTTGTCTATTATCATAATAAATCTTGATTTCTAAAATAATAGGCAACATTTTTAAAATTACAAGAGAATTTTTTCCCCTCAATATTTCACTCGCCGTATCCACTATTACACTATATGCCCAAAAGTATCCGGACACTTGAAGATTTACACGTTTTTTAGAATTTCTCCAGAATGGTTTAACTGACTGCCTTTAAACTTCGGACATATAAAGAATAGACAATAACTCACATTTTACATGGAATATTTGGTCCTGAGGGCAATTAGGGGACCGTCTACAAACTGATGAAGACAAAAAAGTTTTTGGCACACCCCGCTTCACAGAATACTGATAACAAGATGAAACTTTCAGAAATGGTAATGTATAATATACATAATATTTACAGGAATTTTCGTAAACACAGCACACATATTTGGGAAGATATAAAGGTTTTCTTAAAAAGTCTCAAATTTTTCCACCTGCTTTTTGCTTATAACATGCAGAGTTTTCTGTTATATTATACAAAACTTACAGAAAAGATGACAATATGTTAGAAAAGCATTTTGTAGAAATTTGGAAAAGAAGTTTCAAATATTACAGGAATTACAAGCATTTTTAGTAAATAATGTTTTACTAAGCATGCGCAAAACATAGTGTAATTTTTCTTTCACAGCTTTAAAGCCAGATATATAGGGCAACTTATATAAAAATATTCAGTTCAATATCATTAGTATTCAGAAAGATATCGGCATTACAACGAGCAGAATTTTAGCTCCTGTCGAAGAGAAGCTAAAAGATGAGGGGTTGTACACAAATTGATATTTTTTAAACTTACATCTTTAAATAATTATATTGAATTGTATAGTGGTTAGAATTTGCTGAATACCCATGAAGACTTATCAATTACGTGCATAACTGAAATTCCAGCTAATTAGGCACTATAAATAACAAAAATTTTATTATTTTAATTATATTATTTACATGATTATTAACAAGTTACATATGACAATTATTTTACGGCCAAACGATATTTTTAAATATATTTCTTTTATGGCGAAACGAGTTTTTATTTAATTAATTTCTTTTCTTAAAATATTTTAATAATTCTACATATATATTTTTTATTCGTTACGAATATTAGATGTGTTCATGGATATTCAGCAAATTCTAACCACTATACAATTCAATATAATTATTTGAAGATGTAAATTTAAAAAATATCAATTTGTGTACAACCCCTCATCTTTTAGCTTCTCTTCGACAAGAGCTAAAATTCTGCTCGTTGTAATGCCGATATCTTTCTGAATACTAATGATATTGAACTGAATATTTTTATATAAGTTGCCCTATATATCTGGCTTTAAAGCTGTGAAAGAAAAATTACACTATGTTTCGCGCATGCGCAGTAAAACATTATTTACTAAAACTGCTCATAATTCCTGTAATATTCAAACATTCTTTTCCAAATTTTTACAACATTTTTTTCTAATATACTGTCATCTTTCCTGTGAGTTTCGTATAATATAACAGAAAACTCTGCATGTTATAAGCAAAAAGCAGGTGGAAAAATTTGAGATTTTTTAAGAAAACCTTTATATCTTCCCAAATATTTGAGCTGTGTTTACGAAAATTCCTGTAAATATTATGTACATTATACATTACCAATTCTGAAAGTTGCATCTTGTTATCAGTGTTCTGTAAAGCGGGGTGTGCCAAAAACTTTTTTGTCTTCATCAGTTTGTAGACGGTCCCCTAATTGCCCTCAGGACCAAATATTCCATGTAAAATGTGAGTTATTGTCTATTCTTTACATGTCCGAAGTTTAAAGGCAGTCAATTAAACCATTCTGGAGAAATTCTAAAAAATGTGAAAATCTTCAAGTGTCCGGATACTTTTGGGCATATAGTATATTCATTTACATTATTTTTTACTCATCTCCAGATCTGAACGATTTTCAGATATCAATTGACATGCCTTTTGTTCTGAGCCAAGTCTGCAGCCCTGTTTATAACGGAGACAGTAATAATGACAGTCGCTGTTCCTTAATTAAGGAGCCTTTATATTAAATCATTATTGTCATGCCAGTTAGGATCAGGCATGCGCAGAAAGAGTCGACAATGACAAGACTTGTCCCGATGAGACAACTACATGCCGCTGTTCCATCTCTTTCTGCGCATGCTCGATTGTACTGGCAGAATGTAAACGCTGCTTTATTCCAGAGTTAACAATAGTCAGGGCTGTTTTATCCACTGGGCTCTATCCCAGGGGCGCCTTTGATCGAAAGGCGCCTAAAAATTTACTATACCGATTTTATATTAATTTTGAACCAGGAAATTTTAATTGTAGTTTATATATGTGAAAAAATATGACTAGGACTTGTAACTATAAAGCCATTTAAATACCAAGTATATTATATTTATTAAGCTTTTCATGTAATGTAACCGTTAAAAATAATCGTGCACACGATCAGGGGTGAAGGCAGCTGGCTCTCAAAATCCTATTTTGAAAAGGTGCCGATTTGCAATATTGTAAGGCGTTAATCACAGAACAGGAGACTTTTTAAGTCAATTATATTATTAGTTGGGTATTTTCATTGGGTGATTCCTAATTAAGGTTCCGATAGGGTGCCAAATTATTTTATAGCCCAGGGCGCTTAAATTTCTTAAGACGGCCCTGACAATAGTATAATTGGGATTGTACTGGCGCAGCTGGGAACCACGTGTCTGTGAATGCCCTCAATAAGGTGTTATATAGTAGCTTATTGATGGGCCTCACACTGAATGATCTCGAGGAGGATCGTGTGATCTTTCAAACGAGACAGTCTTTTCCCGACATAACTAAACTTCATGAAAAGTACTACCGATAATGTTGTCAACAGTAGTTTCGAATGAAAAAGTGGATAAGACACTGAAGTGAAGAAAATTGAAACTCTACAGATTTGAAAAGAAATTTGATTAGATCTCACGTTACTTCACTCATGAGCTTTCCTCCATATTAATTTTAATCAAAAACATATTATGCATATATTTTTCTTTTAATGCCACTTTTCATACAAGTTTAACCGCTTAACTTAAAAACCCAAGAATACTCGTACATCGAATTATCGCATTTTTGGTCTTAAAACTAAAATTTAATCATTAATTAGCTTCATAATTTGACACAAAAATTACGTAGAATCTATAAACATCTCAAGTATTGTATGCCTTTCGAGATTAATGAAAACGACAGGCCCCTTTCAAAACAGAAGGGAGCATCTTAGATAGCAAAGAAAATTATTAAGTTAATGTGTTGTGCTAAAAATTGTTAACACATCAATCGCTGGTGTTGCGTTACGCAACGGTCAAAATAAACGCTTATAAAAAAATTAACTACCTAATAAATTTTTATATTAATAGCAGTTTTTGAGTAGGGTATAATCAGTGGCGGAATGGGTCTGAAAATAGTGGTTGCCAGGAGTCAGTGAGGGCCCACACATATCTACAATCATAACATTAATATATATATTATATATATTAATGTTATGATATATATAATTATTATAAATTATTAAATATAAAATTATATATATATGTATATGTAATAATCTCACTTAATTTTACCTTAAATTCTAATATTATATATTTTAAAATCTTAGTACAATATTAATGTATTCTAAAGTCACTTTTCTTATACTCCAGTTTCGTTTTATTTCCCGCGCTAGGGGTATGTTAAATTTCGCGTTTTGGCATATTTATTACTGAAAGAATATTTTAATCGCTTCCACGCGCCATCTTAAATCGCGAAATCAGCAACTTGTTGGCGCCATACTTTTTCCTAAAGCACTTACGTAATTTACTAAAAATAGCTGATATTCCCTTCACTTTGATCAAGTGTCTATATGTTAATCCCGTATCTGAGAGAATGAAGGGATTTTCCGTTCTCTTTTGACTTGAAACTTTCATACGAGATGTGCGCATATTCCGCCACTCTCCCATAATAAATAAAAACAGTTAATAACTCGGCTTGTTCCTTATTTTACGACTACAACAACGGAATCATTTTATGTATATATTTTATTATATATAAATATAATTTAAAATCTATAATCTATTCCTAATCTAAAGATATGTTAAAGATATTATTATTTAATTTAAGTATTATACATAATCACTGGAAGTAACTAATATAAATTCAAATTTATGATTGAATGTTAAAAAATTCTTGAAATAACTATATGGTTCCAAAATTACAGCGTGCTACACATCCAGAAAATGTTTTTATGCAAACTTAAAATAAAATGCAAACTATCTACCAATTTTAATGTTTTTAAAGAACACCTGTTACCGTTAAAGACTGACAACTCAAAAGTACAGAATTCCACTAGATTAAGAGCAAGTCAACAAGCGATTCAGTTCACTAGATGTCTCCGCAAATCTGTCAATAATTTTTTCTCCATCCAAATTATCTAACAATTCCTTTTCAATAGACAGCAACACATATGATTCCAAGTTTTCCGCTGACAATGAATTTCTTAATCGGTTCTTTATGATCTTTAGCTTTGAAAATGTTCTCTCGCAGTGTACTTGGGTAACTGATAAAGTACAGACGACTTTATAAAGTTCATAAAGGTTATCATATGCTTTACCATAAAGTCTATTTGATGCTAAAATTTTTAATACACACGACGGACAAGTGCTGCAGGTTTTACAGTTATTGCAACTGGAATCTATTAAATTCTCACCATTATTAAGCAGTAACTTCAATACATCAAAGTTTGAAGCAAAAGAGAATAATTCCAATTTAATTTGATATTTTCTGCTCTGTGGAAATAACTTCATAATTCCTTTCAATATCTCATCTTCGAGACCCTTCTCTACGATAGTCTTAAAATTTACTGGGTCTAAGCAGGATAAGTCTTTGTACAATTGTTTGTGTTGTACAAATCGATCTTCTAATGATTGGACAATGCGATCCATTATTAGGCTGAACACATTCACTCGAAAATCAACTAGAGGATCTGAGGAATTACCTTCATCATTAGCAAGCTCATCAGCCATTTTCTTCTTCTTTCTCTGTCTCTTAACCGGCAACGCTGTCTCTATAATATCGATTTCCAATGTTTCATTTTCAACCATATTCATCTGAGAAATTTGCTCGTTACGTTTCGTAACAAATTCTAAGGCCTTGCTGTGAACATTATGAAATGTTCTTGCCCGTTCCTTTAACTTTGCTGTAGCTGAATCTATCGAACTTCATGATGTGAACATATCCAAGCCGCTTGTCTGAAGATAACTTGACAATGGGGCTGTAGTTTCAAATATATACAAATTAAATTTTTAAAAGGTTTTGAAGTAAAGCATTTGCTTCATGCTTTGTTTTCGCGTCAAATTTTTTAAAATTTTAAATAATTGATAAACATGTCAGCAGTTTTACAAAAGTACTGACAGAAGGTTTTTTCAAAACGTCCAAAAATTACTGCTGCGGCATTGGATTTTCTGGACCACCTGGTCTCACCAATTAGCTTCAATCGTTTCATTTTTTCCTGTCCCATTTCTTTCCCGACAACTTCTATCCATACAGCCATCCTTCTGTATGACGTTCTTAGAAAAGTTGCTAAATTCTGAATCAAACTGAAAAAAGAGACTGCAGCAACACAACATTTTGTTGTGTCAGTTAAAACCAAATTCAATACATGAGCATAGCACCATATATGAACATGGTGATCTGCCACATCAGCAAGTTTACTTTGCAAGCCCTTATATTGCCCATGGTAGCTTGCAGCGCCATCTGTGCTATCAGATAAGCATTTTCTGGAGTCAATTTTATGATGCTCTAAGGTTTGAGACAATAAATTAAAAAGTCCCTGTCCTGTGCCATTATTACTTGGCACAACTGAATGCAGACGTTCACAGATAATGCCTTTAAATACATATCGGATGATGATACTACATTGATCGATGGATGTTATTATCTTGGGTGGAATCCACCTGAATGGAATAATATTTTGCATTGCAAACTTCATAACTGATTATTTCTTGTATCATGTTCTTCATAATTTGAATTAATGTATTAAGTGTCGTTTTACTTAAGCATGTGACAAGTCCACCCCGGCCTTTACTTTCAGTCTTTCCTTGTTTTTCTAATCATTGCACTGACTTGTACTGCACTGAAGAAACGTGAGCTGCCGTAATTGTATCATATTTTGCCATTAACTGCACTGTAGCCAAAAAATTACCATGATTCAGAGTACCATTGTCCAGAGTATAAGCTGATTCGTTTCTGTGCCCTCTAAAAGGAAGTGCTTTCTTGATTAACATCTCTATGATGTCTATAATTCTCATTAATATATTTCTCTGCTTCCGTACTTCTTCTTTCTTTTTATTTAATGACGTTGCAAGAAAATCATCTAAGATCCCTCCCTTAACCACACTGATATATTTCTGATATGTGTAGTCGTAGATTCGTGTAAAGCCAAGCTCTGGCTAATACGTCTGTAGTCGCTGAAACCAAGTACGAAAGGTGACGCATTACAAGTATTGGGGAACTCGAAGGCTAAGCAGTATGAGCAATATAGGCATTTATTTTTTTGTTATAGGTTAGCCATTTTCTTTTAACGGTGTCATTCATAGTTTTTCTCTCATACAAACGGGCATCAAATGGCAGGTCATCAAGAAGCTGAAATGGATGCTCAGCAAAAAACTGCTTCAAATTTGCTCGTGGTGGATAATGGAAGATTCCAGGAGCAGATCTTTCTAGTTCTTGTGTTGTTTCATTAGCGTCATCTGCCTCAGACACCAAACTATTTGTTGTTGAAGGAGCATCTGATTTCCTGTCACTAGTTGAAGTTATAACCTCGGATGTTAGAAGGACAATCTCTACAGATATTGGAACAATAAAGGGAGAAGTACTGGGCCTGGACTGATCAGCAAAGCACGAACTTGTTTTTGTGTCTAGAGTTATGCTTCGTTGTTCTTCTAACTCGCACATCACTGTATCATCTCTGTGAGAACTGATTTTTTCTTCGTGATGATTTGTTTCACAACTGGACATTGATGTAGAAGGTGACTGTGATATTATAAAACTTGTAATAGATTTGCAACATTTGGCTGATTTCTTCCTTTCTGCTTCTTCGCGCTCTTTGCGTTTTAGTGATCGAGACTTAGGCTTTTTCTTTTCCATGTTGATAGATAAAATATTTCTGAAATCGCAAGTTAAAACTTATTTAAAAATACTTCAAGTATCTGACAGAAGAAGCTCATAACTCTCAAGATTTTCTCACAAACAGATCAGACAGAAATTGAAACACGCTCTGCAAACAATTCTATCTCTGACTTTTAAACAAAATCCTTAATTTAGAATCTACCCCAAAATTAAATGATAATAATTCACTCTGCAAAGCAGAATTAAATGAGTTCAAATTAAAGCAAAGAATTAGTAATAGAATATTATTTTTTAAAGACGTATTCATCGATTCATCACCATCCCTGATCCATGGATGTGTAATTTAAGCAGAATCTAAATGAGTAAATTTCTCGTCCGCTGGGTTGGTATAAATTCTGCTTTAAAATAACAAAATTATGATTAAAGTTATTTGATTTTAAATTCCATAAGTTAAATATTTCTTATACGGTTTTGGAGACAAAGTATGAAGGAGAAATGCTGCCCATTAGTAGGGCATCTGTTGAAAGCGAGGAACCTTTAAAACAAACTTCTTTGGATGATTTAGAGTTTAGTAATTTGTACTGGTAATGTTCAAGTGATTTGTAATTAAACTTGTATCATTGAAAAGATATTTTTGTATTATAAATAATTCAAAAATCATTTTGTTAGATAGAATTTTTGAAAATATTGCGAAAAAAAGTCAAAATCTTGCTTAATTTTTAACTGAAATTTAATTTGCTTTTGAATTTTAAAAAGTTGACAATTATTTTTATTTTGTTTTGAAGAGCATGTGTGCCAAAATTCATTAAGATCGAGCAAAACTATAGATTTGTACATAATACATTCTTATAATGCAAAAAACTTTTTTGTTGTATTAAAATGCAGTCCATTTTAATTGTTTCGCCATTTTTTTTCTTTAAGTCAAGTCTATTTCTTTCTTTCTTCGTGACTTCGAATAAATTTAGTTTTTGATAGACTTTCTATGTTATTTTGATAAATTTACTTTTTAGCAATGACCTTAAACCCATCTTTCCACTTAAGACAAAATAATCTTCCCTGCAGATTACGTAATTCATTTATTTGTTATAATTAGGATAAATTTTAACTTTATAATTAACTTATTAATGTGTAATAATTGTATATTATAATTATGAAGATTTAAAAAAGAATAATCTTCATTGAATCGCGTGTTTTCTCGACTTATTTATCAATTGAATGTAAAGACTTAAATCATTAATTTCATTACATGTAGAAACATACTGCATCAAAATTTATCTCAATTCCAATACGTTTCCTATCTACTGTTTTTTTTCTTTTTTTCCAACTAAGTTCTTTATCAGTCTTTTGTAACAATTAATACTTTCAATTTGCCATAAATTAAATAAGAAAGAGAATGTGATATGTCCTGTTTCTCTTGGGTGACTGAGAACAGAAATGTACCTCAATTCCACTAAAGAAGCACCAGATATAGTCCAAGACAACTCAAGAATGTTATATAGCAGGACTTCTTTGGACCTGACCAAATAGCAGGCGCAGTCTAAAAAGGGTGATAGCTCATCCCTCCCCCCCAAATACATAACACCCCTTTTCCTTCGTGCTTTTAGCTGGCAAATTACTTGATCTGTCTACCTCCCTTGTGAGGGCTTTAGGGGTTCGAAGAAGACAGAATAATAAAATGAGCTTTTGAAAAAAGAAGAAAAAATATGTCATTGTGCCCTCTCTAGCAAGAACCACATACTTCTTGCAAAGAGAGATTCTTTGGACATTCCTACGGAGACAATAAAATGTCAACAGCATCAGTTTGCAATATAAGAGTAATACTAGCTATTTTGTTTAAGAATTGCTCCCTTTCCAGGGGCCTCCGGTAGTATATTGTCTCATTCTTACTTACAGGAAACGAAATACGAAGACATCTCGCCCCCCCCCCCCCCCGCGCTGTAGAGTCAATGGCACTCCTTTTTATCTTCCATCTATGATAGCAGGGAAAGTTAATGCGTTTAGTTAGTTAGAGCGTTGTTGACTTGTGAATCAGTATTGTAAAAACAAATTGGACCACACTGCTCTTCAAATAGATTTCAAAACACAAAATAAATCCTTAAGAATAGTATTATGAAATTTAAACGATACTTGATTTTAATTAGAATATGTTCGAGTACAATGCAATTGTAAATCAAAGGAAAGCACAAAATTAAATTACCCTAAAAATGCCTGAAAAAAAAATCTCGGGGCCCCAAAAGCTACAGGGTCCATATGCAGTTGCCTATGTGATAACCCGGCCTTGTTTCTAAGAAGTTTTGGGGCAACAAATATATTATGATAAACTAAAAAAAAAAAAACATTATACGAAACTGAGATAACGAATCATTCAAGAATAATGGTTTCAGCAGTTTGATTATAAAAAATACAAAATTCTAATTTACAATTGATTTCAAAGCGGTTAATAATTTTAAAAAAAATTTATATTAATCAATCTCAATATTCTTTATTTATAGAATCGGACATTTTTTTAAATTATAAAACAACAGGATGTAAAATTTCAAATAGGTTATTAGAAAAAATTACGAAGAGGAAAGGTTTCAGAAACTACCTTTCCTTTTTTTTTTACTGCTAATTCCTTCAAAATATCTCTAGCTGTTTTTATAATTGCCGTATAAGGCATATAGTTCATGACTACAAATTTAAGATCAGCTAATTAAGCTTTCACTTGCAAAGTTTTAATAAACATAATTAAAAACATTATTTATTTAAGTTTAAGGTTAATTTATTTTACTAAAATTAGCTTTTCTTCAGTAAGCAAACTACTCGTAATTTCTATATAATAGTCATCTTAAAAGACTTAATGGTACAGTAGAAAGAAATATGCAATGGTATCAGATGCATGTTTAATAAAAATAATGTGCAGAATCGACTGATAAGTAATTTTAAAGATGAGGAATGAAAAGTTATGACAGGATGCTAAACAGATCTTTTAAACTTATTTTAAAACTGACACAATTTCGCAATAATCACACTAGCAGAGGTGTCTGTTTTCATACAACTCAAACAAAACTAAAGCGGCAATGCATTGCATTCCTTTAACAGATTCGGAGTGCTTCCCTCCACTAGCGTCTCGATCCTAGAGGGCTCTGCTCGATCCCAGACCCTTTCCGAAGCCATTCCGAGTGTGTCCCTCCTTGTCATACTTCCCCACCACTACTATTTAAGATGGATTCGCCCATCGCATAGGGAAAGACTCTGGGATCGAGACGCTAGTGCCAACGATATGTCACGAAAATTCCTGCTGGTAACTTTGATCTCAATGACGCTCCTAGGTCAGGAAGGCCAGCGGAAGTTGATGACGATACAATAAAGGCATTAATTGAGTCAAACCATCGTTACACGACACGAAAGATTGCAGAGGCATTGAATATCCATCATTGAACCATTCATGACCACCTGAAAAAGCTCGGAAACATAAGTAAGCAAGATATTTGGGTTCCTCATGAACTCACAGACGTTCATTTGACGGCACGCATAATTCGCACGGTTCGCAAAATTTTACGAAACATTCTGCAATGCTATCCATTCAAATGTTCAGGATTTTGTTCCTGATGACCTGCCAAAACGAAAAGCTTTTGCCCTGCAATTTATTGCTCGAATGGAAGTGGATAATGCATGGCCATGGAACATTTTGCGGACAGACGAGTGCATTTCCATCTCCAAGATTCTGTCAGTACTCAAACTTGCAAAATATGGGCAAGAGAGAATCCGTTCCAAATGCAACCATTTCCTCTTCATTCTCAAAAGGTCACTGTGTGGTGCGGGTTTATGGCAGCTTTTATCGTTGGCTTTTTCCTTTTCGAGGAGATTGGTCCTTCGGGTTCTGTAACCTGTACATTCAATGGGACAGTTATGAATCTCTTTTGCGCAACCAGCTCATTCCAGCACTGCAACAGCGTGGATGTGCAATTTTTATGCAAGATGGCGCTCCTCCGCACACTGCAACACCAGTGAAGCAGCTGTTGAATATGCATTTTGGAAATGACAGAATTATCAATCGCCATTTCCCAACAGCTTGGTCGCCACGATAACCTGACCTGAACCCTTGCGACTTCTGGCTGTGGGGTTACCTAAAAGATGTTGTGTACGGGGGTCCGATTGCGAACTTAGCTGAGTTGAAAAGCCGCATTACGCAACACATTCACAATATCGCAACTGAAACACTCCGATCTGTTGTTTAACATGCTGTTTTGCGCTTTCAGCTCATAGGAGAAAACGGTGGACAGCATATTGAACATTTCTTAAGCAAATTGAAGCTGACTTGCTTCGCTTTATGGTTTTATCAGTTTTTGCTTTTTCTACGGTTTTTGGCCAAGGGACAATTAAAAACCAATTTAATTTTTGCTTTTTCTACGGTTTTTGGCCAAGGCACAATTAAAAACCGATTTAATTTTTGCTTTTTCTACGGTTTTTGGCCTAGGGCCAATTAAAAAACGATTTTTTCCCTTTCCGCTGTGGCACAACCTTGTCGAGGTGGATGGGCTTTGAAAAAAGAATGCCACAACAACATGTCAAGTCTTTTAATTAGCATCTTAAAATTATCATATCTTTTAAATCAATCGTTTTTTAGCATCTTATCACGAGTAGAGTGCCATCTATCGGTCAACTTTTGAACTATTATTTTTTTCGCAAAACAATTTTCTCTTGCTGCACGTATACCCAGATCATTCATTCAGATCAGGTCATTCTGACCAGTGGTTATTTTTTTACAGCCTTTTGAAAGTGCAACTTTCACTTTCAACATTCACCCTGTATATAGATTACTAGCAGTACGCGCACGGCGTTGCCCGTGGGATCGGGATTTCAACAAAATAAAAAAAAGCCCACATACAATTGCATAAATGAAAGTTTTAAAAACTAAATCAAAACAGAAATATATATATATTATTGAGTTGGTCCGCCTCCTTTTCCTCTCGACCGAGTACCGTTAAATCCAAATAATGTTAAAAAATTACAATGTGATATTTATTACACCGCGAGCAAAGTATGAAAGCCAAAGAAATAAGTTAAGATACGCTTAAAAATAATAATCGAAGTCATGGAGTAAATGCATCATCTCCTCGCAGAACGCGAAAGTAATGACGTCACCCTGGCCCTTCAGCCAATGAAATTGCCCGCAACGTTCCGGAGACTGTCGTGGGCGGAAGCTTCGCTAGCGGAAACATATCGTTCAACTACCAGGAAAAAATTAATTTTAAAAAAACTAAAAAAGATATTTTAACCATTCTCGTTTTAAATCCGACAGAACCGTTGCAGTTATAAGCTGAAAAAAATTGAAAATAATAGTGTTATTAGAAAGTCGGATGCAACAAATTTAAAAACAAAACCAACATTTAGGTGCAAAACTGACTGATTTTTAAAAAATTCTCAAAATTCAGTAATTTAAGATAGAAATTCAAAACTAACTTCATTAGAACGGAAATCGCGTGCTCTTTCCGATGGTCTATCTATTTTTGTCGTACAATTATTCGAAACCATTCTAATGAGAAATTAGTGCGAAAAATCAACCAAAACAACACAAAACATTAAATAAAAAAAATTCTAGATTAAAATTTAAAATTTCGGCTTCGAGGTGCACTCAGTCACCATTACGACTATCTGTGTGCCAAATTTCATGGCTGTAAGTGCGATAGATTCGTCTGGACATCGCAGACAAACACACACACACACACGCACACAAACATTGCCTTTTATAAGTATAGACAAGGTAATATTCATGGAAAAGAAAGATTAAAGATACAAAAATTATGAAATGGTTTTCTGAAATTATGAATGAGTTTCTTATGGTGTATCTATTTTCTTCCTACGATTATCAGAAAAAATGCAATGGAGATATCAGTACGAAAAGTCACTCAAAATATCTCATATTATATTTTTCGTCTTTTAACATCGCACACACACACACACACACACTAAGACATTGCCTTTCATAAGTATAGATATTGATTAAATATTATATAATATTCGACACAATATCGAACAATAAAAGTCTTACAATTTGTGCTCTATTTCATTATTATACAACAATATTAATGATTCCAGATACAAGACAAGTTCGTATTGTTCCGTTTTCAACTATGGATTCAACAGTATTTAGACAAAGAACAATTCTTTTCTGCTATTCTAAGTTTCAAATTATTGTTATCAGAACATTATTTTAATTTTCTGAAAGCGGCCCCTTGCGGCATATATAAAAGGATATGATTTTGGGATTCTTCCAACTTGAAGAAAGCGACGGGTATAAACGGACCTATGGATCCGTGTGTAAGTAAATTCTCCTTTTTCATTATTTTATTTGCTTGTTGGCTCAAAATTGTATAAGGGAACTGTACTTTATAGTTAGAAAGCTGATAAATAAGCAAATGGGAGGGGGCCCCACCTTGTAACGTTAATCAACGTAATTTGCGTTAGTATAACTTTATAATATTGCGTTATATATTACGTAACACACGTATATACCCTTTGGGTTAGTCGGTCAGGGCGGGTTATGTATGTATGTATAAATATATAATGTAAAGTTTACGTTTATGATATAAACTTAATTTATTTACGTTTATAATATAAAGTAAAGCAAATGGGGCCCCCGAGGGGTCTTGCTATGAAGTTAGGACTGACTGTTCGTGCTGAAGACAGGCGGGAGTTGAGACGTAGGTGCTTATATGCAGTATAAGCACCTACGCCACACGTATAAGCATATTATACTTGCAGTGATTATAAAATCACTAGTGCAGTAGATTGACTTGAAAGACTTATGTAGATTGATGTTGAAAATAATACTATTATTTTCTACTATACTATATAGTACAATATAAAAATATAATAGTATAATAGTATTTATAATATAATAGAATAGTGTAATAGAATAGTATAATATAAATATATTAGTATGATATAAAAATATTAATATATAGTATTAAAATATACTAATATTTTTCGTTTACTGGGATCCCTGATAGCACAAAATATCTTACGTTATATAACGTACATTATAATAACATTATAATACGTTATATAACGTAAACTTTTGGGCGAATAAGGGACGGGGTCTTTTCCATGATTTCAGCACTGACTTCAGGCGAGAAAGGTGGATTAACGTACGTAGCGTTATATTCGTATTCAGTGAAAGAGCGATATAATACGATATATAACGTTAAAGTACATAATAATTGATATAACGTTATAATACGTTTAACGTTAAAATACGTTATAATAATTGATATAACGTTATAATACGTTTAACGTTAAAATACGTTATAATAATTCGTTATAATAACTGTACGTTATGTTGGGCTTATTTTTTAAACGGCTTTACAAGCATATGTCGCTCCATCTAGATCGTGAGGGGAGGCTACTGAACAGGGAGATTGGAACTAAAGATATAAAACTAGGTTAGTGGGACCCGATGGATAAATCCGATTCCCCTGACGAAAGCGACACTAGATCGCGAATAGCTCACGCTAGATCCCCCACGGGGGACCGCACGGTTCGCCTTGTGATCCTCTACGATGTGTCACGAGTAGGCTATGGGAAACAGCTCGCCAAAAAGAATCGGTACCGAATTCGGGTCTGTTCGAGGACGGAGACGCGCCTCGAGTTAGAAACCTTTGTTTAATATCTATATATATCTTTGTAAGATATAAAACGAGATTAAAGATATAATTTCGAATATTGCTCGTTCCGTCTGAAAATTTATGGCTTTACACCCGGGGGTTTAGTTGTTATTTTTCAAGGTACTTCAGCCTCCTCTCATTAAATGTTTCCAACATCAATCTCCACGACAGAATGAAGCGACATGCGTGTATCATGTCGCGTGGTGGTGGGACTCATTCCGAAAATTAATTTTTTGCATCAAATCTTTTCATGTTTATTGTTGGACCTCCAGACGGATTTTGAAAACATCCATGTGGAAGGAGGAATGTAGCATGAATGAACTGCCTCAAATGGAATAACATTATGACTTGAACTTTACTGATAATACTGAACTTTAACGTTTAATACTTTAACTTTTAATACTTTAAAAATTTTAATACTTTTAAATTTTAAAACTTTTAATACTTTATTGACCTAACACGAAAATCAACAAAAATTTCCACAAACGAGCTGGAGTGAGCTCCCCTAGACTTGCTCGTATAATTTTGGAGAGGAAATATAACGAGAATATACGGATATACGAGATATATATATTTATATCTCATATCTGTCTTTTATATATGGCGTGTGTGTAAAGACTCAAATAGTGTATATAATTTTGAGATTGAAACTTTAAACTTTCTTGAGTCAGCATTGCTCCTGATCTTTTAATAAAATTTGGGATGCAATAATCCTAAATACACGCTCCATTCTCTTCGCAGCACGAACAGTTGAGCGCAAAACACGTCTTATTATAAAAGGATACGAGAAAGGATCCTTCTCATTAAACTTGGTACTTATGGCACAAAACAGTGAACAGGAATGCCAAAGATAATTTCTTGAAAGCAAGAGAGGAGGATCCAGAGGTTCTCCTGCAAGCAGAAATGTCTTCCTCGCAAATTAAAGATGAGATGTAGTTGCCCTGTACCAGTCGAACAATAAGAAATGCACTGCATTTCTTGAACGTGACGCGAAAACCTTCACGTTCTAAGCAGCGTATTGATTTAAATTTTGAACAGAAATGTTTGAACAGAAACATGTTTAAATTTTGAACGGAAACATCTACCCGCTGACACCTACTGGAATGATGTGGTGTTTTCGAACGAAAAAAAAGCTTAATTTAGATGGACCAAACGGATTATTGATGTACATCAAGATATCACACCAGATCATCAATGGTAATCTCGGAGTCCCGACCTGAACCTAATGGAAGACCTTTGGGGCATTCTGGCTCAAATAATTAAAAAAGATATTAGTTATGTCTAAAATAAGATATTAGTTATGTTTTTTACATATGTATTTACCGAGATACAGAGGATCGCATCCACAATTCATGCGTATTTTTGCTCAACTTTGCGACTCAGTAGTTGCTGAACTAAAATTCCGATTTTCCATTTTTTTTTGAAAATCGGAATTTTCTGTTGTTACCCTTTATCTCTAAAATAAGACATTAGTTATGGAATATTATAGAGAAAAAGGAATTTTTAGAGAATTTATTTTTAGAGAAAAAGGGTATTTCTGTTGTTACCCTTTATCTCTAAAATAAGACATTAGTTATGGTTTTAACATATACAGTCACCGAGATATAGAGGATCTCCCATACCAAGTTTTGTGGCGTTTTGGCGTATGAATCAATTTCCTTCCTGAGACCCCGATAGGAAGAACGTAGTCCAACTTTAAAAAGGAAGATACTTGAGTCTAAATAAAAGAGACAATCCAAACAACCCAGATAAGATTAATCATTTAACTAATCTGCTCAGAATCGTCTCGAATTATCATATTTTTAAACTCATTAAGTTAAATTTAAGTCATTCATGGACATGGTGTTCTAAAGATTTTTAGATAAATCTAAACAACCCAGAACAGAAGATAATCTAATTAAATAGTAGAGAAAACAAAATAATTTGGTAGTTATCAATTAGGAAAAGAATTGAAAATGAAATAAAACAGTTAGGTGGTTAACATTTATGAAAAATACTAGCTGCGTGGCCCGGCGTTGCACGGGCTTTCTCGAATGATTCGTCAGTCCCTGGCAGAAAGAAGTGAAGTAACGTGACACATGCCCAACATTCTCTCCTAAATAAATAAGGAGAAAAGAGCTGTTCAAACATTTTGCCCGCGAAAACGCGTCAAAATTGACTATTTAAAAAATACAAAAAAGCTGTTATTTTGTAAAAAAAAATTATACCGTCTACTGGCGAAATTTATGGTCTATCTCAGGGGTTCCCAACCTTGATTCCCTCGATTAACCCTTGATTAATTTTTCACGTATCCTCCCCAACCACCTCTAACCACTTGTCTACGCAAAGAAGTTTTTATCAATAATGTAAAGGGTTTAGATGAGCTTATGACTAAATCCATAATTAAATGTTATCCAGGCGATTTGAAATTTGCCTGGAAAACATTTGCTGGACTTATTTCACTTTTTATTGCATTTTTACAATAGTATTAGTTCAACGCCAAAACAAATGAAATCAGTATTGTAATAATTTCCCATTAACTTATAAGGATGGCTAATAATTACAATCCGTATTAATTAACTATTCAAGAGGTATAGTTATTAAATACCAAGTATTCACTTCCAGAAACAAAATTCTCTAACTTTTTTAATCTCTTATGTTATGTTTTCTTGTTTCCGTCATTAACAACTTTATTTCGCGTACACCCAAATAGTCCTTTGGGTAAGCCGAGGGGAACGCGTACCACAGGTTGGGAATCTCTGGTCTATCTGATTCCGGAATTGTTTTTTGTCTGACTTTTGTACGGAAGGAAGGAAATAACCTGTCGAAAATCGGGATCGCTGCTTGCCCCGGGTTGCACGGACTTTCTCGAATAATGCGTCACTCTCTGGCGGAGAGAACTGAGGTCACGTACACATGCCCAACTTTCTCTCCTTTATAAAAGGAAAGAGTGGTTTAAACATTGCGTCCGCATTAACTTGTCGAAATAGACTTATTTTAAAAATATCTCAAAAAATACAAAACATCGTTATTCTGTAAAAAAAAATTATACCGTGTCGTGGCGAAATGAAATGTCTATGAATTCCAGAATTTTTTTTTCTGACTTTAGTACGGAGGGAAGGAGGTAACTCTGCGTTGCTCGGAATCCATTTTTTTCATATGCCCTCCTCCAGTTTATGTACGCATGAAGCGAGATGCAGTGCATACATGAACTCCCAAAGTAAAATCTGACGGAAAACAACATTTTTTAGTAAAAGCCCTACTTGAGCGATTTAATTTTTCCTGTTTGTTTGTATCATTTACCAAAACTCGCACACAACGCCATCCACATTGCATTGTTGAGGTTTCCATACTGCATTTTTGTTGCTTTCAGCAATGAAAGAGAAACTCGCAATTAAATATTTGTTTAAACAATGAAAACGGTTTGAATTGCGCTACAACAATAAAAGTATTGTTATAAAGTATCCGAAACAATGAAAAGTATTGTTGTAAATTATTTTTAATTAATATCTTTTTTACTAACTAAACTTTAGGAATATAAATGGCCGAAATAGATTCCTTGAATTATTCCCCATCTTTTGGTACTTTCCGCGCGTTTCTCCGTTCAGCGGTTTGTGAGAAGATAGCCGGGCATGCATACAAACATACATACAGTCGAATTTTAATAGTGTAGATGGAGATATGAAATCTAGTGGCGGCTCGTGATCTCAGGAACGAGGAGGTCTGTAAGATAAGATTTATTAAGGGAATATATTTTTAAAAAGCTACTTTACCTTTCAGTAGGCCAAATTTTTTAATTCCAAAACCAGATATGAAATTTCCTGCTTTTCAAAGAAATTAAATAACCAGCATATATGACATTTACTACTAGTTTTACTAACTGAAAATTAAGTGAAGTTGATGTGACGATTCAGCTGACGAAAAAACAGAAGAAAAAAACCCAAAACAAACAAACAAAATAAAAACAGAGAGTTCCAAATACACACTTCCCCACACCCACTCGATAACACTCTTCCAAAAATGAATATCTTTTTCAGAAAAATTCTAGACTTCTATCAAGAAAAGCAAATAATCAATCAACCAGATGTGTTTCTGTCGACGCAACACAAACCGAAATCAAAACCCATAAACAGCCAATGAGATTGCCACTTTGTGTGGGAATGATTAAAAAAAAAAAAGAAATTAAAAAGATTTTTCTCGTTCAGATGGCTCCGTGCCAACCAGAGCTGCTCTCCCGGCAGCCCCATATCCCGTCTAAGTTAAAGGGAGAAAGGGTTACTTTTTCTCTCCGGATTTTCTGCGAAGCGAACGAATTTTTTTTTGGGGGGGGCAGAGTTCTTTCAGCTCAGGCTTTTTTTATTAATTATTTGCATTTTCGTAAGTCATGGAACTCTGAGACTGAAAAAAGTAAGCGAATAAGATTAAAAACGTAAACACAAGTTTAAAAAAAATTCAGGGAGGGCTGCAGCTCTGCAGCCCCAATGGACGAGCCGTCACTGTGGCTAATAAACAAAATATAGGAACTAAGAATTTAATAAATAAAATGTAATAAATAAATGCAGTACAATCTCTTATCACCATTAAAATCAAAATAACGGTATTTTGAAGGTATAAATTTAAACCCAAGCTGTAGACTTATATGATAAAAACATGTTGTAGGGAGTTAGTAAAGAAGAGAGGAAGGTTTGAGTGGATGTAGGCAGTTCTCTTTCCGTCTCCTTTTCTCTTGATGACGACCAAATGTACTGGGAAGGGAAAAGATGATGATGTGGAAGGAGAGATGAAGATGAAGACGACGCTCAGATCAAGAAAGTTTCATAAAATTTACTGGACAAAGTTCATGTATGTCAACATCTGATGTCATGAAGCATCATTGCTTATACAGTGAATTTTTAAGATTCCAGCGATAATCTTGTTAGCAGGCAGACACTCATCTACGAACTCGGTCAAGATTTTCATCTTCCCTACAGAATATCACTCGTCAGCATTTTGACTTGTTGGGATTTCTGCTATCGCGATTATGTTCAGATAATCTTATATGTGCACTTTTTTGGAATTTTCGAAGGAAATTGCTCTGCGCATGCACAGGCAGTGCCTCGTTTTTTAGAGCTGTTATGTAGGGTTGCCACTAAATAGAACATGAAAAAAGTTGGTAGGTAATGGCTTATTTTTCTCTGATAAAAAAAGTTTAAGCAATACAATAAAATGAACGCGTAGAAAAATAAAAAAGATAAAAGGCTAATCCTTTTTAGTCCAGTCATATTTTAAAGTTGATTTTACTTTCTTAATTATATCATCTTCTTGCTTCACATAATTATAAAATTGTGCACAAGTCATTTTAAAATTGACAAATCAAAAGTCATTTTGACAGATCAAAACTGCGTCAATTTTCAATTGCCTCCACTGGTAATTTGATTCTTTCGCCCAATCATTGAGTTAACATTAATTAAAACATTCTCTCCGCATTTGCATTGTGGCCTGTAATGGCAAACACGCATTCGCATAGCTTTATGAGACATGACTTATGATCAATTATTACGTACTGTTTCTTCCCATTCAGGAATTTTGTTGAGCTTAGGGAGGAAACGGGAAAAGTAATAATACGGTACTGACTAGTGAAATACGGTGACAGTCCCGTATATACAGGATGTATGGTAATCCTAGTTACATGTCTCCACAGTTATGTGAAAACAGAAAGAATAATGACAACTGCAAACTAGATCTTACTCATATATGGACTTGAAACACCTAGGAATATCTATAGAAAATTTTGGATTCAGTACTTCTAATCTACCTTTAACTCTAGGGGAGACTTGATCCCTTTTTCAGTTTTTAATTTTTATTTTGGAAAAAACTATTTTTATTTTACTATTTTTAAAACTATTATTATTTAAAAAACTATTATTAATTAAAACTATTATTATTTATAAAAAACTATTATTATTATTATTTATTAAAACTATTATTATTAATAAAACTATTATTATTTATTAAACTATTATTAATTAAACTATTATTAATAATTAATTATAATAATTAATAATTAATTTAATAATAATAAATTAATAATTAATAATTAATTTAATAATAATAATAAATAATTAATTATAATAGTTTAATTAAAATATTATTAATTAAACTATTATTAATAAAACTATTATTAATTAAAACTATTATTATTTATAAAAAATTATTATTATTTATTAAAACCATTATTATTATTAAAACTATTATTATTTATTAAAACTATTATTATTAATAAAAAACTATTATTATTTAAAACTATTATTAATTAAAAAAACTATTTTTATTTTGGAAAGTTTTAAAAATGTTTTCTGTCATTATTAAAGGCTTATTTGTCTTTTTTGTTCCAGTATTTTTTTATTTTTGAAAAACCATTCTTAAAATAAAGATAAATTGATTTCCAACAATTAGAAAAGGGATCAAGTCTTCCCAATTGCAGGGAGACTTGATTCATTTCCAAGGGAGACTTGATCCTTGAAACAGATGAATTGAAATGATTCAAATTAAGTAGTCGAAATCAAATTTATTGTTGACTAACATGTAAAAAAGGGAGAAAACACATTTAGAAAATTCTACATTATTGAAAATCATTGTTTCCCATATGAATGATTGTTATCGCTGAAATTAATGATCAAATAACATTTTTAAAGCTTGAAAAATCAAAAATAAATGTTAAAATTCTTGCAGTTCGAAGAGTTCCGCCAAGCATGGCTGGTTTAGGTAGTTTTTTGATAATGTCGTCATTGTCCACAACACTAATGTCACCATTTTCTGGATAAATAAATTGGTTCGATTGAAGTCCTCTTTTTCTTAGAAAATTTATTTCGCATTCAGATGATGAAATCTTCTTTTCAATTTTTCCTACGGAATGACTAATTTCTCTTTCCGTGAAACCGTCACCATGTTCTTGCTAACCATCATGTGCAGCTACATATTAACTTTCTACCTTTGTCAACCATCCAAAATCAAAGTAACCATATTTTAAATAATATTGATATTATCTAAATGTCACTTGAAAATCACAATGGCCAGTAGGGGAGTAATAAAATTGTTAATATTTATTTAACTTAACTTTGGGGACACTTGATCTCAGGATCAAGTCTCCCCATACAATGGGGATCATGTGTCCCTAATGTGCATGAGTTGGAAAAAGAATTGTTAAATCAAAAGTAAAGAAACTGTATTGGATGTAAATAACAACATGTAAGAAGTAAGGAATGTTAGTATATTATATCAATAAACTTAAGTAATTTAGTTATATTTAGCAAAAAATAAGAAACATAAACTACCTACTCCAAAAGAAGTTTGACTATAAGAAATCAAAGATTCCTTTCTTACAACAAAAATAAAAATGGCTGAATGAAATTCTGTTGTCAGATCTGTTGATAACGAATCACTTTATTAGTGTTGCCAGTTTCAGAGACTTAATTGCATTTTTTCTATGGTTTTAGACCTAGGGATCAAGTCTCCCCTATCGATACGGGAACGTCCCAACCGCCCCTTAAAGCAAAAGACGGTGGACGTCCGAATACCGCTGTGAAGTTTCCACCTCCTTTCGTTAAGTGTGATTGATTTCACACCCGCAGCGCACGCTTTCTTCGTTAGAGTGGCTTGCCCAAAAAGGCTTGGGGAACAGAGGAGGGTTTCTTAGAATTCGGAGAGTGTCAGCTGTCATTGCGGTTTTTGAGAGGGAAGTGATTTTTCCTTGTCTTTGAAAGAGAAACTCGGGCGTTCTCGTTTTCTGAGGTCTCTCTATTCCAATGGTCTTAGGAATCAGAGGGTTAAATCGGTGCCTTGAAATGAACACATTGTGTGCGGGATAAGAATTAGATGCAAGCTTAAATAAAAAGACAAACCGTAACTGTGCTTACTCTAGACAATTTACAGGGTGTCCGAATCAAATGTACCTAAATTTAAAAATGAAAGGTCGCTATACTTAACAGAAAGTTAAAATGCAGAAGAAAAATGTAAAATTAGAAAAAGTACTCACAAAGTTTTTGTTAAAAAATCAGTGCACTTCCACATGGCCTCTCTTGGTAGCCCTGAGGATATCCAGCCTGTAGTCCAGTTCCAGCAAAATGCTCCGACATCCGTGCCCCAGCTTCTTGTTGGAAAATATCAGTGGGTTGTAAATGCTGCATTTGGGGTATTGCGTAAATTTGCAACATTTCCAGGTAAATGTTTGCCGTGACAGAAGTCTCAACAAAGAAAAGTGGCCCTTTGATTATGTGAAAGAGCACACCACGCATTGATTTTTGGACTGTTTCTTTCCACTTCCTGTACTGCATGGGGATTTTTTGAGCCCCAAATTCTCAGTTGTGCTTATATTCACTTCGTTGCTCAGCTCACACGAAATATTGCTTCATCTGACAAAAGGACGCGGTTTAGAAAATCGCGTTCATTTCTCCACAGCAAATGCAACACGTTGCGGCTGTTTCTGTACAATTTGCATTTTGTACGCATACAGCCTCAGTTTTCATATATACGCGAAAAATAAAAATTGTCGCCAAAATCTAAGAATTCAACAGCCAATTTTGCCAAATATCGACAACTTATCGCTAACGGATTTTTTTTAATCGACTGATCAAATTAGGGACATTTGATTCGGTCACCCCGTATATACCATAACAGAAAAGTGAACGGATTCCGCAGACATCTATTAATATGCCTAATTTATCTAAACTAGAACGCAATTTAAATTCTTGAATTAAAATTTTGATGTTGGTAATTCGAGAAAGACGTATTTTTACGTTTCCCGCTTCCAAAGTGTTAATTACGCGTTTTACCCATAGGCAACTCATTTTGGAGAAAGGGCACCAGTATGTGCCATATGCCATACAGATTTTACTGTTAAGCATATTTTGATTGATTATCCTTCTTTTAATTCTCATCGAGCATTGTAAGACTTAGTGAGTGAACATTTTAAACATTTTTATCCACATCATGAATTCAATTTTATCCATATGCTTGGCGCAGTATGGAAAAAAAGCGCCGAAAAACCTCACGCAGCCAACCATCCAAAGTGTAAATATTTTGCCCAGTATTGAGTTATGAAATTACCGATTTATTTAGGCCACCTGCATTCCTTTAAAACTATATCATGTCGCAAGATGAAACAAAAAAATCACACTAAGTTACAAACGAATAGCATGTTTCATTATAAACTATTATAGATTGCATGAACAAATTTTATTTCTGCATTCATATATATCCAGAGTCTAAGAATTAGAAACATCAAACCATGCATGATTTTATCAAAGAAGATCGATTGTACATCTCGACCCTCAGTGGACAAAGATCTTGCAGTTCGGCCTTGAAGTCATTACAAAAATCTGGGAAAGTGATTTTAATTTATCAAAGCTCATTTCTTGCAGGGTGCTTTCGAAGAGTACTTTTATTGCTGTTATAACATTGCGAGACCTTTCAGACGTTGAAAAAGGTTTGCCAGACTGTTTAGACGCTGAAAAGAAGTATGTCAAATGAGTTTCAGTTAGCTATTTTTTTAACCTCAATTGCACCACCAGCGGGAGTTGGGGCATCGCAAATACGTGGATGAGAATTCCCCGGATAAGTAAGCAGGTTCTCGCTTCTCTGGTGAGCATAATAATGGTGCAAGTTGTGTTATTCCTCACCGATGGCGATACGTACCTCCATCGGGAAAGGTTGGGCAGCCGCCGGTGATGGCCGCTAGTGCTCCGACATCGGTATCCGAGCTGTTGCGGCGATCGTTCTTGAATTGATCCCGGACGCTAAGGCAAACCGTGGGTAGGTTCGAGATTAACCTGTATTTTAAATATTTTTAAAATGTATACTGTCTTTTAATTGTATTTAATTTAGTTCGTTTACGTGTCTGTAATTCGGAATTTTAAATTGAATTTATATATTAAAATGATTTACTAGAATTACTTGAAAATAATTTCTAATATCTATATTGTTTTGTATATAGTTTATCTAAAATAACTGCAAATATGTATATTGTATATTTCCTATTTAGTAATTTTATGTATGGAGCTGTAAAAATTATGACTTAGGAACAATGTGATGTTAGGAGTTATGTGACAGACTTATTTATTTTTGTCTTATGATTGCGATGTCACGTGCATCATAATGCACATCCTAATGCATTCAATAATGTGAAAATTGCAGTTTTTATCTTGGTAACTTAATTATATAAACAGCTACATTAAGATCTGTGAAAAATAAAAATTCTTTGGCAAATGTTTTACAATGTTTTTTAATTTGAACTCATCTGGCATTCTTTTTTAAACGTCTATAGAGTTTGGCAATGTTATAATAACACTGGAAAACAAAATTTTTTTTTTTCACGTTGCTTGAGAAAGAAAGGGTTATACCTATGTATTTTTGTGCCCTGAGTTCAAATCTGTTAACCGTTTTTTTCAATCACCCATAGTTTTTGAGCAACGTAGTAACTCTTATTATATACATTAGGAAATCATATTCAACTTGTAGTATTTACACAGGCATATTAAAATGTTACAAACCTTCACTTTCTTGTCTACTTGGCCTGTCGACTGTGCTTGGCTTGAGGAATATCCATTTTCAATGTCCAAAAAATAATCGGCTAACATTTTGGGATTCCATTTTCCTCGGTAACGAGCTCCCATATTCGAGATATCCTGATGGAACCGTGCACCATGCTCGTCGCTTACTGATCCAAGGTTTTCAGGCTAGAATTCTAAGTGAGAGTGCAAGAA
This sequence comes from Araneus ventricosus, assembly GCA_013235015.1. Taxonomy (NCBI): domain Eukaryota; kingdom Metazoa; phylum Arthropoda; class Arachnida; order Araneae; family Araneidae; genus Araneus; species Araneus ventricosus. The sequence continues at coordinate 760,573 of BGPR01000083.1, forward strand.
ATGGGTTTTCAACGACGTGTTGCATCCCATAGTTTTGTAGGCTTTTAAGCAAGCTATTGACTATTTGCCTTAGTCTTCCGCTTTGTGATTTCCGAAGAAGCTTTTTTCTAACTCCTTAAACGATGTCCATGCTGCGGCTTCCTTCTTAGTCAGCTTACTCTCAAGCACCGGATCCTTCATTAGTTGTCTAAATTGAGGCCCCACAAATATGCCTTCCTTATTTTTTTCACTCACTTTTGGAAACTTCAGACGTAAGTACTGAAATCCACTTCCTCCACAGTCCATCGCTTTAACAAAATTCTTCATCAAACCTAATTTGATGTGCAATGGAGGCAAGAGAATTTTTTCTGAGACAACTAGTAGTTCGTTCTCTTCATTCTTCACACCCGGTATGAGGAACTGTAGCTTGGGCCACACCTTCTTGATGTAGTATTTTTTTTCTGTCCCTACTGTCCCACTGACACAGAAAGCAAAAGAACTTGGTATAGCCTGCTTGCAATCTAACTAAGACGGCAATCACTTTCAAGTCGGCCCATATATGCCGAGAATGATTGCTGTACTCAATACTGGACAACATATGCTTCAAGGTTTCGTATGTTTCTTTCATACGAACGGCTACATTCTCAGGAATCGAAGGGTGCTTGTTACCATTGTGTAACACAACTGCTTTTAAGCTGACCTTTGAAGAGTCTATAAATAAACGCCATTCTTGAGGGTTATGTTGTTATTCTAGAGCCTTAAACAACGAGTCAACATCATTACAAAATATCACATCACCATCTTGGCAAAAGCTTCCACGTGCTGCCAAACAGAAAGATCTGTCCTTACAAAGTGGCTCAGGCATTGAATCGTATTTGCGTTGCAGGATTCTCGATCCAAAAACGCTTGTTATAATTTTTGACATACAGCCTTTTCTTTATGAAAATTATAATTGTAAGAGCATTTCAAACCCAAACATTATCTTCTTGGCCGGCAATTAATTTTTTCAGAAAGTATTTTTGACGCAAGATCCGACATATTTCGATGTCATTTTCTATGTACTTGTAAGCAATTACGAGTAGTGTTGCTGAAAAACAGTGTGTTATAGAGGTTTTTCGAGATTATATTCGGGTTCAGTGACCATAAAAACACCATTATGAGTTGAAATCTGAAAGGCAACAAAAAAATATCCTGGCTACGAGATTGATTCAAATAAAAGAAAGGAGTGGACAGAGGTTTTAGTGAGAGTTCATGTTGCAAAAAATTGGAGGGTGACAGACAAATTCTGATTAGTTTTTCGAATTCAGAGCGTGAAAGTACATAAGAATTAGCTAAAATCATACGGGCAACAAAATGGTTGTTCAGTGTTATTGATGGTTCAAATAATTCTTAATTGATTTTTAGTTGAATTATTATTATTTGTATATTTTTCTTTCTTTTTCCTTTTTTCTCATTTATTATTATTTTATTTCACTTATTATTATTTTATTGTTATTTTTCTTATTTTATTGTTATTTTTCTTATGTTTAATATCCTATATGTATTTATATTGTTATTATTGGTTGTTATATTTCTCAAATGTATTTGTTATTTTATGTTATGTTGTCATCAATTTTTCCGCATAATTAACCCCTTATATCCAGTTTTGTAGTGGCAAATTTTTCAGTGGGGAACGCTAAAAATTCCAACATTTTATGTACATTTTTTTTTGAAAATAACATGTAGAAGTGTTATAGAAACTTTTGTTTCTAACTGCATTTGTATATTCTAGAAGAGGAAGATAAAAGCAGAAAACGCCGAGACAGGAATTTCTTTTTTCAAGTAGGGGAAAGAAACTAATTCAGACATATTAAGAGAGAAAAAAAATGAAGTTGAAATGAAGTATATAGTCAATAGTTGATACAGTTTCCATCTACATATTCAATTTAAAGATGGGGATGCAGGCTATATCAGATAGATAACGTAATCATAATTAAATTCAATCCTATGACGAGGGGTGAAGAGTTTACTCGCAAAGCCGAGCGTCTTAAGAGGAGAGTATTACATCCTAAAAAGAGAAAGATGGCGGCAGTCATTCCTTTTTATACTGCTGAGAAAATGGGGAAGTACCGAAGGTCTCGTGACTTTGCAAGTTAAAGTAGAAGTGCGTTTATCTAGGACTGAAGAAGAAGTAACTCGTCTATAATTAAGATTTAGGTGGTATTAAAACTATTTATTTTAAAAATGATTAAAAATTTGAAATCATTACAGTTTCTGCTTCTATAGCAGAAAGAAACACAAATGTTTTAAGATTGTCAAATCTGAAAAGCTCAGTATTAACAATCTTAGCAGCTTAAACATATCATTTTCTCCGTCTCTTCGTTAAATTATCATGTATGTTACTCTGACTTACAACAATTATAAGCAGAAAAACAAACATCCCTGTGCAGTTCTGATTCCCACTTATTTTTATTTGGAACTACTTGATACGATCGCTTGCCAAAAGGGGAAAATAAACATCGGGTGATAAAATGTGCATAATAGCTGATTCATCCTTTACAAGCAAAAGTTTCATACTTAGACTTCAATCTGAAAATCAATCAAGACAAAATCAGTCCAAGCAGCCGTATTTTACGATGAACGTTACGTGATCTTGCAACTGTCAGAATTTAAATTAATATTAATTTATTATTTATACTGCGACGAACTGACTACGTATAATGGGGAGGAGGGAGTCCTGCAAAGGTGATCGCGACGGTTTTAATGAATTTGAAGACAGGGTGAAGTTGCACCATATATGTTTCAGAACATGGGGAAACGAAAGACGCAAAAAAGAGAAAGAATTAGCGAGCCTTCATAGCAAATTTTTATGATAATAATTATAATATTTTACATAACTGGTAAACGCCGAAGTTAATTTGAAGTGCGCATTTCAGTAAAATTCTTTTAAATTATGTTAGAAAAACACCTAAATATAGATAATTGTAAAGTGAAATTTTAAAGACAAATTTAAAGCTGTGCTGTGAAATTTTAAGATGATAATTTGAAGATGTGAAGTGAAATTTTAAAGATTAATTTAAAGATAACAGTGAAGTGAAATTTTATTCTTAAAAAATTTAAAATTTTATTCTTTTGTTAGAAAATTAATAAAAAAAAATCGGTAAATTAAAAGACTTAAAATTTAGTAAAATATCTAAACATAAAAATGACTCCGATTACCTTGCATTACCTCAAAAATAAGTCAAAGGAAGAAAAAATAAAGAAAGAACAATTTCAAAATGACGGCACTTGGACTTCGAAGTTTGGCTAATGGGTGGTACATGCCAGTTGAAAACTGTTTAGAAGTTTGGGAACACATTTTGACTTCCCAAATTTCTAAACAGTTTTTGGGAACACATATTCATTTACCAAATTTCTAAACAGTTTTCAACCAACAGGCAATATGAGAATACATATTGACTTGTTAAACAATGCAAAAAGAAAAAAAAGCAAAGGTAATGTGATCGGTTTAGCCACGGAAATAAAATGTAACTGTCCTCAAATGGACACTGGGTGTTATTGGGTTAAAAATCATTTACATTACATTATCTTGTATGCATTAATTAAATTAACAATGCAATGATAATTAAAATTGTTACTCTCTCTTGCTTACCTATACCACTTACGATTTGCAATTAATAAGCTCTCCGTAATCATAATAATTATACGATGACGCCTAAATTACCTTTATATTAACTTCTCCGGAGAAAGCCCTCTCGAGCGCTAGGACGAGAATTCGCTGTATAAGTAAACAAGTACTCAGCTGATGGAGGATATTAATGTGTTGTAAGTATTTAATATGTTTATCATCAATGATGAAACTTGCCCCAATTTTATGCGAGGAGGGGGGGGGAGAGTGTTTGACGCATGAGATGATGGTCTTTACGGTTATCTATATACTGCAGATTGTTCCTATATCTTAAATTTTTTTACGTCATGGGCTTCCCAATATTCTGAATTGCATATCACCGAGATTTGAAGTCCTAATGAGCAATACATTTGTTTCTCTACAGTATGCTACTGTATGCATGCTTTCCCTCAGCTTATCTTTTAAGTAGGGAATGAATGTTGGATTTTTATGTAATTAAAAATTATAAGATGAGCAGAAGCTAATGTGTATTGCGTAAAATTTATTTCATACTTTTTCTAGCAGATGTTTAGCTTAGTTTAATTACATTAACGTTCCATTTTGAAGCACCTCGAGGGCTATTCTGGGCGGCGGTCAGATGACAAGGACGACGCCTGAGCTGGAGCCCCTCTCTCCAAGCTTCCGCATCGCAGCGGTGGGGTGGTGTTTAGCCATGACGTATGATTTAACGAGCAGCAAGGCCCCATATCCTGCGGATCTTCGGTGTAATCGGCTCTTGAACCTGGAACTCTCCGGCCCCAAAGCCGAGATCTTACCGCTAGGTCACGGCGGCCCTCTTTTGCAAGCAGAAGGTTAATTTTGCGTGCGGAGGTGTTTTGCGAACTTGTGTGTTTCTAGGTTCTTTTATGTAATGTAATATCTCGAGAGATTTATCGTTACTTGTTTGGTAATCTTTTAAATATCTTTTAGATCAATATTTCAGTTTTACTTGTAATACATCTAATCACATCATACACTCGAAACATTTGAAATTAAATTATGCGATCGTAAAGTTTTAAGTGGTTATTTTTTAACGTAATGTCAATGAATGTACTGCATTATTTCAGAAATTTGTCATTAGAATTGTAAAAGAAAGATCAAGATCAAATTTCTGAAGTACATAAATAGATTCCAAACTTAGTATTGAACCTAAAAAAAATGCTCATCCAATTAGAAGCTTTTCCAAGTTTCCGTCACGACACTTTGGGGCAATTTTTCAGTCATAAAAGTCGATAAATTCATTAAAAAATTATTTTTAGATAACGACATTATTGTAATATTCAGCGATAATACATTCATTTTCTGTTTAAATCCATAAAAACTCTTGCTTCTCATTATAACATTACCGAAATCACATTAATGAAGGGAAATGGTTACAGTTTTTTTAAGAATGATAATCCTTTAAAAAGTGGAGAAAAAATCAATGAATAAGAAGATGAACGAACACAAAATAAATCTAGTTATGAATTTTCATAAGACCGCGGGAAGAAGAAAGTTCTTATTTATTGATAGATGGGAGTAAAGTTGCAGTTACACGCAGAAAGTCGATTTAAGGAGGCAAAAGAAATATTTTATTTTCCGTTGGAGAGTACTAAATCGCATCACGAAACTTGCAACTCGTCTTCGTAACAAATGCAACCGAATAAGAATCAATGGACTTTTTCTCCCTCGCTTTCTGCGGAAGAAAAAAAAATGGCGCAATCAAGTCTATTACGAAAGGCCAGAAAGAACTCGGTAATATTTAATTTATCTATGAATATGCATCTTGTTTTTCACTCGTAAAGAAGAATACGTGAAAGATTCAATTTTCAATCAAGTATTTTTTGCTTCTTTTTCCAGCGTGAGTTTTTAATTTTGTTATTCTAAAAAGTTGCGGTTTGAAAGCATTTATTATTTTTTTCTCCCTCTATCAGAATGACCAGGGATGGGCAAACTTTTTCGGTCGCGGGCCAAAAATCGAGAAAAAAAAAGTTTGGCGGGCCAAGATAAATTTTTCTAAAATTTTAAAAACAATATACAAGTATTACAATTTAAATATGTTAATGAGATGAATGAAATTGCGATTTCGTTTTTAAAAGTTCCTTATATTGAGGTTCGAAGTGAGATTCTAAGGAACCAGGCTAAATGCTCATCTGTCAGTCTACTTCTGAAATAATTCTTTCTAAGGTTCATAGTTGAAAACACTTGTTCACATATATAAGATGAAGCAAACATAGCACTGATTTTCTAGGCGTGAGATATTAATTTTCGGAAACTTACTTTCGATAATGATTTGTAAAACTCTAACTTTGGCATATTTAGAAACGACTGCTTGAGATGATTGCTAGATTGCAACTCAATTAATTCAAGCTGCAAATCTGACCTCACTGCTTCACAATTTACGTTGAAAGACATGGTAAAAATATCCAATTCTGTTTGAATGGCACTGAAATCTTGAAATCTGCGTTCGAACTCAAAATGCAGTTTTTTCAAGCCATCTTCATAATTCTTAAGCTTCTCTTCATTTACTGAGGGTATTGAATTTAACCTCGAGAAATGAGACAAGTCGTTCTTAACTAGCTGCCCAGCAAACAGATTAAGTTTCAGTTTAAAAGCTTTGAGATGGGCCCAGATATCGTCGATAATTGATTTTTCCCTTGCATCTTGACATTCAAGTTGTTCGTATGACAAAGAAAATCTGTGAAAAATGCAAAGATCGAAAAGCCATTCTGTATCTTCTAACATTTCGCACTCCGCAGAACACTGTTTCTCATGGAAGAACGACACAATGTCGTCTTTCAGCTGCCAAACTCGCTCGAAAACACATCCTGCACTAAGCCACCTTACTTTCGTGTAATACAGTACATCAAAGTATTCAGATTGCACGGACTGAAGAAAATCTCGAAATTTCTTGTGAGTAAGCCCACGAGATCGAATAGTATTTACAAGCTTCACGACTGCATCAAGCACGGGTTTCATATTCAATGCAGATTTACACAGATCATCTTGATGTATAACACAATGTAGAAAAACAACATTGTTCCCGGGATAGTTTTGATTAAAGAGTCCAAGAAATCCAGATTTTTTTTCCTGTCATATTTGGTGCTCCATCGGTCGTAATATTACATATATTTGTTATAGGCACTTTCAAAGTTAAAAGCCCTTCCTGAAATTCACGAAAAATATCACATCCCTTTGTAGTTCCCTTTAAAGAACGCATGCACGCCAGTTCCTCGGAAATTTCAAAGTTCTCATCAACACCTCTTATAAATAATACTAATTGAGCAGTATCATTTATATCAGTGCTTTCATCCATAACTATGGAGTAAAATTTAAACTGGCCAATCTTTGACTCTAATTGTGATGTCAAATTTTTATCCATGGCTTCGATTCTAGAAGTCACCGTTTTTCGAGATAAGCTTACAGTCTGAAAATTATTTTTCTTGTCTGGACATAAAACATTTCGATGCATCGTTGCGATGTGGTTGAATGCGAAGAACAGAATGATTTTCAACATAAATGAAACCGGAAATACCATCAATAAATCAAATAAAAAAGAACATTACAACCAGAGGGCGCGAGCGAATGGCAGATGCACTGGCGCCAACACCATCTGTGCTTGCTCTTTTCGTCGATTTATGTTTTGTAGAACAAAAATAGAGAAAGTAAAAAGATCATCAGTCCTTTGAAAAAAAGGAAGAAAAAAATAATATTTAAACAAAGTAGAAAAGGAGATGGATATATAATATATAAATCATATTTTCTTTTAATTGCCGTCGTACCGGCAAATTAAAATTCTATCCGCGGGCCGTAGTTTGCCCATTTTGATCTTATTTGAGTTTTTGCAGACTTTTTTTACATTTGCTTTATTAATTTCTGTTTCATTAGGGACAAAGAAGCGGTGAAAGTGCTGACAGTGGTAATGCTGATTTAACCTGTGGTTAGTTCTCGTATCTTTTTCTAATTGTGACGTAACAAAAGAAACTTTTGAAGTAATTATATTAAAAAAGGAGTAATTTTAAATCATAATTCATTATTCCAAATGATCAAATTTGCAATTTTCGGTTTTAAATGTGTCTGTTTTCATAGAATTTACTTTTAATACAGGCAACTATAATTTTTTTTATCTAATTGTGAATGTGTGTGTGTGGGGGGGGGGGGGTAGCTTGGGAATTCAGGAAATATATTTGGCTTTACTTTATGCATAGTTTCTGATCTATGCATAAAGTATCTTGGTGTTATACTCTGGCCTTATGGTTTAGCAGGGATGGGCAAAATTTTTCGGTCGCGGGCAAAAAATCGAAAAAAAAAAAGTTTTGCGGGCCAAGATAAATTTTTTTAAAATTTTAAAAACAATATACAAGTATTACAATTTAAATATGTTAATGAGATGAATGAAATTGCGATTTCATTTTTAAAAGTTCCTTATATTGAGGTTCGAAGTGAGTCTACAGCTATAACTAACAAAGAACTTCCGCTTTTAACACTTTACCGATTGAAAGCTGTCTGTTTATTGATAGCTTCTATAGAATATGCACTGCGAGTAATGTACAGAAACACATCGTTGCGATGTGGTTGAATGCGAAGAACAGAATGATTTTCAACAGAAATGAAACCGGAAATACCATCAATAAATCAAATAAAAAGAATATTACAACCAGAGGGCGCGAGCGAAAGGCAGACGCACTGTCGCCAACACTGTCTGTGCTTGCTATTTCCGTCGATTTATGTTTTGTGGAACAAAAATAGAGAAAGTAAAAAGATCATCAGTCCTTTAAAAAAAGGAAGAAAAAATAATATTTAAACAAAGTAGAAAAGGAGATGGATATATAATATATAAATCATATTTTCTTTTAATTTCCGTCGGACCGGCAAATTAAAATTCTATCCGCGGGCCGGATAAAACCTTCCGGCGGGCCGTAGTTTGCCCATGTCTGGTTTAGGGACTCTACTGGTACTATCCTAAGTGCATAAAAATTTATTGAAAAGCTATTTTACGAGAATTCAGGTATGACAAGAAAAAGCAAGGTATCTGAAAAAATGTTAAATAATGTAGATCTTTAAAAAATACAAGTACATGGGAGCTAAATTAAAATTTCATTTAAATTTCCTAAGAAGTAGAGTTTTGAGGCTTGTAGCACAGATCTTACCCAAGGCATCAATGTGTTCAAATTATATTACAGTAAAATCATGGAATTTGGATACTATGTAAATTGAGAGTTACGTGTAATTGAGTGTTACGTTACCTGGTGCAGCTCAGGTGTCGTCCTCGTCATCTGACTGTGGTTCAAAATTACGAGGTCCGTCCCAAAATAACCCTCGTGTTGCTTCAAAACGGGACGTTAATAAAACTAAACTAAACAAAACTTAAGAATGTTATATACATTGGTATTTTAAGAAATTATACACATAAACATGAATTATCTGCTTTTGAACTAAACACGAGAAACGGGAAAAATATGGCTCAAATGCTTAGAGGGTTAATATCATGTAAGTGAGTAACTTTGTTCACTTCATTATTGTCGTCTTGTTGAATTGAACTATCTATTAAAAGCTAAAAAATCACTTTTGAAACCCGATAGCACACAATAATCTGGGCTTAGTATCGTTAATGATGGCATATCTATTTCTTTGTAGAAAATATTGAAAAAATTGTAAAAGGCTATTTATTAAAAGAAACATCAAGTCTTCATAAAGAAAGATGTGTGTATAAAATTATAAGTTAAAAGCATTTGCATGATCTGTTCGTTTGGTAGTGCTGTGGAATTTATGAGTTGCACTAACATTTCTGAATTGCAGTACAATTCCGGTTTACCTAACTAAAGGGGGGGAAGTCATTTCGTATAACGATTTTTTCGGTTAAACCATGAGCATCTTTTACCATTTTGTATCTAATTACAGTTTATAACTCTGAAATGTTTTAAGTGTAAAACGAATTCAAAATTTTTTTTAAGCTACACTTATGTTCTTTATTAAAATTACATTCTTATGTTGGGCGTTCACCTCTCCGATACCCATAGCCAGTGTGCTTTCGCGATTATTCCCGTGCGTACAATACGTGTTTTGTTGGATTTGCTATTTTAGAGGCATTTTGAATAACCTGGGTTTTAGTTAACCGGTGTTTTACTGTACAGAAAAAAGGAATGTAAAAATATTCTGTAAAAAAAGTGGCTAGGGAAACTGTCTTCTTGGAAAAAATTTCAATATGAAATAATTGATAATCGTTTGCACACATAAAATTTTAATATTGAGAAATAGTTTTGGTTGAGTGATGTTTTATCAATACTATAATGAGATCATATAACAATTCTGCTAGTTCCACAAATGTTATGATGGTTAAGCCCATGAAGAATCCAAGATTGCCTCCAATGTTAGCAACAAGAGTTTCCCACTGAAAAAAAATATTTTATATTAAAATTTCTCTGTGAATGTTTTGAGTCCGACTTTGTTGTTGGTTCTTATTTGCTTCTTTTACCGAAATTCAGAAAATTATAATTTTAAAAATAACTAAAAATGATAACTTACACTATAGGCTGGTCTTTCTGTGATATTTTCTAAAGAAAGTGTTCTGTAGTATACCTTGAGCCCCAATAGAGTTCTGTAGAATTAAAGAATTGCATTAAAATGTTAAAGGGAAATTTTTAAAAATCGCAAAGCAAGACTGATATATAAAGTAATTAAACACCAGCAAATGTAAACTTTTCAAACAAATATGAAGTCCCAAACCACCTTCTAACTACAGTCAAACTCCGGTGTAATGAACCCTCGGTTATAACAAACTTTTCAAATGGTATGTAACTAATGTATTTTCAAATGCTTGTAACGAACTTCAAAAGAAAAGAATTTGGATATTGCTAACCAAAATACCCACTTTTCCTTTTTGCCAGTTCTGTCCCTCAGAATCATCTGCTCCTCTCATTATGTGGGGGACTTTTTATCCACCAGCTGGGCCACACAAGCTGTACTTAATTAGCTTACCTGTTATCGGATATCACTACCTCAAGGGAAAACTGTATTAACAGCAACCACCCTGTGTGACAATCAATGGGTTGACAAGGAACAGTTATCACTCAATCGCCTCCTTTTGTACTCCTTTAGGGATTGCGCATCCCTTGTGTCTTACAAAACTGCTAAAAGATGAGGTACATGTGACACAACACATTTTTTTCACTTTCTTTAGTTCCATTTTTCTGAATATCATTTGAGTTGTCGACATCGCGTAGATTTAAAAGTATTAGTAAACAAAGTTTTTACCATCGAGGATAAACTGAAATTTATTAAAAGAAGAGAAAACAGTGAGAGTCAATCTGCTGTTTGCAGAGAATTTTCTCTTACTAAATCTACGGGTGGGGCCATTTGGAAAAATTCAGCCTAGTGAACTCAGTCAATGGTGTCTGAACGGTGAAGCATATTTTGCGAGCAAAGTTGCAACAAAAACGACAATACATTCTGCAAAACCTTGCCATGATCCTTCAAGACAATGCTGTTGTGCATGTAGGACAACCAATGACTGATTTGCTTGCTCTTTGGGGCTGGGAATTGCACTACCATTCTCGTTGATCTGATCTGAGCCCCTGTGAGTATGATTTGATTCCAAAAATGAAGGAACCGCTTCGTGGCATTCTCCACAGAACTTTTCCAGGTATACTTAAAGTGACAGACGGCCTCATCTGAACCATCGACAGAAGTAGTACTGCTTCAGGTATCCTAAGCTGACAACAGATTGTACACAGAGCTGGTAATTATATCGAAGGACTATAAATGTTTCAAACTGGTAAGTTGGTTCAGATACTGTAGCGCTGTAATTAAATGGTTGACATTATTAATTTCCAACTCTCGTACATCTTACCTGTTTGACTGATGCGATGTTTTGTAAGTTCCGTTGTCAAATCGCACTATAGTATTCGCTGATTTCACGAGGTGAAAATATTTATTGTTGATTGCGCTGGCTGATAAAGATGTGTAGTAGACATTTTCGCTGAAAACAAATAAGATTTTTAAAAATCATATGATTTAAAAAATAAACAAACTTTGTTAAGGTTAAATAGATTAGCTGACTCTCAATCGCATCAGGGGAGAAAAAAAAATGGCTAAACCTTTAAAGATTGCGATGCATCGCAGATCCTAGATTTTTTTTTAGACACGAGGGTTACTGTTCTAGAATACTGTTCACAGAATCACTAGTTAATAATTATGCACAATTAGAAATTTTAAAAATCAAGTTAAGAAATTTTTATTGAAATATTTGTTAGGTACTGTTATGTTCTTTTCAAAGATATTTGTTGCGAGTTTGAGATGCTTGAGCTAGAGAATGCACGAAGATGCAAAAATGGGTGAAAACTCTTGATTTGGCGATACTTTAAACTTTGGCAGAATATGAATACGTCTGATATGACAAGTGCTCAAAGTTCTTACCATTCACAGTTAACTACGGTTCAGAGCGGCAGTGCATGACTTAGCGAACCCTGAAGAAAATATCCGGCAATTCGTGGGCATTTGCAACAGCGATGAAAATTCTTGCGACGATGTCGGCATGCCCGCCATCTTAGCATATGTAAACTGTTCTATGTAAGCAGTCGGAACGTTAAATGATTAGCCCTGAAATCCAACTACATCCCTGGCGAACAGCGCCCTCTCATCCTTTGACGTGCGAGCTCAGTGGCGGACTGGGTCTAAAAATGGTGGTTGCCATGAATAAAGGGGGCTCTATCACATCTAGCATGCCATCTTACATATATTTTTTAATTTTATTTATTACAAATATAATAAATTAAAATTAGTAAGTTATTAAAATCTTTTCCTAATCTAAAAGTCTGTTATATATATATATATATATTAGTAATTAAGTATACACGTATTATACATGTGATTGGAAGTAAGAAATACCAACTATAAATATAATTTTACATTAGAAAATTAAATAATTTTGAAGGTTGTATAGCACACTATAATTTTGGAACTGTACTGCAATTTTGAGAATTTTTTAACAAATTGTGCACACTATTTACCAATTCCAATTTTTTTAAAGAATACTTCTTATTGCCAAATTTTCTGTTCTATGTAAGCAGTCGGAACGGTAAATGATTAGCCCTGAAATCCAACTACATCCCTGGCGAACAGCGCCCTCTCATCCTTTGACGTGCGAGCTATTTACCTCCTTAATAGTCCAGTAAACGAAGGGTTTGAAAAAAAGCAAACAATAATATAGTTTTGGCAATTGGTACACATATTCGTGAGGGGCTTATGATGAACATACTAACAGTTCCCGGTACTGGGGGTTGAGCTCGCGACGCCATCTTGGATTTCATCTCCCCTTTTTTAGTTTTCCCTGAATATCTCGAAAACTATTCAGTTTACAAATTATTTAACAAATTAAAGAGCGTAAAATTCCCTACAAATACATACTTTTATTTTTCTACCAGCTCTAATAGTCTTGGAGATAATGGGTCTCAAAGGTTGCCGCCATCTTGGATTTTCTCCCCCTTTTTCAGTTTTACTTGAATATCTCGAAAACTATTCAAAATTAAAATTACGTGTGAATTAACAAATTAAAGAGCGTGCGATTCCCTACAGATAGGTACTTTGATTTTTCTTCAAGCTTTAATAATTTTTGAGATAATTGGTCTCAAAACGGATGAATTTTAAAACTCAATTGGATAGTACAATAAACGAAGGGTTTGAAGAAAACGAAAAGTCATATAGTTTTTAAAATTGGTACGAATTTTCTCGAGGGTCTCTTGTTGAACATATTAAAAGTCCCCGATACTGGGGGGGGGGGAGAGCTCGCGTCGCCATCTTGGATTTCATCCACCCATTTTTAGTTTTTCCCGAATATCTCGGGAAAAATTTTCAAATTACAATTTTTTTTAACAATTTAAAGAGCGTAAAATTCCCTACATATACATACTCTTTGTTTTCCTACAGCTTTAATTGTTTCCGAGATAATCGACCTCAAAGTTTATCGCCATCTTGGATTTCATCCCCTTTTTCAGTTTCTCCTGGATATCTCAAAATCTACTCAATTTTTAAATTACATGGAATCAGCAAATTAAAGAGCGTAAAATTCCCTACAATTGCTTGTTTTTATTTTTGTTTTAGCTTTGATAGTTTCCGAGCTAACGGGTCTCAAAATTTGCCTCAATCTTGGAATTTATCCCCCTTTTCTTAGTTTTTCTTGAATACCTCGAAAACTATTCGATTTTCAAATTACATGCAATACAGCAAATTGATGATCGTAAAATTCCCAACAAATACATGCTTTTTTTTTCTAGCTTTAATAGTTTCCGATATACGTAAGAAAAACTAAGACGGAGGGGGGGGGGGGAAAAATCAAAAATGGCGGCAAATGTTGAGACCCATTATCTCCGAAACTATTGAAACTAAAAAAAAAATAAAAGCATGTATTTGCAGAGAATTTTACGCTCTTTAATTTACCGATTACATGTAATTGGAGATTTCGATATATTCAAGAAAAATTTAAAAAGAGGGATGAAATCCAAGATGGCGATAACATTTGAGACCCATTATCTCGGAAAGTATTAAAGCTGGAAGAAAAACAAAAATATGTACTTTTAATTATAATTTGAAAATTGAATACTTTTCGAGATATTCAGAAACCAGCGGGAGTGTTCTCCCTTAAACTTTCTCGTATACTTCCCCAAAAAGGTGCCGTTTCCCCTTCCCCCCGCGTGGCTAAAAAAATTCGAACCTATCAGAATCCAATGACTATCAGAAGGTTTTTCAATATAGTGATTGAAAAATATCTAGGTAAAGAATCAAATTGAAAGAGATGCGTAACGATTTTCCGCTCTTACAGGCTCAAGGACAAACTGACGTAATTCGCTACTCCGTAATGAAATTCCGTTCCTTTCGCGTGCACAGAAGATTGCTTCCAGTACGCATGCGCGAGGAGATAACGGATTCTCTTCAAAAGTAAATTATACAGATCGACAGACAGTCAACCCTTTGACGGATTTGGCCCAAAATTTTATACGGACCTACATTTATGATGATGAAACTGTGTACGAAATGTTATCCATCTAGCTATTCAAGTTTTTCAGTTATAGTGTTCTCATGACCGCGGACAGACAGACTTCGCGTGGACGGATTTTGTCCAAAATTTGAAAGAAACCTACAAATTATGTGTCAAGTTCACATACCAAATTTCATCCCTTTATCTCTAATAGTTTTCGCGTTATCGTGTTCACAGACACACAGACAGACATAATTCTAAAATTGTGTTTTTCGGCCCCAGGGAGGTCTAAAACGTGAAAATCTCGACTTCGAATTTTTTGACGATTACAATACTTTCTCTTTGTATACCTCGTATACGAGAAAGTAAAAACTAAAAATGGGGGATGAAATCCAAGATGGCGACGCGAGCTTTCTCCCCAGGATTGGGGACTTTTACTATTTTCAATAAGAGACACTCGAGAACATTTGTACCAATTTTAAAAACTATATAATTTTTTGTTTTTTTTCAAACCCTTCGTTTATGAAACAATTATCAATTAAGATTTTTTACAGATTTATTCATTTTGAGACAAATTATCTCAAAAAATATTAAAGCCTTAAGAAAAATCGAAGTACCAATCTGTAGGGAATCGTACGCTCTTTAATTTGTTAAATCACATATAGTTTCAATATTGAATAGTTTTCGAGATATTCAAGAAAATCTGAAAAGGGGGAGGAAATCAAAGTGTTGGCAACCTTTGAGACCCATTATCTCCAAGACTATTAAAGCTGGAAGAAAAATAAAAGTATGTATTTGTAGGGAATTTTACGCTTTTTAATTTGATAAATCTTTTGTAATTTGAAAACTAAATAGTTTTCGAGATATTTAGGAAAAATTAAACAAGGGGGATAGAATCCATGATGGCGCCGTGAGCTCACACCCCAGGACCGGGGACTTTTAGTATGTTCATCATAAGCCCCTCACAAACACGTGTGCCAATTTTAAAAACTATATGATTTAATGCTTTTTTCATCCCCATTTTGGACATTCGTTGACTGTGAACGCGGGGAACAACAGATGCACTTACAAGCCCACGAATCACATCGATTCTTCCTGTTTTGACGACGGGGAATAAAGCGAACCGCGGACGAAACTCTTGAAAAGACAGGCCGTAGGAACGCGGCTTAACTCGTCTGGTTGGCACTTCCGGTCATCTTTCCTATGTCTTGTTGAATTGTTTTTATATTTCCTACCTACACTAAAAATTTGTACGTTGAATTTTGAATCATACTGTATACTGATGTGAAATCATCTTTGCTGTGTTCGTCATATTTTTAAAATATTACTATCCCCAAACCCAAGAGGAATTTATAAAACACCATGTAATTAAATTTAATCTTAAATGCTTTGTGTTGCCCTTAAGCAACATACCCAATTTTGTCATCTAATTTATTGAGAATGTATTGAAGTTTTGATGCCTGTTGTTGAGAATAAGTTACATTCTGAAAATGCTATTAACACACTGTGTGCGGGATACGAATTAGATGCAAGCTCAATTAAAAAGACAAACCGTAACTGTGCTTGCTCTAGACAATGTATTTATGCTTATAAAAGGCAATGTTTGTGTGTGTGTATGTGTCTGCGATGTCCAAACGAATCTATCGCACTTACAGCCATGAAATTTGGCACACAGGTAGTCGTAATGGTGACTGAATGCACTTCGAAGCCGGAATTTTAAAATTTAATCTAGAAAATTTTTTATTTAATGTTTTATGTTGTTTTGGTTGATTTTTCAAACTCATTTCTCAATAGTATGGCTTCGAATAATTGTACGAAAAAAAGAGATACACCATCGGAAAGAGCAAACGATTTACGTTCTAATGAAGTTTGTTTCGCACGTCTAGCGTAATTTACTGAATTTTGAGAAATTTTTGAAAAATAGTCACTTTCATGGTAATTTTTAATAAGAATTTCTTAAAATTCTCGCATCTGATGTTCTAACATCTCTATAATTTTCATTTTTTCTTCAGCTTATAACTGGAACGTTTCTGTCGGATTTAAAACAAGAACGGTTAAAATATCTCTTTTCGTTTTTGTAAATTAATTTTTCCCTGATTAGTTCAAACACTTTTTTTGCAATTAAGATTTAACAGCGAGAGTTTCTCCGAACGATTCCAGAATGCATTGTTGCAAATTCATTGGCTGCATGGTGCGTGCCCTTCCTCGCGATAGGTGACATCATATGCTTTCATTCCCAGCATGCATTTCTACAATCCGATTCCTTCCAGCAGGTGACGTCATTGTCGAAAAGAAAAAGAAGCGGGCAAACTCAATATTATATACATTTCTGTTTTGATAAATATCATTATCGCAAAGAAAAATAAGCGGGCAAATCATAATGTGCATATTTTGTTTTGATTTTGTTTTTACAACTTTTTCGTGTCATTGTGGGCTTTTCCCCCCATTTTGTTGAAGTCCTGATTCCACGGGCAACGCCGTGCGCGTACAGCTATATACCATAAAAGAAAAAAAATGAACGGGTACTTTCCGTTAGCCGGGCGCAAATGTCGCCAATTGTGAACCAAACGCGAGCCAAGTCGGCGGGCGCAAATATCGCCAAAATTTGGCGGAATTCTACATTACTTGGCGATTTTTCGATTGCGTCCGGCTAAAATGATGTCGCCAATTGTGAACCAA
The DNA here is from genome assembly GCA_013235015.1 of Araneus ventricosus. NCBI lineage: Eukaryota > Metazoa > Arthropoda > Arachnida > Araneae > Araneidae > Araneus > Araneus ventricosus. The sequence continues at coordinate 777,828 of BGPR01000083.1, forward strand.
ACGCGAGCCGAGTCGCCGTGCGCAAATGTCGCCAATTGCGAGCCAAGTTGGCGGGCGCAAATGTCACCAAAATTTGGCGGAATTCTACATTATTTGGCGATTTTTCGCTTGCGCCCGGCTAACGGAAAAGTACCAATGAACGTATTCTGAAGACATTTATTAACATCTCCAACTTATCTAAACTAGTAAGCAAGTCAAATTCTTGAATTAAAATTTTGATATTGGGTAATTCGAGAAAGACGTATTTTTACGTTTCCCGCTTCCAAAGTGCTAAATCAATTCACAGTATATAGACGGCAGCCTGAGTGCTGATGAAAAATAAAAAACGATGTTTTTCACTTACGGCTGCATCTTTTCTGCTTTGTTTGCACGCTTAAAAATACCACATTTTATTCTAAAATGTCGAATGAAATTCCTTATCCTTATTAGTTTTTAAAATTCATTATCATAAAATTTGTTTCTCAATTTCAGCCCAATGTTGACGATTGTCATAAATGAGCAAAATAACATACCTACAAGCCTGGAAGCAGTTGCATCGGATTGTTTCATTTTCTATTAGTTCCACTACTTCATCAGCGCAATACCCTTTTTAAAAAAGAATAAAAAGATGAAAATTACATAAAATTTATATAAATAAACAATATAAATCGCTTTTATTTAAAAATGTGTTAACCAGCGTGCTATTCCGGACATGCCCGAAACAGACCCTTAAGCTAGAGTCGAATTATGAATCTTAAATATCAAACCTCAAATTCTTTTTATTTTTACCTTTATGTTGAATCTGTTAGAAAAAATAAAGTAGTTATAAAAAAAAAGGGAACTTTTGCTAGAAATGGAAGCTCTGATGCTCGTACGGTGAGCGTTGCACATTTTCGGACAAACTGTATCCATTGGATTCTGGTAAATTTATTTTTTATTTGCAGTTGATATACTCTTTCATTTCATTCTTTACATTAATATATTTACAGTACAACCTCGAAAATCCAAACTGCTCGGAGATTTGAAACGCGCAGATTTCGGAAATTTCCGGATTTTAGATATCTTACTTAAACCAATAGAGATGTCAAAGTTCTGATGTCAACGTGTAGGTAAGTTACGTCACAATTAAGCGCGCATGTGCAGACGTCTTCAGAACAGACCCGGGAGTCGCAAGACAACGGCAAATGGTTGCCTTGGTAACGGCTCTGACGTTTGCGCATGCGCAACCGATGGAGACGTATGCTGATCTACACGTTAACGTCAATTCCAACAACTCCATATAAAAACCGTTTTAAACAATAAAAACATAAACAGGCATTAAAAAATGATACAAATACAACAAAAAAAAATAGTTTAAAGTTGAATAGAATGACGGAAATTTCCGCATCTTGCCTCAGGCGTTCTAGTTTAAAATTTATTTAGCTAATTTTTTTCTCGTCATGTGTTGAAAAAAATCGTCCGGTTTTTGGAGGTCTCCGGATTTTAGAATTCCGGATTTTCGAGGTTGGACTGTATTTGTAAATGGTAAACTATTGCTTTAAATTGCAGTGAGAGAATATTTGTCGCACACTTTGGCGTCAAAAGTATCGCCGAAGTCTCGCGGAAATAATTTAACGCAACCCCCCCTCCTTTTGGTTGATTATTTTCTTTAGCAATGGAGTCAATTCATGCTCATGTGATACACTTCAAATGCGATGCGTCAGTTTAATTTCGAAAATTATTGCTCATCTTCAGGGGGGAAAAGAATGTGACTTGCATTTAGATGTTAGATGGCATTTCAGCGACGTTCTTCATGCGACAACAAGCTAGCATGAATTGATTCTATTTTGCAGAAAATTGCCGAAGAAAAGAATTATTATTATCTGTTGTGTTTTTTGTTGTATTTCTCCTGTAATCTGTAAAATTTTTAAGCTTTATTGTTTTTCATAATTTGTTAAGTTTGCCCTATGTGACGTGGGGAAATTTTTTATTTATCCAAATGCTTTTTCCAAGATTGTTTAATGTTATTTATTCGTGGGGCTTGGATTTGCCCTGTGATCTTTTTTATTTACCCCGTCGACTTTTAAAACATTCTGTATGAGTGACCTGATGTGAGTAGAAAAAAGAATAAACTTAGAAATTTAGCTATAAGTTTACGCGAGTAAACTTTTATACTTAAAAAAAATCTAGCTATAGATTTACTGGCGATTTTAGCTTGTCTTATGAAATTCGGTTTTTTACATCCTTACTTTGCATCGGATGAGTGAAGTTGCATATCGAATCTAACTTTTTCTTGCTGGGTCTCGTGAAAGATGGAGGTAGAAGACTCCTTTTGACACAGCTGCATCGTTGTTTAATGTAAAAGTTTTGACAATCCCTTCGGCATCCCTAGGAGAAAAGTCAGCATGATTACATCTCGATAATGCACTGTTTTAAATATTTCATGAATGGATTTTAAGTTTTACGCAGTTTCATTACAAATTTAGTGGAATTTATGACTAAAATGATTATTTATGAAGTCACTGTTAATCGCATAAAATGCTGTCCATTGCATGATATTTCCAAACAGACACCAACTTATGTGCCAATTCTGTACCTTGGTAGAAACCAGCGGGAGTGGCCTCCCCTAAATTTTCTCCTATACTTCTCAAAAATTTGTCATTTCCCCTCCCCCTGCGTGGATAAAAAATTCGAACCTACTGTAACCTAGAATGCAATGGCTATCAGAAGGGTTTTCATTGTAGATTATAGCGATTGTAAAATATTTAGGTGAAGAATCAAATTCAAAGAGATGCGTATGTATTAAAACTTAGCAATATTTATTTTCTAGCAAGCTCCGCTAATGCATGCACAGAGATTAATTACTTCCAGTACGCAAGTAAAAACTAGGTAAAGAATCGATTTCAAAGAGATGCGTACCGATTTTCCGCTCTTGGACGGCTCAAGGACAAACTGACATAATTCGTTCCATAGCTTTCGCATGCACGGAAGATTGCTTCCAGTACGTATGCGCGTGGAAATACAGGATTCTTTTCAAAAGTAAATTGTACTGACCGACAGACAGTCAACCCTTTGACGAATTTGGCCCAAAATATTATACGGATCTACATTCATGATGATAAAACTGTGTACCAAATTTTATCCATCTAGCTATTCAAGTTTTTGAGTTATAGTGTTCACATGACCGCGGTCATACAAGCAGACAGACTTCCCTTTGACGGATTTTGTTCAAAATTTGATAGAAACCTACAAATTATGTTTAAAGACCACATACCAAATTTCATCCCCGTAGCTCTAATAGTTTTCGAGTTATCGTGTTCACAGACAGACATAATTCCAAAATTGTGTTTTTCGGACTCAGGGAGGTCTAAAACGTGGAGATTCGTCAAAATCTCGAGTTCGAATTTTTTGACGATTACAAAACTTTCTCTTTGTATACTTCGTATACGAGAAAGTAAAAAGGTCAGCGTCAAAATCTATCTTGAAATCGACTCAGACGAAAATATAGCACCTGTTTTCCTGTCTTGCTTGCCCTCTTTTCAGTGGCTTATCTAAAGGGGAGGGGGCGGTCCACCCCGGGTGGCACTTAGAAAGGGGCGACAAAATAAGACATGCAGAAATACAATTTTATATCTAAGAAGAGCAGAGAACTAGCTCCATCATTGTGTAAAAACTAATGTAATTCCTTTGTATTTTTGGCCATTTGTCGATAAATTGCCGATATGTGAACGATAGACTGGTGTTGAACCTGGAAATTTCCCAAATTTTCAGCAGAGAGTAAGGGCGTCAACCGATGAATTATGTTACCAACAACATGTTTTTTCCTAGATTTTTTGTGAGTTTTATGTATCCTATGTAAAGGAAGGGCGGCATTTCGGAAATTCGACCCGGGCGGCAAAAGTTGCGGCTACGCCACCGCAGCTTTAAAGTATTTGACGACGAAATTTCAGCTTTTTTAAAATGGACATTGCCATCTATATGTTTAAAATAATTATTAAAACTAAAGAACCAATCCCCCAGCAGCAATCACTGGACCGATTTTGCCAATTTTTATTTTATATGAAAACTCATGACCACTAGATACGTCATCAATGGTCACATACCTCTTATCCGTCCATTTTCAAGGAAAATCTCAAAAACACTACTTCACTTATTTTATATGAAAACTCATGGCCACTAGATACGTCATCGATGGTCACATACCTCTTCTCCGTCCATTTTCAAGGAAAATCTCAAAAACACTACTTCACTGTACATTCTTTATGAGAAAAACTTTGATAGAGTCCAAAACCTTCACCATTCTATCGATTCTGCTAATTTTTATTTTATATGAAAGCTTATGACCTCTAGATGCGTCATCAATAAAAACAACCAAAATACCTCCGAACGAGCTGGTCGCCAAAGGCGGCTAGTTGCAATTATTTCAAAAGGCCTAACGTGTCCGTTGTCTTTCATACACCTTTACTTCAACCACTGTGAGACAGGCAGGCTCCTTTTCTACAGTGTACAGAGTTATGCATTACAGTTTGAGTGTCTGACTTGGGGTAATTCCGAAAAATAAAGCTGTTATTGTTATTTGCCGTAGAGTTTTAACTTAAACATGCGCATTAATTCTACGACGAGACTATTTGTTTCTGTAACGACGTCACGATATATACGTAACGCCTGAGACCGTTTTGTGAAATTTACACTGTTCAAACAGATATTTTTGGGCTCCACTATCAAAATTTTTAAGAATGATAATTAAAACTGTGACTTACTTTTGTAATGACTAAATACAAAAATTATTTCACACTTTATTGGTGAGCTTAATAACATGATATTAGATCGTTTATACCAGTGGTGAGGAAACTATTTTCATTTCCGATCCCCTTCACTTTGTGTAAAATTTTTTCGCGACCCCTTTGGGGGTCGCGACTACGTTTTTTGAAGAAAATCCTTATTTTTTTATTGTCAAATAAATTTCTTTCAATTTAACGACCCACAAAAATTTTCTCCGGACCCCCAGATGGGTCGAGACCCACGGTTCGTGCACCACTGGTTTATACCACCACCACTATTACTCCACGTTACATTCCCGCTCCTAGAGCGTAGATCACTCCTGATCAGTTTGGAATGGATGTGAGTGGAGATCTTTTATACTGGAAAGCCATAATTAAAATTTGTATTTTGGTAGCTCATTTACTTATTCTTAAAAAGCACTAAGATAGGAACTGAAACTGACCAGTTTTGAGAAGTGGCGTTAGAGTCTGTCCGACGGGAAGGCACGTTCTGCTATACAAGGGGAGGGGCGTAATGATGAACCTCTGAAATTTTCGACAAAACTTTATTTATCTACTAGTTGAATAGCCCTTTGCGTGAAAGGGGTACAAAAATTTGCCCCTACTAGGGGGGTGCGCGCAGCGCAGTTCCCAGAATCTCCCGCTGGAGCCACCCCTAGTGAAGACAGAACTTTGGCAAGTTCAGTTCACTGATGTATTCTTTTGGGTTTGAGGCGGTGTTGAAGATTTTTCGAAATTAATTACATTTTTTGGAATGAAAATCAACATTTACTAAACCAATGAGCATTTCTTGAACTACCAACTAATTTTTAAAAATGACTTTTGTTTCTTTTTTGTGTTGCTGAATTAAAATCTACACTAATTAAATTCGAGGGTAAACAAATGTATGTATGTGAGGCTATCTTCTCACGAACCGCTGAACGCAGAAGCTCGCCGAAAATACCAAAAGATGGAAAATAATCCAAGAAATCCATTTTGACTATTTAAATTGCGAAATTACAATTAGTTAAAAATATATTAATTAAAAACGCCAAAATGATTTATTGGCCTTCCCATGTAATGCCATTTATCGTGCAGAGAATGCGAAGGATGGCCGGTCGTGGCGGAAATCTTTCTCGGTCGTTTTTAAAACTGCCATCCTTCCCTCCATACTAAAGTCAGACAAAAAATAACTCCGTAATCGGATAGTCCATTCATTTCGCCAGGACACGTATATATATTTTTGCAAAATAACGATTTTTTGTATTTTTTGCGATTTTTTTTAAATAAGTCGATTTCGACGCGTTTTCGTAGATGGGATGTTTGAACCGCCCTGTTTCTCTTTCTCATCATCGAGTTTACGTCTTGGGAAAGTGCGGGCTTTGCTCTCCTCGACCGAATAATTTCAAAAATCGGATTACCAAAACTTATTTTCTTACGATTTTTCGAAAATTACTCGAAATTCGATTTAAAACATTGAACAACTTCGCGATTTCTCGAAATAATGGCACGAAGCTTTTTCCCGTGTGTCTGGCTAAATTACCTGAACGGACCGAAGATTAAAAAAAAAAAAAATTACGGATTTAAAAATTTTTTGTGTTTTTTCTTCTGATAATCTTTTTTAAGGCTTTATTTATACGATTTCTTTCTTACATTTTTTAAGTTAAAAGTTGCTGTAGTTTGTTATCGGTGTGGGAAATTTGGAAGCTCTTACTTTAAAATTTCACCTTTAAAAAATTTTAAATTTCATGCATCCGCAAACTATTTATTTAGTTCAACGACCGTCATGTGACCCTCTGAGCCATGGAATAATGCACGCCTAACAACTTGCCTAGATGGCTCTGGTTTTGCAATGAATCAACAAATCTCAAGGACAGAGTCTTCGAAAAGTGGCAATACATTTGCCTCAACCAGTATTTTCACATGGAATGTTCTATGCTGCTTTTTCAAGAGCAACATCGAGGCGTTGTAAGCGGGTTTTGGTAATTGATACAAAGAAATGGGGAAAATTAAATCGCTCAAATAGGTTTTTACTAAAAATGTTGTTTTCCGTGAGGTTTTACTTTGAGATTTCATGTATGCAGTGCATTTTGCTTTATGCATATATACTTCAGTTCGAATAAATGGTAGCTACATTTGTTAATTTTTTGTCATTTATATACTTGCTGCTGATTTTATTTAGTAAAGAATGTTGGGTATGTGTCACGTAACCTCATTTCTTCTGTCAGCCAGGGAATGACGCATTATTCGAGAATGCCGGGCTACGCAGCTTGTATAAGCTTTAAAATATAAGCTTAATATATAAGCTTAAAACTATAAGCTTACAAGTGCATAAAATAAGTTATAAACGATATAGGTTATCAAAATTATTCTCTAGAAGAACAATAATTTTCACTAAAGTCTCCATGAGTTTATATTTTAGTCTAACCTGAAATCACATTTTAAATTTTCTGAAGTCAAGTTTTTAAACGATAATTATTCCTGTACTTTCGCTAGAACAATTAATCAAATATTATGTCGTGGAAGACTACGCGAAGTCTAACGGCTTTGCGCGAAAGGTTGTTCATTTGATGAGAATGAAGCTGTATCTTTCACTATCTACTAATGTTAAGTTGTTCACTATATACAGATGTTAAGTATTATTTATCGGAGCATTTCGCTTAGTTATTGCGTAATATGTGTGATCGACAATATGAGATTCAGGCATCTTACAGAGTGCCAATTGAAGTATAAAATATCCGTTTTATTTCAATCTTTCAAATACTTTTGCTCCTCATTGATGAGAAGTGGCGTTAGAGTCCGCTCGTCGGGGGGGGGGGGGCCGCCTTGCGGCCCGGGGGGGGGGGGGCAATGATGACCCTCTCAAATTTTCGCCGCATCATTATTTATCTACTAGTTGAATAACACGTTGCGTGGACGGAGTACAAAAATTTTCCTCGTCTGGGGGAGTTAGGAATGCAAACTTCCAAACATTTAAATAAAACAAATATTCAAATATTTTTTCTCACCAACTGGGAGTAAGGGAAATTGGAATTCTTAAAAAATGGCAAATGGTTGCCTGACTTCAGACACTTTCCCCAGGGCTCTCCAAGTCTGTTGATTTGATATTTCTCTATCTGCAGGGCTGTCGAATCTCCAGGTCGGATGCTCATTCCATATTCAGCTACGTACGGCGGTTCCCTTGGATCGTGGACGACCACACGGACTCCAAAGTCTTTGTTTAAGACGTTTATCATCTGATTCAGATCAAGCTGCATGTACAGCTGCAAACCTAGAAAGATTAATTACTTACTAAATGTTTAAATACATGAAAGATTTTCAGGAAGAAAGGCAACGGATTTACAGTTGAACCAATTCTTTATTTCATCTCTTTATAGTAACGAAGAAAATTTCATCTTGACTATTATTTTAGAATTATAGAGCGAAAGCGTGACCAGAAATCAAAGCGTAGTGCGGTAAACACAGCGTCCAAAAAAAAAAAAAAAGAGGCAGATCATGGCGGGCATGCTCCTTAAATATTACTGGGGAAAAAGGGAAGTCCCGAAACACTTTAAAACGGTTGGATATGGTTTTGACACAATTATGATCAAACTACTCCAGAAACACACAAGTTATCAAAAGCGTCACAACACAATAGAGACTATCAAATTGAGCTCTGCAGTTCGCGTTTCCCGAGCAACTTTGGCATACCTTGTTTTGTAACTTGTTTGCCGTTAAACATCCCAGATCTTTCATTATTATTAAATACTAGAAGATTTGTGCCCGTCTAAGACGGGGTTTTCGCTTGCCAACAGTATCTCAGGTCTGATTGTCACAGACTTACTAACGAAAGCTGTTGAAGAAAATTTCATGCATATTGCCAGAGTACTTAAGAAATAATAATAATAAAAAAGCATGAAAAACAGAACTGTTTAATCAATTGACACTGACTTTCGTTTTGTCCGAGTAAAAATAATGCAAAATCCATTAACAGAAAAAAAATTATGAATTGATGAATGCAAATCTTTAAGTAAAAGGAGCCTTTCGGTGTAAGAACTATTAAGAGAAAAATATAAAATATATAAATATTCATTTTCAAAATTAAGTACGAAAAAGAAAGAAACGTTTTAACAAAAACTGAACTATTCTAAATAGTTCTGTGTGCAAGAATTAAATAAAAAGAAAGAAAACGAAGGACATATCATAATTCAATCCGATGAAGCAATATAAAATTAAAAAAGAAAGGAAGCTAAAATGAAGAAACAAAAAAATCCCAAAAGATTATATTAGGAAAATAAATTAATTCTGGTATTGCTATTAAATCACACCATAAAAACTATCCCTGTATTTGTGTATGCTAATATGTAGACCAACTGTCTGGTCTGAATCTCTGGCACGTAGGAAAGCCACCACAATGCCCTCATTCCTGAGCGTTACAGAAAGATTTGGTCAAATCTAGTATAGATAAATTTTGTCAAAAATGTCGAGTTCAACTCGACATAGGACTTGCCTGTAAAACACTGATGTCAAGTCTACTTCGACAGAGGATTCTAAGGGTTAAGAAAGAATCTTAAAAAATTCCTGAAACTCATATATCAAAGAATCATTTAAAAATAACATTGTAATGCCAACCTTTATAAATAAAATTGTGAAAGTGCCCATCATAGAAATCTTTCTATGACAGAATTTATTGATTTAAATCCTTTAAAACAGAAGTAGCAGTTCTGAGACTGAGTTATCGGATGTCACAACTGTATAAAATCGACGAACATATATGGAGGAAGTTTCTCTTAAGAAGATATTGGTACACAGCTAGTGGGTTTTCTTTCTGTGTTTTCATTGCACGTACCATAAAATATTGCTACCTACGCGATGACGTTACAATGAACGCAACATTTCTCTTACAGAACCTGAGAAAAAGCATCTGAAACTGCACGCTTTCGATGGAACGTTATCTCGCTAATGGTTTGATGGTTCGCAACACTTCGTGCGGTAGGCATGAAAAAGCTATAAAAGTGTCCTGTAAAAAGCAATAATGGTTATCTTTTCTGGTTTACGAGGCACCTTAAAAGTGGAAAAAAATGTAGAAAGTAGAGGATGAGGATATATATAAAAAAATCTGCTTAAAAAAAATCCATTATCCGTTAATTCAGTGTTCTTAACATTTAGGTTTGACATAGCAGATTTATAGTTGTTTATCGATTCTCATGTTTTCGAATTCCTGAGACACTGCCCATATTTCTTTTTTTCCCCACTTTCTCGTATAAAAAATGGATTGTAATGGTTGAGAATTCGATCTCCAGATTTTCAAGAATCTCCACTTTTGACCTTTCTGAGAGAAAATAAAAAAATAAAAATGAAATATTGTTTAGCAACGGATTCGGAAACCCTCCGCGCTTCTGCGCATGCGCCGGGCCGATATATTTTCATCGAAATAGGGGGAAAGTGAAGAAGAGCGATGTTTACCTTTTACTTAGCGTGATTACATTTAACTCCGGAAATGCGCTCATATGACTCACTGCCTGACACCCTTTTCTGGTGTAAAATCGTCCAAAAGTGTTAATCTCCGAATCCGTTGCTGAATGGTATGTCTATCTACCTGTCTGTTTATATATTGTTGCAGGGATATGGGCGGTGTTCTGTCTGTTCATATGGTCCCATGTCCATCCAACTGGTTCAGCATCTGTAATGGTTGTAGGCACAGGGACATGGGGCGGCGTTCTGTCAGTTCATATGTATGCGAACTCGATAATTGAAAAGCACAAAAAGTTTAACGAGTCTATTCGCCAGAGTTCTAGATCTGTATAAAATTTTGATGAAGTCTGTCTGTCCGTGTGCAAGCGAGATGGATGAAATTCGGATGGTTTTAGAACCAGAATTATCGATTCGTATCAAACTTTGGCAGTGACGAGACTAAGTGGCGCTCGGGTCATAATATGATTTTTCGCCCCTCTTCATCATCGTCAGTGGCTCAGCTTGTGTAAACGCGCCGCCCGGGACATGACAATTTTTCGCTTTGTCTACATGGGCAGTGGTGTAGCGAAGTTAAGTGGCACCTGGGGATAATATGATTTTTTTACCCCAGTCGTCATCAGTGGCCCGGGGCCGGCCCAAACAAAAGCGGGGCTTGGTTCAAAGTTGATTTGCGGGGCCTTGCAACAAAATTCGTATAACAAAATAATGATTTATTGCATTTTGGTAATTATTAAATTGCTCAGATTGAAAAAGGACGTAATTAATAAATGAATATAATTTATGCATAAGGAATATAAGAAATATAATTTAAAAAATAATTTTTAAATTTAATATGACCAACGCGCAAACTTTAATGCTAAAATCGTTAAAAACATTATTCTACACGAAATCAATAATGAAGTTAATTTAATAATAGTTATTAAATAGTCAAAAATAATTATGAAAAGGCAAAAATTTTACCCTCCAGAAGTTACGCGTATGTACGAGGTATTTGTATCGTGCATCGTATTATATATTTATATCGTGTAATTTTACAAAAATGAATGCAACTTATATTTATGTAATCTGTATTTAATAGCTCCATACTAAATAAATATTATATAAAAAAATTTGCTTTTAAATTTATAAAAGAACGATATTAGCAAGTAATACGATGCACAATATAAGTATCTCCTACAATACGCGTGACTGCTGGAAGGTTAAACAATCCAAATTTGCAATACTTAGTAATGTAGTGTTATTACTAGACAAATAATAGCTCGAATTATATTGGATTTCGATTAAACATGCACTTTTCTAGCTTTTATGGAGGAAAATTCATCAATTACTCCATCGAATTAATTTTATCAGAAGTGTATTTTTCGATGCCAAGAAATGCAAGATCACTCAGACCATCTCCCATGGTTGCTCAAGAAAATGACAATATTAATATCAGTTTATTGAATGAGCTTTCACAGCTAGCAACAGACACTGAAATTGTTAAAAGTATCTGAAGTGCATTTCTCAGATTTGGGAAAACATCCTCACCATAAAGAAAGTATAAATTTTAAAATCACTATAGCAAGTTTTGATTCAAGTATGAAAGCACACAATTTTTTGTGTGGTTCCATTACAGTAGAATGAGGACAGAAACGTACTGGATATTCAATACTAAATACGAATTACTGTAAATATATTTCAGAGAGAGAGAGAAAAGTATAAACTCAGATAAACTTATAAGTAACTGTATACAATGCAGAGGTTGCTCAGTCATTGGGACTGAAGAGGATTCGATTATTTGATGCAAGTGCAAATTAAATCATTTGACATTCCCATTTTGAAACAGCTATTTGAATATGATAAATGAATTCAAGCATTACTTTTTAAATGAAAAGAATTCTTCAATTATTTTTTGCGAACGCATGTTGTAGAAATGTGTGCTGTCTTCCTGCTTTTTTGTTGGAAATGTTAAAAACTACTTAGTTTGAAAACTTTCTGTGCTAAAATTAAAATTATAAAATGAGAAAATAGGTTCAATTAGAGTTTCAAAACATGAAAGTTCTAGAAACTTTAAATAGCTTTTAACCATGCAATCAATTGAAAGAGAAAGTCCCTCCCGCCCTTTCAATTTTTCTGTCGATTTACGATTACAGTATTGAATTAAAATTTCTTACCATATGAATGAGATTTTCTTTTAACTTAGATTATGAAATGACTTCTAAAATGTTGAGCTCATTATTTTTTCATATTTAATAACAAATTGACCAAAAAGATAAAACTGAAAAAAGATGATCACCTAATCACAAACTTATCCACAATTATGCACAACCTACTGTGAGTTTCGGTTTTAGGATATTTAAATTGAATCAATCTTCAAAATGCTTTGCATATTTTAAAACTTATCCAAATGATTTTGATATGTAGTTTGTCAAAATAATAAAAAGATTCCAAATAAGTAACATTTTATAATAAAAACTTCACAATGTAAAAGAGTAGAAAACACCAATTGTCTTTTGTTAATAAAAAAAAAAACTTTTATTCGAAATGTATTCAATAATAACAAGTAGCAAAAATATTGTACTACAAAAACAAAGGGGAAACTACATTGTTTTTTAAATTGATAACCTATTATAATATTAAAATTTTCTGTTTGGAAATATAAAAAGAAATGTTGTTTAATGAATAACTATAAAAAAGGGATAAAAAATCGCATACCTGAAATTTGTCTGTAGGAACAAAAGCAGAATATTTTAATTCGCTATACGGCTGATATTCTGAATGCGAACGAACTATTCAACTGAAAATTAAGCTTCTGAGAAGACTCATTGTGTTGTCCGTAGTATTTCACACAATCCAAATAATATTCCAGATTCAACATTTCAGATTCACTGCTATTTATTAAAGTCTGAGGGATAGATGTAACAGACTACCTTTTAACAAGTACCTACGATAAATTTATAGATGTCCGAAAACCACACTTAACAAGAAAAGAGAGTAACCCCTGTGATATGGGCCTCATCATCACTTAGCAGTCCTACTGGGCACAAGAGAAATACATGTGCTTAGACATAGAGCTAGATAAGGAGAAGATTAGGAAGAAGCACAACAAAGTGTGTGTCCTCGATAGATTCATAGTGGGATGGATAGATTTAACAGAATACCTTTTAGCAAGTGCCTACGATGAATTCATAGATTCTGGAAAGCCACACTTTTTACAAGGAAAACGAGGAACCCCTTTGACATATGTGGTTCATCATCGTTTAGCAATTCTGCTGGACACACAAGGGGAACAGATGTGCTCAATTTAGAACTAGATGCGCAGAAGATAAAACATTCATCTAGAGGTGTCCGTTTAAGCTGCCCTGGGAAAGACTATCTGCTGGCCATTAGGGGAACAGATGTGGATCCCCACAGAAGTCCCTGAAGCAATTGTCTGGGGAACAAGGAATGTATAGAATTATCACCTGAAACCGACTTCAACCATTTCCCGAAGACGTCAGAACGTATAACTCGCAGTCTCCTGCTTCTGCAATGTTTTATATGTATGTTCGGTTAAAAACAAACAAATCGCAAAAAAGGCATTTTCATTTTGTAAAATCCCTCAGTGGCGCGGGGCCTTGTGCGGTCGCACCGTTCGCATCCCCCTCTGGCCGGCCCTGTCAGTGGCTTAGCAAGCGTAAATAGGGCTTGAGGCATGGTATTATTTTTACTCCCCATCATCATATTATGCTTTAACCCTATGAGCCCTATTCCGCCTCAAACCGTCCCATTCGACAGAGGCCGGACTCAGGCGGTTTCGGGCGCCTGAGTGAATTTTACGGGAGAAAAGGGGTTCATTTCTTTGATGAAAATTGATCGCCAAACATGGGTGTCGTCCTTCTGAAATTTCTGTAAAGAAAGGAAGGATTTCATTCTGTTTCCGAGGACGAAAGTTTACTTCAGTTTTTGAGGTACTGGAATTCTCACTCTAGCCGGGTTCAGAGAGTTAAAACATAGCATAAACGCAGCAATTTTTTGACTCTATAGCGCCCCCTAAAACTGCCGACTGGGGTATCTATACCATCCTTGCCTCCACGGTCGCTACGCCACTGAGCTTTGAGCCAAATCCGTAAAGGATTGACTATCTCTCTATCTATTCGAGTATTTGTGAACAAGATAATAAAAAAATGCAACAAGCTCGATAAATGAAATTTGATATGTGACCTTGGCACTAAAACTGTAAACTTGTGCCAAATTTTGGACTCACTCAGTCAAAGGGAAGATGTTCGAAACGCAAACTTTAGTTTCTTCCCCATAATACGAATTTAAATTCAAAACGGTTCATTTTGTGTAAGCATACGAAAAAGTAGAGGGGAGCATATTCTTGATGACTAATGTAGCGATCTTGGCTTTTTTAAAATGTAGTTGGTTCTTTTAAATGGATTACCAATGCTCCAGAGATGATAACAAAACAATTTATTTTGATGATAACATAGAAGACAGGACGAACAGTACATTAGGACAGAACAGCACGTAGAAAATAAATGTTGCTACCCTTCGCGGTCAGCAACATAAAGTAAAATGAGAATAAGCGTTGGGGCTCTCCGCGGCCAGTAACAAGGTAAAAACACACTCTTTATGGAACTTTGGTTGGGATCCCGGCCTCACTCGCCGGCGCCTACCTAAACCTTCATTCACCCTTCGAGTTCGCAACTCGACTGATAAAAAACAGCAACAATAATCCCCGACCCTCGGGGGAGGACAACGCCCTCCATCGGCGAGTGCGATTGAGAATCCCACAACACTACAACTACTTATATAAAATCTATCAAGAGTGAAGCTAATGCACGCATTTAATGTAAGATAAGAGCTTACCACTGCTCCAGCCGTAGCGTTGAGTGGATATTGCATTTCTCACTTCGCTTTTGGATGTTTTCCCTGCGTAATTAAATGTATAACATTTTCCGTGGGTTGGGGTAAAAACAACAGTAAAATTCCTAGAAGAAAATAGACAGATTATTGCGAATAAAACAATATTTTCAATAGGTTGGTCTGTAAATTACAGTACAATCAGTAGAAGGAAAACATCAATGTAACGAAGAACACTCATGTTTACAAGTAATTAAAGGGATAATATTTTGAATGGGCTTTGTGCGGTGAATAAATATCTTCGACAGTTTGAAGGATAAAACATGGCTTTACAAAGTGTCTAGTATTTTTCAAAATTTTACGATTAATCCTTTAATAATTTTGAAAATAAAAGAAATTACACTGAGCTCTGTTAGAATTACAGGTCAGATCGATGGCAGAAAAAAGTTTATTCTCCTCAATCTAGATATATCAAAGCAATTTAAAAAAATAAGAATACCACTTTTTTTATAGATATATGTATTTTTATTCTTTATGAAGGGTGATCAGGGCCGAGGGTGTTTCCAACGGTGCGAGCGCACAAAGCTCCGGCCCTTAAAAATGTAAAATGCTATAAATAGCAGAAAACAACAAATTATTTTGTAAGAAATTTGTTTCGAGGCGCTGCAAGTCAACTTTGAACCAGGCCCCGCTTTTGCTCGGGGCAGCTCTGATGGTGATTTAAAAGTCCGCGTGCAAAATTTTAGGAGAAGTAGAACGCCAAAACAAGCTGCAGAAATGACAAACCAATAAGAAGTGAAAATCCTATATCTGGCGTTACTTTATACTTGGCAGCTTGTATAGTTTCACAACAACTGCTCAAACTTCTTGCCATTCACATTTATGCACCTTTCACAGTGGTGGCGTATCGATTAGCGAACGTTTCGGAAAATTCTTGGCATTTCGTGGACATTTGCAAGGGCTTTGGAGATTTTTGGAACTAATGGCATGGTTTGATTCCAGCTGAATGATGTGGAAGCATCCCAGCTCACCCACAACTAAAGTGTCGCACTTCGCAGGGAAAATTGTGCTTACAGTGTTCTAGGATGCAAAGGGTGTCATTTTGATTGGTTTCTTCACTTCAGGGACCATCAATGCGGTACACTATTGCGACAACCTCATCAAACTGATGTCCGTCATTCCATGCAAGATTCCAGGGCTCTTGAGTCGAGGGGTTTTGTTCTTAGACGGTAATGCAATCGCTGGGCACCGATTTCTACCAAGATGGTTTCTTGACATTGATTTCAAGGTACGACAAATGTTTCAATGTCGGTGGCGAATATGTCGAAAAATAGCCAAAGTTTTGTACTTTGTTTTGTCATTGTATATTTCTGTTTGTAATAAAGCTTCATTGTGAAAAAGTGTGACGAAATTTACTTTTGGAACGTCGCTCGTATACAGTAACATTCCCACATGTAGGGTTACAACTCGCAGAACAATTCACAAAATAAAAACAGAGTTCATTATTATCTTTGACATCAACAAAAATTACAACATCAAAATATACAACTAAGAAAAACAATACAATTATACAACATTCAGAGAGCCAAACAATTATTATAACATGCAACAGTCCCGAGAAAACGCCACAGAAATTTGATCGGAGAACAATACTCGTGCAATGAAACAAGACATAAACACAAAAACCTGAAAACCCAAAGAGCTAAGGAACAAAAAACAGAAAAAAGGAAGCTCATCTAAGCCAGCTTTAGTTCCTCACAAATACCACCTGAAATATCAAAAATACTCTTTAACCTAATAATTGAGTAGCTATTGTTACATGCTTTCCCGATCCAATAATCCACAAGGACCCTAAAATGCAGCTGAGCCTTATGGGGGCAAGAGAAAACAAAATGATGAGTATCACCGTTTTCACCGCATGTATAGTTAGGGCTATTTAAAATGCCGAATCTGAACAAATATGAGGGAAACGGTACGTGATTTGTGAGAAAATAAACCAAGTATTTGTTTCACATCAGCAGTTCACTATCAACAAACGGGAAAAAATTCCATACGAGTCGTGCAGTGTCCGAGTTTGTCCAAAAATCATTCCAATTGGTAATCACTATCTTAACACATATATTTTTAATATGTGACAGTGGAGCCAAGACATCCTTGTCGGTTACTTGAAAGCTGGACTTTTGACAAAATTTTGCTGTTATCGCTGGGGTGTTCACTCTTTTTTTTCACTTCCAGAAGTGTTCTTTAAAGACTGCCTATTTTCGATCTAATCAACAGCATCTCAACTCGACAAGATTAAAAAATGAGAATGAGAATTAACTCTCAGACCGGAGACAATTTTTAATTTTTTTCTATGTAAAATCGGAGACTATTTTTAATCGCTTTGCGTTCCCAAGGCTTTAATAGCGAAGACGCCAAATTCTATGATATGCAGGATGGTTATAAATTAATGGACCCATTTCAAAAATCAATGAAAAAATCCCTATAATGTAGCAACTTCGTTTTTTTTAAATGAGAAAGTAGCTCACTTTTTTTTTTAGATAGACAACGCGCCATTACGGCGCACTAAATCTGCGCAATCCAATGCTAGTGACAAAATGGCTACCGTACAGCAGAAGGGAAGTCTGGCACATCTCTGGTTCCACGAAAGCAAATAAATTGTGTCAGTTGAAAGAATTATTCGGTTAGAGTATCGAAATTGTCAGTCTCCAAGTAAGAACTTCATCAAGTGTTGGTATGAGAAATTAAAGAGAACAGGAAATGTACTTCAATGACGGAGATTGCGGCTGAAATTTGCAGCTGAATATGCATGCGTAGAATTGGCAATATTTTGGTCACATGAGCGAAATTCTATCGTCGTAGCGTTATTTTTCATCGTTATATTGAAGATTATTGACAGCCCAGATTTCACTCCGTCCATTTCTTTGAACCCCTCAAAAGATGAATAATGTGGATGTAGCTTTTTTACAGAAAAGGACGTGCAAGAAGAGGTGCATCAATGATTTGTAAAACTGTCCAAAAACTCTAGGCATTATACAAGCTTAAGGACCTTGCACTAAAAGTGTCACAAGTTTTAACCGTCGATCTTTAAAACACTCTAAACCAGGGGTCTTCAACCGTTTTATACCTACCGCACACTTTTGTATCTCTGTTAGTAGTAAAATTTTCTAACCTCCCACCGGTTCCACAGTAATGGTGATTTATAAAGTAGGGAAGTAACTTCACTTTATAAAATTTATAAAGCAGAGTTACAACAAGTTAAAGCATATAATAATAATTACTTACCAAGTACTTATGTCGGATGCTTGCAAAGTTTGGCAGAATAAATCTTTATAAAATAACTTACTATAGGTAAATAGTAAGTTGTTACCGCCCACCATGAAAGCTGGAACGCCCGCTAGTGGGCGGTAGGGACCAGATTGACGACAACTGCTCTAAACCCTTTGGGTGAGTGGGCTGAAGTGGGTTTAAAAAAATTAAATGTATCACAAAGACAGGGGACCATTTCAAGAAATAACATCCGTATATAAGTGCAAGCTTTGTTTATTAACTGCTTAAAAATAAAAGCGGATAATTTTTTATTCACCCTCAGGCACGAGTACTCTCATCTCCTCTGACTAAAACATTCAACAATTTATTTATTTATTATTATTTTAGTTTAACACATTCACCAAAGAAAACATTTTACAAGGCATTTTACCTTTGGTCGCAGCGTTTCTTGTTAAAGCTGCAGCTGATAACAAGGTTATCAAAGCTTGTTCCAAAATTGGCCATGCTCCACATGTTGGGTTGAAAAGCCCATTCAACGTCAACTAGGTCTTCTACTTCGGCACTTCTGATTATTTCTAAAACATTTCTCACATCTGAGTCTTCGATAGAGTTCATTACGGAATCGCTTTTCGAAAAAAATGGATTTGACAATCTGTAAAATCAGTGATGGAATGTTAGAATTTCATTGTTGTAACTTCGAAAAAGAGAGGCAAAATAATTTGAAAATCTATTATTTATTCAGTATTTGATGTATGATTAGTTTAAGTTGCCACAAAAACAATAATAATATGCATATCCAAGAGTTAAAATAAAAAAAAAAATATTTTATTCTAGGGGGCTCTGTCCCCTGCTCTGTAACTCTTGCCAATCCCCATGAGAATTACATGCAATCCTTTCAGGTTTACTCCGCAAACCCTGCTCGCTTCACTCGCTGTAACGAGCATCCTAGCAAAAAGACATTTATAGTTGATCTTAATAGATTTGTTTTAACTTATATCAGCACGGGATAAATTTGTTGGCCTTGAAAAAAGGCCTTTTCTTGATTGTATAAGCATTTAGAAGACAAATTCAACATACAAATGAAGCTAACAAAGAAACTGGTGAGTCTTAAGACCACGGTGCAGTCATGTCACCAAGCTCGCCATAATCGATCGAAATGTTAAAAAGCTCGCCATAATCGATCCAAAAGTTAAAAAGCTCGCCATAATCGAGCCAACTGTTAAAAGGCTTCAGAACGACCTCGGCGAATAATTGCCTATAAGAAATTCCAATTTGGCGACCACACCGTATTTTTCACTGAGCATGTTGAAACAAAGTACTTTCCTTCTTCCTGAACGTCTTACAAAACTTTCTTCAACTGATTAATTTGCACGTTGAATTCATTTTCTTTCATTATTTCGATAATATTTAACAGCACGGTTGAGATTCATGTTTAACTCATTGAAAAGAAGGCTCACATTAAATCGCACTCGTTTGTTTACATTTGGAAAGTAAAATCGAGTGATCTACTATTTACTATAGATGTTGCCAAATTCTGTAGTTAAATAACTCGTTTTCTGGGAGCCACACAAGAGAATATTTATATAGACATTTAACCCATTATCTGCCATTGTCGTTTTTAGGGACACTTGTTTTCTTTTCATTTTCACCTAAGCAGTGCAAATTTTCTTTGATTACTGCATCTAAAACTTCAGCTTACTGCTATAAAAAGTACAAATCCAATAAAAATAATTTTTGTCATTAAAAGGATAATTAATTTTAATTAAAAGCTAATTAATAACTTTAATTAAAAAAATTCAATAAGAGCGTTTTCTTTCATTATTTCATTCATGTTATCATATTAATGATTTTTTTTTAAAAAAAGGGAAATCATAAAGTTTTAGCGTATAATAGTTTAAGTTATAAGTTTTCCATGAGGTATACAACAGATATAATAAAAACATTGCCGCGAGTAATTTAACAAACAGTGTTGAAGTGAAATTATGAGATTTTAAATAAATTATTTCTAATTAACAATATTACTGATCTTTATAAGTGTGCAATATAGTAGAAAGTAATTTTTTTAAATCAAAAATCTGGAGGTAAAAAAATCGTGAAAGTATAAAACTGCTGATAGAAATACTCTAAGTCAATTCGAATTTTAATTAACACTTATACAGTATTTTTAATTTTTAATAAATGTTTAGGAATTTTCTTTCTAATGATATTCATTTTTGATCAATTTCCTTACAGTATTGTCTTCAGCGCCTTAAGTTCTTACGATTTTATTTTGACATTCTGATTTTTGATAATTTTTTTTATTTTTTAGCAAACTAATGAAAGTTTGTTTTAAACAATTATTTACGATTACTTTCTGTTTTTCAGTCTTTAATTTATATCATAATGCATTATTACAAATATTATAGAATCTTGTTATCAATTTTTTCTGAAATTCACTTCCACATGGCGTCTCTCATATGGAATAAAATTTTAATTAAAATGAATCAATTCATTGATAATAAATTTCTGAAAATATTAAAATATTTCATTTTCATTAAAAACAGCCAACTGCAATAAATTTCAGAACTTGAGTACATCAAGAAGTAAAAAATGGATTACTAAATTCCAAATTTACAAATAAATTAAAGAGAGTACAAAGATATAATTATAGGGTTTAAAGACTAGAATTTTATTAGATGCTACTAAGATTAAAGCAATTACTGCAAATAAAAAATGAAGATAACGAGTTCGACTCTTTAGTTATTGTAATTCAATTTGATAACATACATATAAAAGGCTACGCAACAGCATAATTGATTATTGACGTAAATCGTGTTTCTACGGGCACATAGCTTTCAGAAAAATCTCAATGCAATTAAATCATTTTTGTTTTAAATATAGGCACTCATTATACAGTATTATGAGCTGATGTTAGAAACTATTCTCTGTTTGAGTATGTATACTTCTAAAATCGCAAACAGGACTATTTTTCTGAGCAGGGCTAGATTTCCCATAGGCCACCCTAGGACATGGCCTAGGGCGCATATACAGAACGCCGCCCCATGCCCCGTGCCTGATGCCATTACGTCAACCGAATCGGTTGAATGGACATGGGACTGGGCGCATATACAGAAGAAATAACTTCCAAGTTTATAAATATTTGGAAGTTAGGGCGCATATACAAAAAAAAATAACTTCCAAATATTTATAAACTTTTCAGTTTTATTTCTTTGAAAACGCCATATAAAATGTTTTCGTCTTCTGTTTACCTTACCGTGTCTTGACATCGCACTCCATTGCATTAAAATCGATTTAATAAGATCTGTCCCCCTCAAACCTATACATGGATAAAAGAGCGAACGAAGAAGTTCAAGTAGGCATTTCACATGATTTCAAGAAATTCGATGAAGTATTTTTGCAAGTGATAATGTTGTGTTATTTCATTAGTGGTGTAATTTCGAATTAAAAAAATATTGCGATTCAAAGATTATCAAGATTGTATTGAGTGATTATATGTTTCAAAGATAAAGTATTGTGTGTTAAATTAAAAATTATATATTAAATTTTTTGAGATGGGGCGCAAAATATTCTTTGTCCTAGGTCGCAGAATATGTTTTGGCCTAGGGTGTAGAAATGTATAAATCCAGGCCTGTTACTGAGCAAAATGGTTCCCTGTACTATCAACTTAAGTTGGAAATAATTTAATGAGTTTAAGCTTATTTTATTTAGCAAACTTTAGTGCAAAAAGACTTTAAATAAGGAACTGTTTTATCCAGAGAGTGATCGCACATAGTTCGAATGATTTTGACATAATATGAATAAGATTTTTGAGCAAATTCTTTCACTTTAAATGTTCAGTTTGATTGCTCTTTGTATTAACTAACATTCTACATCCAAATTTACATGATAATAATGTTTTTTTTTTTTGCAAAATCAATAAATAGTTAGTCCCACTTTTCTTCCACAGCTTTCTATAGTCCAATAATAGTTTGAGAGTTTTGTGATTGTTCATTGCTGTTTTTAATTAGGGGTGTAGTGAAGGTCGAACGCCGTTCCGGTACTGCTTTTTTTAACGAGAAATAAATAAGAAAAAATTGCTAAAACGTACTTAAAACGGCGCGATTTTTGTCACCAGGTTAGAACGTTCCGACGTTGCTTTTAGAGCGTCCCGGCACTACTTATTTTGCGACTACACCATTGTTTTCAATAATCCAAAAGCGCAAAATATAGAAAAGAATATGAGTGAAAAGTGCTGGATTGATACCAGATTCTTGCTTCATTTTTTCCCCACGAATTTAATAATTCATGACTACTTGGTTTGTCTTGACGAAGTTTAACTGCATGTTAGGTGTGTATGTAAAAAATGACATTTCCTTAAATATTGGAAGTAAAATATTATTTTGATAATATGACAATTTATTTTTTACGTTTTTGTCGACTCTCCTTATTTTCACTATGCAAATTTGGAAACAAGCCTAAATCCCTTTTTAAAAGTTTATTTATTTCTTTAGGACAAGTTTTCAACATTTCTCCTCATTTACGTTAATAAATAGTTTCTTTTTTATTGCAGTTATTTAAATATATCCAAATTTCATCTAATGTTACAACATTTTCCCACCTTTTTAAACACTTTTATTTAACTTGTTTCATGTTTGTAAACATGGAATTTATAATAGATTTTTCACCCACTTCCTCTTTACTATCTATTCTTTCTTTCTATTCAGAAAAAAACCCGAAGCATAGTCTTCTGTTCATTTTTTATTTATAAGCGCTATTTTGTAATTAAAGAAAACTCTGTAATAAAATTTTGTACATGATTTAAAGTCTGAGCAAATAAGTACGGAAAATATACAACTGAATCGTTGATGGCAGAAACCACATGAGTCAACAATGCCAAAATGCAGGAAGCTTTCTGAAAACAGATTAATTTTTAAAATCAATTATTAAACTTTCTTTAACCCTGTAGATTTACAGTAAAGCGTTTCTGATTTATACGTCGTTTCATCACAGTCCCGATTCATTCGTATTCATTGTAATGATAAATTGCTTCGTATATACGACGCAAAACTTCGATTATACGTCTTCCCCCTTTTCGTTTACGCCTTTCTAAAATGTGAAAAATTCCTCCTTTCTAGTACGTGAACTGTGATAAAGATATCATGACTTAGAAATTATTCACAATTCAGGAATTAATAGAAGACAAATTGCTGGTGATAATTTAAGCGATGTTGAAGTAGTTATTCCACCCTTCTTTAAAGACGTAATGGACTGCGATGAAAAACTTCGAACTTCCTTCTTTCGTCAAAAGGATGATGAAAAACATTCTACGAAGTTAATTCGAATCATAATGATGTAATTGATGCTAACAGATAATCAGCACGTCAGACGACGGTTAAAGATTTTCTTAATTAAGCGCCTACCTGAATGTACACAAATCGTAGAAGATATGCATAATTAGAACTCAAGACATGCGATAAAGGTTATTTTTTCCTCACTTTTATGATTAATTTAAAAATTTAATTATTGATTTCCATACTATGTAGTATTATTATCAGTACTATCTTTAAACACTTTAAAATTAATACTTTTAAAAGCATTCGCATTAGTAGCCTTAATATTGTGATAAATAATGTTGTTTATTAACATTTTGATTATACGTCTTTTCATTTATGCATCGTTTTAGGTCAGTCCCTTGAAAGTCGTACAAGCGGTGCTTTACTATATATATATTTAATGTGATTTTGCTTAGCGCTTGTCATTCCTTCAGTTATTATGTATTAGAAAGTGAAAACAGTATGAACATAATTTTGAAAACAATATTGACTCATGTGGGTTCTGTAATCAAAGATTCAACTGTTTTCAACGAAACAATTGCCAATTTATCCTATGAAAATGTTAAAAAAATTGCAAACAGCCTCTGTACAGAGAGATCAAGTTATTTCTAAACAATTTAAGTAAATAAAAGCAAGGATTGCATTTAGATTTTAGTATTAACTAACTGAAAACCCGGAGTTCCTCGGGATCCATATTTTTTCATATACCGGCCTCCTGTTTTTTTTCTCTAAAAATATTGCCGACGATTGTATGTTCCACGGTTCTCCGCAACTTATTGCGAACCATTGTATTCTATTAAGTCCAAATTTTTCGAAATCGTAAAAATGGTCCTTAGCATTTGTTCACCAGTGTATAAATACAATTAAAATAATAAACAACAAAAATTCTTCGAAAACATAAAATTTAAAAAGCAAAATTAGATATAAATTCAAGAAAAATTGTATGAAATGGAGAAAGCTATTTCTGCTCTCTCTATTTATATATATAACTAGCTGAAAACCTGGCGTTGCTCGGGATCCATATTTTTTTCCTATACCGGCCTCCTGTTTTTTTCCCTTAAAATATTGTCACCAACTTTCCCCAACAAACGTAAATCTTCTTTGAATCTTTTCTTGTTGAATTAAAACTTTCAAATATAGCCTTGTTATCACCTTATAACAGTATGGCTTGAAAGAAAATGCGAGAAAATTTAAAAAAAGAACATTTATTTTAAACAATATATAGTTAAATAACTAATACAGTCTTACAATGTACAAATATACTTATACTATGTAACTTGGTTACTGCGAAGCTTCTAAATAAAATGTTTTAAAAATCAGATAAAGAAAGTCAAAAGCGCTCGTGAACAATTCTCACTCGAAATAATTTCGCTGAAGAGGAATGCTCGAACAAAAAGAATACTTCTAACCTCAGTTAAAACAATTAAATTGGTCCATTAAAAAGATAGTTTTTTGCTCTTTAAGGTGATGTAAAAATAATTTTTGTACCATAAGTATTTCAGAAGTTATTGGTGAAAAAAGTCTAAAAATAGCTTAATTTTCGTTATTTAATTAAATAAATAAAAATATAATTCAAATTTTAAAATAATTTTTATGGCATTAGCTCCCTCTTGTGCTAATCCATCACTGTGCCAAATTTGGTTGTCGTAAGTCCAACGGTGTGGACGTGTATAAAGAACCAAAAAAAAAAACACACACATACTTTACTCTTTTATATACAGGGTGCCCACTAAAGTGCCTTACCACCCTTTTAACTACCAAATGGCTGCAGCTATCTTCATAAGAGCGGTGTCTAGGCATGTTAGAGTGACTATGCGCTGCTGCATGAAACCACTTACAGCGCCACCTGGTGGAAAACGGTGGAGTTAGCGTTATTATCTCTAAAACGGTACGAGATAGAGAGGAAAAAATGAATTACAAAGTCATAGAGCATCATTGATTTAGTACAAAAGACACCTTATGGTCATGAATGTTAAGAACAGAACGCTTAAAATGTAAATTTGCTTGTGTGCGGCTTCCGAAACTGTGACGTCATGAAACTATGCTACACCATGTGCAACGTTAAGGTCAAGCAAGGGTCCAGATGTGCATTGTAGCCATAGAAGATTCTTCTTCTTCGATGGTTGTAGCTGACGGAGAGAAGTTTGAACATCGAAAATAAAGGTATCTTGTGCTAACTAGTTTTTTTTTCTTTCTAAGAATGTTTTATCACGTTCCAGTGTAAGAAATCGCGAACAAACAAATACGTGTTTTAAGCGTTCTTTTCTAAGCATTTACGTCCACCAGGTGTCTTTTTTTGTACAAAATAGATGATGCTCTATAATTTTGTAATTTACTTTTTCCCTCTTTCTCGCACCGTTTGAGAGATAATAACACTAACTCCACCTTTTTCCACCAGGTGGCGCTGTCAGTGATTTCATCCAGTAGCGTATAGTCACTTTACCATGTCTAGACACCACTCTTATGAAGATAGCTGCAGCCATTCGGTAGTTAAAAGGGCGGTAAGAAACTTTAGTGGGCACCCTGTATATAGATTAAACTTTTATTTTAAAATCAAGTTATTTCGAATAAAAAGGGTCTCTTACGTAGAGTTGTGACTGTCATTTCTGCTATTCTGGCAAAAACAGGATTCGTCTTCTGACGGGGAACTATTTTGACCACTGAAACACAAATTCGGATAGTGCGGGCACATCATGCTAACGCAAGAGCAGAATGGAATTTCATTATCACAGAATTCAGAATCACAGGGATTGGAGTTGCATCTGCAACGGTTGTGGAAATAGGACCATTCACAAGCTGGATTGTGGTCACAAGCATTCCGCGCCTCTACAGGAAACCTACAGGATAAATCAGTCAAGAAAAAAAATGTACGTCAGTTAAATTGGCATAATAGGAAAGATTGTGTAAAAATCATGTCTGTACTCTCGTATTTCCGGAAGTTATGAAAGAAAAACGTCAAAATTTAGTTTAATTTTTCATTAATTGAAGTTCTAATTAAAATTTAAAAAAAAAATCGATGGGAGGCTGTATCTGCGAAACGACCGCTGGGATTGAGGAGCGTAGACTTATTTACCTTACTCAACTGTGACTAAAGTAGATCTATGGGACTATTAACTTTATAGTCTATAGTGACTATTAGTCTATTGTGACTATGTGACACTATCTATGTAAAATTTTTCGTGATTTTCATCAACTTTGCAACTCGACTGTGACTAAACCGTAATTACAAATTTTAAAATTTTTTTTCCAATCTTCATTGTCTACCTTTCTCTGTTAAATGAAACTAACCTATGATAAAAATAAAACCTATGTTATTTGGTTGCGGAGCTATAGGCGTTTAAAAATACCACGAAAAGCGTCATAATTTTTTCCGTTCCCGACACACCATTAGACCACTATGGAGAGATGTAAGTCTGCGTCAAAATGCTGCAAGGTGCACATTACCATCCTTTAAAGTATGCCTGTGCCACAGAAAAGTTGATGAAATAAAATAAATAAAAATTCATAACATTGAAAAGAATATGATAAATAAAACAGAATGTTCATTCCTTAGTTTCCAACAATGGAAGAATACACGGTTAAATATTTGAAGATACAATGAAATCGGTTTGAATTTCATTGCAAAACTGAAAAGTATTTTTGCAAATACTGCATAAAATATTTTTAAAAAAAATGCTAATATTAAGAAAAAAAAATCGGAAAACAAATTTATATCATTGAAAAGACATTTTTTTTTAAATTTTACAATGGTGTAAAAACTATTTTTGTACCATAATATTTTCGAAAATTATCGCAACCGCCGCCCGTCAAAAATGCTACTTAATTTTCAATTAATAAAATTCTAACTAAAATTTCTAAAAAATCGCTCCTAGATGCACATTCCCATCCTCCAAAGCAAATTTGTGCCAAATTTGATAACTCTAGGTACGAGGAGACCAGTAGAACGCCAACACGCACTCACAATGCACACGCACGTACGCACAATACACACACGCACGCACGCACAATACTCACACACTTACGCACAATACACACACACGCACTCACAACACACACGCACGCACAATACACACACAAGCACGCACAATACGCACGCACACATATACACACTCACATTCCTTTAATATTATTAGAGATAGGGATAAATGAAGAAGAACGTTATCATTCATACATCGCAGATCACTTTCCGTTTTAAAAAAATGAAACAAACTTTCCCTACCTCATTTTTTCAGTAGATTCCAAGAATTTCTGAAGCTTCAAGAGATGCTGGACTCCAACGACATCATCCTGTGACTTAGGTATGGTTGCAGGGCTGCAGATGGTGACGGCTGGAAATTCCAACTTGCCTAAAATTACTCCCTGAAAATAATTCGATTGTTGCAGATTTAAATTTATTAACTTCACGTAAATTTTATCCTATTCAAATTTGTCATCCATTGCGTTTCGAACGTTACAAACAATTTTTTTTTTTGCCTTTGAAATAAATTGTTTATTTTCTGAATTGCATTTTTTTATAGTAAGTATAATTTTAGTTCTTACTTTAGGACTTTAATTAAGTTTTAGGAGTTTACTATCAGTTCTTAAATTTTTCATAATTTATTCAACATCGTCTGCTGCTTAGATCAGAATCGTCGGTGAATTAAATATATTCCAAATTCTATCGACGTTTTTTAAATTTAAAATAGTGCGTTTAATTAATTTTACTTATATTATTTATTAGATTAATCATTTTTATTTTGGTTATAAGTAAGGAGCAAAAAAAGAGGAAAAATAGAAGAAGGTAGAAAAGAAGAAAAAAATACAAAGAAAAAGTTAAAATTTCCGTCAATAGGTGGCGTTGCGTCAAAATCTGAGATGATTTTT
Source organism: Araneus ventricosus (assembly GCA_013235015.1). NCBI lineage: Eukaryota > Metazoa > Arthropoda > Arachnida > Araneae > Araneidae > Araneus > Araneus ventricosus. The sequence goes on from BGPR01000083.1 coordinate 806,272, forward strand.
GAAGATTTCAGAACTGAATTTTGGCAGCGTTTTTAGTTAAATTTATATATATTTATAAACCCTACAATTTATATATAATATAAAATTTATATATAAACCCTCCAATGCACTATTCAGTTTCACTTCAGTAAGAATATTAAAAAAAATGTATACAAAAATCACTTCAGATATTGACGCAATGCCACCTATTGTCGGAAATGTTTAACTTTTTTCTTCTTTTTTTTAAATCTATTTTCTTCTTTTTTTCGGTTTTCTTACAGAGCGTCAGTTGTAATACATTCTAGCGAAATTTTGTTTCATTTGGAGCCCTAGAACGTGCTTAGAGACATTTCAATAGACGAACTTTACTGGTTCCTAGTTGCTTTAATTCTTGGCCCGCAAGTTCGGAGGGCCAAGGGTGCGAGATTCTTGAAGTATTTTCACGATAATATAATTTTGTTATATTTGACTTACAAGGACCATGTATTCGAATTTGCTTGATGAATTATTTTTTATTTACCATTAAGTTTAAAATAACTCTTTAATTTTTTTTATGCACGAGATACTGAAACCAACTGTCTTGAAAGTAACCTGCAATTAAATATTTCCTTATTTTAGTTTGGCCCAATATTTGTTGCTTAAAAACTATATTAATAGAGATTATATTAAAATCAACCAAAGATATCTGGACCCGAAACTTACATTGTCTAAGGGCCCTACCAGGGTCAGATTCCCCAAAAGGCCATAAACAGTGGCGAGGACTCGAGGGGGAGGGGGCGGCGACCGCCCTCACCTTTTCTGGGAAAAATTTACTTATATCATTTTAACTCCTTAAAACTAGGAATCACAAAAAATCAAGTATTCAAGAAAGCTATCTAATTTTACTACTAAATTTTTGAATTTTGTTGTCTACCCCCTATACTGATGGGATAGGCGCCTCTAAATTTTTTGCCTGATCCCACTTTTGCCACCCAGTCGCCGCTACTAGCCATGTAAATTGATGTTACTAAAATTTACATTCGTTACATTAAGTATATTGAGCGACACATTTTTTGTCTTCTGTGGACCTTATCGTCTCTTGCCTTTGAACTTGTTTACATTGAAAAAGATTAAAAAAAGATCTGTTTATTTCAATGACCCTTGAATCTATCCACGGATAAAAGCGCGAACGGAGAAATTCTGTCAGGTACTTCAGACGATTTTAAGAAATGGAGCATTTTTGCAGGCGTTATTATTACGTTATTTCATAAGTAGTCAATTGTGAATTCAAATTTTAATGGGGTTCAAAGATTACAGAGATTGTATTAAGTGCTTACATGTTTCAAAAACATGCTATTGAATATTGAACTGAAAATTATATATTAACTTTTTGAGAGGAGAGGGGGCGCAGAATATGATTGGCATAGGGCGTAGAAATGCGGAAATCCACCTCTGGCCCCTACAGAACTTAATCCGGCCCTGCCTCAAAGAAAAAGGAAAAACGATTACCGTTTGTTCGACTATTTTTTTGTATTCGAAGTATTCCTTGACGACTTTGCATGTCATGTAGCACATGGAAAGAAATGCCGCGCAGACGATAAGTGACCACGTGACTCTGCGCCATTTGGTGAGAGAACCATAAATTCGGCTGATACCTGCTGCCGACAAACGACCTCCCACGAACGCCTGCTGTAGCTCTTGATATCTCTTGCCGTTGCCATTGCTATGTTTTTTTCGTAGCCTTCCCTGTCGGGGTGGTCTGTTGGAACTGCAAGCGACTTTTGACCTTGAGGGAAAACAAAGCTGTGAAATGCATTGCCTCGATAAATCAACAAACACAAAATGCGTTAAGAAACATTTTACTTCTTTTTCAAATCTGATTAATCCTCTTTTATTGGAGTTGAAAACTTTATTTGGTATTTTAATTTTAATTGATTTGAAAAATCGAAACACAAAGCCATCTTATTTTCTTCCATATAAAATCATAATATCTCATAAGCCTGCAATATTTTTATAAACGCGTCTCAGATGGAAGAAATATATGATTTTTTACAGAACTGTAATTTAGAACAGTTAAAAAACAGAATGTTGTTTAAACCCAGCTATATAATCGGGAACCAGTTACAAAATATTCATTTTGAGACAGAGCTGCCTTCACAAAAAAAAGTTACAGAAGAATCCCAATACAGAGGAACTTGGTTAATTCCAAAGTTTTTAATTCGAATTCATCAATAATTCTAACTTTTTCGTTTGGTCCCTAAATTTCCTTTTAACATAATATTAAAAGAAGGAGAAAGGTAATCCTTTTGACATAATGTTAAAAGGAAATCCATCGCATTAAGTAATTCATTCTTTTATTATCGTCTATAACACGAATTTATTTTTGTGAAATTGAAGTTACAACTAAAAGACTGTAAAAACTGTTTTTATATTATTTTAACTGCTTACGTCCGTACCTTGGGCCTTCAGTAAGTGAATAATAATATTATTATTATTATTATTATTTTGGGGGGAGGAGTCTCCCTATTCACTTGAAGCCTAGACTGCTATGCAATATATTCAAATAAAAAAATTTCTAACTTTTTAAGAAAATTTTGAACGCGCTAGATTTCAACTGTACATTGTGTATTTTGAAGTTTTAACGTACAGTTTTTGTATACAAAACACTGTATATTGTTCATTTATTAAATTTAATTAATTATTTACTGAGGTTAATTAAAAATATTAAAATTTATTAATTTTTTAATTATAATTATGATCACTTTATTAATTAACTTATTCACTGCTTATTTACGAAATTTGTAATATTTATTAAAACTGTGAAAGGTTAAAAATAAATCTCTCTCTTCTTTCCGCCATTTTCAGTTTAAGAAGTTTTGTTTCCTCTTGCTGAATCATTTTTAGACCCAGTTATTCTTAATTCGAATTTTTTGATGAATATAATTTTATTGTGTTCCATCAGTCCCTTTGCATTATATTACATATTTCCAAAATTAATTATTGCATTATAAGAAGACTGCCTTGAAACGGATTGCAGTCAGTTAAGTTTTGTGTAGCTAATTTAACACACGCCGGTCCCATCAGCGACATTATATTATATATCTCAAAAATTAATTATTACATTAGAAGCAATCTGCGTTGCAACGGATTGGAGTCGGTACAGTTTTTTATAGTAAATTTAACACACGCCGGTCCAATCAGTCACATTGTATTACATATCTTCCATTTTATTATATATTTCTAAAATTAATTATTGCATTAGAAGCAGTCTGCCTTGCAACGGATTGTAGTCGGTTCAGATTTGTATAGTAAATTTGATATACGCGCAGTATGCAATATTGAATCCGAAATCCCTAAAATGGCAGGAGTAATTCCAGACTGCTTAAATGCTCCCAGTTTTAATTTATTCTTTTTTAATGCACTCTAAACTTTACAAATATCCAAGAAAACAATTTTATATCTCAAAATATTATCTTAACAAAAAAACAAAAATGAAGGAATAAATAATTACCTTCGTGAAACAAATGTCGCATGGCGTTTTTGGGATTCTACTGGAAATGGAATAGAAGGATATAGTGTTCCGTGCCTTTCATACTCCATAAGGACTCAGAATTTCAAGCAGAAAATTTTCACTCTGCTAAAAATCCTTACAAACGCAGTATAGGGATGCGTTTCAGTGATGTAATTTAAACTAGTATGAGCTGCCTTGATGTTCAAGAAGAGAGTTATCATGTGTACCAAACTACTCAAGGCACATGAATCAGAAATCTAATCAATGGAAAAATGGCGTAAGTGTTTTCCTAGTCACTGTGGAGCTAATTCATGCTCATTTGATACACTTAAAATGCGCCATGCTAGTTTGAATTTATAATTTTTAGCTCGAAGCAATAGGAAGTGACGTCACAACACCGCAAGAAAATGCGCAGTTACGTTTATCACGTGACCATGATGTCACGTGAATGTATTTGATTTAATTATATAAATTATGCTTAATGTTTTTATGCTTAAAGAGTATGCAACAAGAAACATTATATTCTGAAAAATAAAAACAAATTTTTTCTTATTCTTTGAAAATAATTGCAATTACTGAAATTTATTTTATGACAATTCTAGAATTTAAGCAAGCGCAATCGATGACAAGTTGAAAAGATAGTTTTTCGAAATTTAAAAAGGTGTAAAAATATATTTTATGCGACAATATTTTTTGGAAGTTATTGTGAAAAATGACAAAATTTTGTTTATTTTCTAATTAACTAAAATTCCAATTAAAATTTCGAAAAATACTCCTAGGTGCATATTTCTCAATCTCCAAAGGACAATTAAGCGTAATCGATAACAAGTCATTCTGAACTACTTTACATCATTATTCCTCGTGCTATGATATTTATTGATTGTTCTGAAATTATTTTGCATAATATCACGCTATTTTCTCCTTTATAAAAAGAAGGTAGCTATGGAAATAATTGACAAAAATGCTTAAAAACTTCATGAATGAAACCTAAGGAATGGGCGTTTTCACGAAGTCATCCCAAATGGAAGTTGGCACTAACATTTGATGAATGAGTTACGAAATTCAATAAGAAACAACGAGAAAGACACGATTGTAGGCCAAGGCAGGTATAGTTTAACTTACATTTCAAGAAATTTTAAATTGATCTGAATTCTAGTTTTTCATAAACACATAAAGTTCAAGATTAGTTAATAAGGTTGCTCTTCTTCTTATTATTTTGCTTGGAAGCTGCAAACAATTTAAAGATAAATATATAGAAGCCATAAAAAATATATAGATTTTTCTCTCCTTATCTCTCTCTTATATGATCTACCTTTTAATTTTATTCGTTAATAACATAAATTAGATTTTTCTCCCCTTATCTCTCTCTTATATGATCTACCTTTTAATTTTATTCGTTAATAACATAAATTA
>BGPR01000083.1:811163-877743 GCA_013235015.1 Araneus ventricosus
TCTTATATGATCTACCTTTTAATTTTATTCGTTAATAACATAAATTAAATATATTTTACTACGTCTAAACTAATTTTATAAAGATTTCTTTCGCAAAGCTTTTTTACTTTTTGGTCTGCTAAGTATACAAAGAGTAAGTATTGTAATCTTCAAAAAATTCATTCTCAAGATGTTGATGAATTTCTATGCTTTAGATGACCCTGAATCCACGCTCTAGACTAGGGATGGGAAAACCGAACCGATTTAAACCGTAAACCGGGTTTTTTGTTTCCGTTAACCAGTTTTTTTCGGTTTTATTTACTCGGTTTAAACCGTTTTTTAAAATCCAAACACCGGAAAAAAAGACCGGATCGGAAGACAGGCTCGATTTTAGGTTCGACAAACTAAAATTTACTATGTTATGAAGCTTTGAATTTCATCATCTTAGGCCGATCATCGATAACCGCTTCCTCAAGGCGTCTGTTGGTTGGCGGATTACTGAAAGAGTCTCCATGAATAGTTAAATATTGGCCAATGGATTGATTTCCTGCAAAAACTATACTAATACAAAAATTTCTGCAAACGGCGTCTGTTTTTTGTTGCCAAAAATATTTATCTTCAATCGGAAGTTCTATGACTTCCGAAAGATTAGTATCTGCGTCGAATGATGTCTAGACTAAAATTTACCAAGTTATGAAGCTTTGAATTGCATCATCTTAGGCCAATCACCGACAACAGCTTCCTCGAGGAGTCGTCTGTTGGTTGGCGGATTACTGAAAGAGTCTTAATGAACACATAAATATTGGCCAATGGATTGATTTCTTGCAAAAACAATACTATTAATAAATTTTGTCTGCAAACGGCGTCTGTTTTTTGTAGCCAAAAAATATTTATTTTTAGTCGGAAGTTCTGTGGCGTCCGAAAGATTAGTATCTACGTTGAATGATGTTGTTTCCGATGAGAGGTGTCGACTCACGAATCAACTCATTATTGAAAGAGTCTTTATGAGCAGATTAGGTGATAAATATTGACTAATGAATTAATTTCTTGTGAAAACAGTGTTAATAAAAATTTTTGTCTATAATACTTACTTATTGCAATAATTACTCATTTATTATTATTACATATTGTATTAATTACTTATTTATAATCATTACTTATTACATTAATTAATTATTGTATTAATATTTACTTATTGCATATTATTATTAATTAAAAATTCTGTCCATAAACGTTGCTTTTAAAAACAACAACCGAAAACCGGTTTTTTTAAAAACCGATTATTTTGAGCAGTTTAAACCGCCAGGTTAAACCGGAGGTGAAAAATCCAGTTTAATTGTTTTTTTTGGAAAAACCGCCATTCCTACTCTTGACCACTTCGCCTTTTTGAAACTATTTTGGTCGGTCTATGAACAAGATAACATAAAAAAGTATCAAATTTAACATGCGGTCTTTACCATAATTGTAGATTTCTATCACATTTCGGACGAAACGTCTGGGGGAAATCCTTCTGTCTCTCTATCCGTGTGCATATGAACATGATAACTTAAAAACACTACTAGCATGATAAATGAAATTTCGTGTTAGTTTTGACGCCAAAGTTGTAGATCTGCATCAAAGTTTGGACCCAAAAGGTCAACAGGAAGAGGTTTAATATACTGTAACAAAAATCGTGGAAACAGTCCAATACGCAGAATAATAAAGGTTTATTCATAAATATGTTGGAAAACACGTAGCACGGGTAGCAGATACAATAGATATTGCACAGATTAGCAACGTAAACAAACAACAATTCATATATAATAACAGTTCAGCACTTTCAGATTTAGTAACACAAATTCAGCAAATCACTAATAACGACAATCATAGCATTTCAATAGCGCTCATCTCGCACTGCAGACGAAACTCCAAAGTCATTCCAGTCGATCCACCCTCTAATACAAGCGCGGTCTTTTTATACTCTCCTCTATAGGCCATGACGTCACATAGAATTTTTAGAAAAGCCTGGATCTCGGCCCCTAATACAAATATCTAGAAAGTAATAGCATTTTCGGGTATGTCGCCAAAGTCGCCAAGGTCAGGAGTCCAGGCTGGCCGCTTCCCGTCACTCCATGCTTATCCCTGTAAAACTCCCTCCCCAACTATAAGACTAGCGAGGCAGGAAAGCGACATTACATCTTTGTAACAATACATACCTGATTTTCTTCACTATGCTAGGAAGCTAAACAAGAAACGTGCTGTTTTGGGTAAGTATACATAAGTCGATGGAGAACACTCCCTCTAGTTTTATTTGTTCTGCTGTTGTTGTAATAGTATTGCTGCTTATAATATAACAAATGCAGTGACATCCAACATCAGAATAAATACTTACAACGCAATTCTTGACGAATTTTTAATAATCACAAGTAAAATTTATTCACGATAGAAGCTTTTCAATCTGATTAAAACCACCGTTTTCTCTATTTTTTTGCACTAACGCCAAGATATTGTACATTAGGAGAACGGCGTTAATATGGGCCGGTGGGTAAGTAGCATGGGCCTCCTAGTGTTTTCAGGGCTTGCCGGTAGATAGCAACCCATGATTTTGACTACAGTACAGCCATAGCATCAGTCTGCCATGTGCAGATACTGATTGACATAACTGCTCTGTTTCGTTCCTCAGGAAATTTTCTTTGTTTGTGGCCCTATATGTGGTTGCTTCGTATAATTTTTGACGACTCCTTGCACTTTTACGGGTAAGAATAAAATTATGAAACTAGTGTTATTATTAACTTACTTTATTTAGATTATGGCGTGAAAGTTTCGTCTTGCTGCCTTTAAACGAGTTTAGCCGTCTTCATGTGTTTTTTTAAAAATGTCGGTCGGGTAGTATGGGCCATGTGAGTTGTAAAATATTTGCAATAGATGGCGTTGGTGCGAACGCCTACACACGGAAAACCAGCCCAAACCGGATCTGACTCTGACTCTCTTGAAGAATGTCGTCGTTACTGTTATGTCCAGCATTTCTATGTTAAAATGTGATTGTCTATTAAATTGCTGTCTACACTGAATGATGTCTTCATTATCATCCCACTTCTGACACCATATTAGATTTTGGTATGTATGCGGGATGATAATGAAGACATTTTCTGAAACTTTTTCTACGTTAGCAGACGTCATTGCACAATATTAAGCTTATAATTTTTCTTTTTATTTTGAGCATGTGTTTTGAATTTATGAATACATTTTCTTTAGAAATGAACTAAATTATAAACATTCTTGACAAAAGTTATGCTAAATTATTGTATTTAATTCTTCCCTTTTATTTGTTTTGAGATTATTTCCAAACTCAGCTAATCCTCTTTTAGATTTGTCTTTTATTATTCTACAGCGAAAGCAAAGTTTAGAATATTCTACAGATTCGAAACTAGAAACGTGCGTAGGTACAGAGTCCATAAAAGACATAGGAGTCCTATATCTGTTATCTATCTATCCTATAGAAAATAATGAGGATCAAACATCAGTCAAAAAGATTTGAAGATTGAAATTTATACCTTTCTTGGGAAAATAATGTCAATTGACTAAAGTGAAACGAAAAACAAACGATATTTTCTGCAAACAACCTGATTGCCACTGGCGCCTAGTAAAAAATAAAAATGAGGTAAAAGAAAATTATGTCACTAATGCACCACTCTTACTACATAAAACCTCAAATCCATTCATGCACTAACAGAAAAGTGAGCTTTTATAAAATAAAATTTATTTGTTTGCTCAACTTAATATTTACAACAACTTTATTTGTTTGCTTAATAACTACATGCGAAAGTAACATGAAGAAGTACACGTATACCCAAACAGGTTAACAAAAATTAAAGTTTTCGAAACTACACTCACTTCCCATTCTTACCATTAAAAAACGTCTCAAATCAACTCATGTAGTACCTGAAAAGCGTCTACTTGTAAAATAAAATATATTTATTTGCTCAATTAATAGCTACAGGCAAAATCAACAATAGGAAATACAAATACATCCAAACGGGTCAAAGAAACTAACGTTTCAGAAACCACTCTCACTTCCTATTCTCACTGCTGACAAAACCTCAACTCAACCCCTCCGATAAACCTTTGTCCAGGAAGAGAGGCCAAGCGCATTCTAACGTGAGATGATGATGAAAAAAAAATACTTTTCACTCAATTACATCGATATCATCGGCTAATTTTCACTCTCGCCGTAACGTTTCATCTACTCCACAAGAATTGAACCGCCATCATACATCAAGCTCTTCAAAAGAACCACCTCTTAATACCTGTTGTTTCGCCTCTTTTTTTCATTTTTATTTTTACCTACTTGTTGCTACTTCACTTACGCGGTTCTCCGAGGGTGCAGTGATTAAAACTGAACCTTTTCCTGTTTGGCTAGCAAATAAAAAAATGAACGGAAGGCTTCATTGTGGTGAGAAAAGTTTTAACTGTAATCCGATCGTTGACATCGAAGCCCACAAGGCCCCCTTCGAACAGTCCGAATTGTTCCCTGGGGCATTCTTTTTTTCTAAAACAGAGATCGAAACATCTCTTCTGGAAAAAAAGAACGGGAAGATTGATGATCCAAAGATTGAATCGCATTAATTTTAATTTGGATCTATCTTCAGAGGTTGTGGGATCGAAGATGGGAAGCCCTTGGGGAAGATTTCGGTATGAAGAAATGGTCGTTTTGTACCGTTTTTAAAGCAGATTTGTTCTTTTTTTGCCGTTTTTTTGAGGGGCAAATGTCTTTGAACTTTCTGTTCCAATCAAATAATGGCAAGGAAGGAATTCCGAAGAAGACATTTGAAGAGAACGAGAGAATCGTTTTTGTGTTTTTTACTTTATAGTAGTGTTCAAAGGTGAGAGTCGAACAAGAAAAAGATAATGGCGACTGTCAAGAAATAAAAGACACGCAGAATTAAAAAGAAAATAAGTAATTTTTATTGCTGGAAGACTTATAAGCCAGTCAATTTATAATTCTATAAGAACAGTGGATACTTTTTTAATTCTTCATAAACAATTAAAAGCATGCATGTTTTATTTCTTGGCCAAGAAAGGAGTATGATAAAGCTTGTTTGTGATTTATAAAATCGTTTCAGAAGACTATACCTTCTAAAATTTTAGCAATAACGTGTAAATGACATTATTTTAATCCCGTGGGAGTTTCGATTCAGAAAATCTGCGACTTTAGATTAGAATATATGAAGCGAAGTTAATTTGCTTTGCGTAATTTTAGAAAGCTTCAACTTTTTTTTCAAGACAAAAGCATTTTTCCTTTTCTTGTTAATGAAATAAGTTAATTTTATAGTTATCAGTAATGAGAAAGCGATCTACACTTCTAAAAGAAATACTCCTATAGTAAAAGGAGTAGGGTCAGGCTGGGAAATTGGGAGCAATTAGTAATTGGGAACGGTAACTACAGATCGCACTGATGAGGGCAGAGCGAACTGAAAAGCATGTGCTTTGGTTAAGACACTCTAGAGGAAGAAGAAATACATTTTTCCTACTTTTTTCAATATTATTTCGTGACGTTTGTTATCTTTAATCGCAACCGTGTTCAGAAAGGCGAAATCAAAATTTCTTAAGTTTCATTTTTCGTTCTCTACGCCGGATATATGAGACTAAGTTGCTAATTTATATATTTCTTAGATCTGTAGGATATAACGATTGCGAGGAAACTTCAATTTTCATTTTTGGATTTCATCTTGAGGAGCAGGTTAGTGTTCTTAATTACCCCTGGCAATTTTTCCTGCGGGATAATTGGGAACAGGCTTCTAATGTAACAAAACCCTATATTTTTTTTATGTATTTGGAATAATTTATTATTTGATAGAAAGCAATTATTAATAAAGAAAAGGGGTTGTGTTCGATCTGGTCAGTAAAGTTTTATGTCAAATTAACAACTACCATTTTAAAACAATTTACCATATGATCTACATACATATTACTTTTTACTTATGAAAGTTTTTTGTTAGTAATTATATGAAGCCGTTTGACTTCAAGTATGAAAGAAAACAAGAAGCTGATGACGAGAAAGAAGAAAACGTGATACTGATGGAGGAATGTATTGATAAGGATTTTGTCTCTTTTTAACAAGAAATGAAGGCTGCGGAGATGGAATAAGTAATTTATCTAGAATCACCCAAGATTTATTTTTCAACAAATGTGTTTGTTTTGATAGATAACACTGGCGATGCCAGAATGAAATCATATTATTCGTATGTCTGAGGGAATCAAGAAATTGACAGTGGAAGAGTATAATATGACAGGTTTGAAAGTCACCATTTTGGATAAATCAAAATTTGTTTAAATGGTGAATGGCTAGTTTTCCATTTCCCAGATTCAATTATAAGCTATACTTCCAGATCGTAAGTTTGAAGTAGATTGTAGTAAAGAATTATTTGGTTTTTCGGTACTGTGAATGCCAAAGAAAAATTAGTCGAACAGTGAAGAGAACGTTCGACTTTAAGTGGAAAATCTACTTTCTACTACTAAATTTAACTATTTGTTTTTACTACTTTTTATGTGTGGTTTTTAAGTCTTGCGTATTTTCTTCTAGCATGTATTATTCACAATACTCAGTTATTTCAGTTTCTATAAAGACTGATTTCTCAAAATTTGAACTAAAATTATTATAAATTACACCAAATTTAAGGTAGTAAACAGATATGATAGTTTATATGCGATATTCTATGAAATAGAAGAGATTTTTGCTGAAAAGCGTAAAAAAACAGCATTCTGGGATAATTGGGAAAAGGGAGTTAAGTGCATTTTGAGGCAATAATACAATAGTTTGTAATCATTTCAAATATATTCTCTTCAAATCAACTCTTAACTGTGATTAGTAGCCGAAATACGTGTTCCCAATTACCCCGTAATCTTTGGGGTAATTGGGAACACTTCAGGGTTAAATAAGAACGCTTCTAAAATTGTGGTTGATTAATTAATAGATTATTTTTGAAAAGAGGCATTGTTTAATGAACCCTGCAGAATGTGTTTATATATATATATATATATATGCGCTCACAAAAAATACAGACCTTTTCTCGATCGCATACTATTCTTTTAAAGAAAAATCGTCCCCAGTTACCCCAGCTGACCCTACCTGACAAAATTTTCGTTTGGGATAAATAAGAAAAGTATTTCTTTGCTTGTGTTGATAAATTATACGTAATGACATGGCAAACATTAAAGGAAGCCAAAGTTAATTAAATATTTCAATTAAATAGGACATTAAGATAAAAAACCCTGCTATTCTAATAATATTAGAAATTCCAAACGTTTGATAAATAGGGGAGAAAGTGATGTTTACTTTCTTCAACCACAGAAAAATTTTAGCTTAATTTTTAAACATTTCTTTAAATGTTTAATTAATATTTTTTGACTGAAGATCTAGTAATTTCTAGAAGATCGTGGAAGAAGAAAAAGTAGGTGGTAACGGTTAAAATATCTAGTTATTCGAATGGAGAGGAAATCCAGTATATAAGCCTTGCAGCAAAATTTTTGTAAACTATTTTTACAAATTTTAAACTATTATTTGATTTTTAAAACTATCCCCCCCCCAAAAAAAAAATTAAAGAACATTAATAACAACTAAGAACATTCCAACGGAAAGTAAATTCTTGCAATTTAAGATGGATTGATTATCATTCTCTATTTGTCCGATTATGTTCTTAGAAGATGTTTACTATTATTGATTCGTTGTTTATCAGATAAGCAATCACAGAAATCTTTACTTATCACATAAACAAGAAATAACTAAAATATTTTAATTAAAAAAGAAGAAAAATTGAAAGGTGTATTGATTTTTAAGGAAATCGCCAGAAATTTTTCGGATTTTTTCCTAAAATATTTCTACGAACTATTTAGCGTTAAATAATTTTTGCTCTACATCTGTGGTTCCCAACCTTTTTTGTTGTGCGGACCACCTGTTGCGTCAAAAATTATTTTGAGGTCCACTAACTAAATATACAAGTAAAAAATATATACGTATATATTTATATATATATTATATGCACGTATATGTCAGTAATTAGCAAAAGCTTATTGTAAAGGATTGATTTACTGACACCCTCACCGGCCCAGCCTACCCGAGAGGGTGTAAGGCCCAACACGGGCCAGTGAGGAAGTTGCAAAAGGATTAAAAGTGTATTGTTTTATAAAGCAAAAAACGAGTGAAAAAACTCTTGAAGCTCCCCTGAGTTCGATTCTTGACTACCGTTCCGCGGTCCACAGGTTGGGAACTGCTGCTCTGCATTATTACGGCTATAGTGTATTGCGATTTGTTGTCGCATTTTGATATTATTACTATTTCTACAGGAACATCCTTCGACATCATTGTAAATTATGGCCTAATTTTGTTTCAAAGTACAATGAAGTGCATAGGAAAACTGTCTCTCCGATGGATTCGATGCGGAATTTGCAAGTTTGATATAAGGCTCATAAGCTAGATTTAATCCATATTGGTCGTTGCGCTTTTACACGATTTTATTGAACTTAATTTATTTCGTGTTTGTGAGAACGGAATTTTGTAATCGCATTTTGGTTATTTCCGGATGTACCGGAGTTTTGAATTTTTTTAAAATTGTATAGTTTCAGTGACAAAACAGTTTTTTAATATTTTTAGAATTTAATTGTCTGTTTATTGATTGATTTAATTAATTTTTTCCATACCAGTAATACCACTTGGTTATAAATTTGTGAAAAATAATTGATTTCTATATTCCAGAATATTTATAAACATGAATTATAAAGTAAAGTCTAAAAAGCAGAAAATAAAATAAAAATGAATTTCTACTTTTTGTACACTTATACAGTGTGCTTTCAAAACCAGTTTTTATTAAATTTCTTGCTCGAACTGAGTGCTAAATTTGCGGTTTCACCCAAGAACATTTTAGTTCACCTTTCCTTTAGTAGTGAATTGCGTGTATTTGTGTGTTTCTCTGTATGTATTTTCTTTTTCTCTTTAGTAACCAAGAATTTTTAAAGTTGTTTTTCTATTGTAATTACCATTCAGTTTAAATGTCTTTTTTAAGGAACTGTAAACTGCAATTGGACACAGCTCTTGTCAACCCCATACTACCCCCCCCCCTAGGTTTTTGGTCAGAGCGAGAAATGGTTAGAGAGCGTCTTTTGATGTCTCTTCCACTTCAAATCCGGTACACTGTTTAAATAACCGAAGGTTATAGTTGCAGGGGCATGAAGTGGTGTCTTGTCTTATTCACGCGTACGTGAAAACGATAACTCAAGAAAAAGTCTGTGTTTGCAGATAAGTAATTGTAGGCGATCTATTTTCTTTAGGTGCATATTGTAGAGAGGGAGGCTGCATTTGAAGTCAGGAACACATTGATGAGATTCAGACACATTGATGAGATTCAGACACATTGATGAGACGATGCAGACTAGAATATTAAAGGAAAGCAGCACTTTGATTGGAAACGTTCTTTTCGACCTATGCTGTGTACTTATGAGGTGGTAGTTGTTGGAGGAAGGCTGTTAAGTCTCTTGAGATTGGGATTTGATTAAAGAGGACGAAACACACTTGATGTTGGATCTTAATGGAAGATATTTCTGCACTGAATGGGAAAACACATGATGTAGAGAAGAGCTAATGAGATTTGTTCGAAAAAAACCAAGGAGGCCTTATGCCTAGGCTGGAAATTTTTCTATTGGAAAGTGTGGTCGTTGAATGGACAGCCAAATGGACAGATATAATCCCCAAAACAGAGGAGGACTAAATTCTCGGAGGTCAGGAGGTCTGAAAATTTCGAGATAGAATTTTTTAACGATTTCAATACCTTTTTCAGATAAAGTTATAAATTAGTCGCATATAATTATGGTAAATGAAGGGTATATCTAATGTGACCATACGTCCCATTTCGAATGGGATCATCCCGTTGTCCCCAAACATACGGGACATCAAAATGTCCCGTTTTCAGAAAGGGAGTAACCCATGGAAACAATTTTAAAGAAAACACGAAAAATAAAAAAAAAAATTCTAGGGTAGTGCCTAGTAGCGCAGCGATGACTGGGCATGCGGAATATGTCTCACAAATAAGCAAATCTGTCAGAAGCTGCAAGCTATGTACTTATTACATTACACCGCAAAAAATGGTGCAGTGAAACACTGGGGGATTTTTTTAACGACTTGGCTGTGTTTGTTGTATGTGTGTTTGTGTGTGTGTAATGTGTTGTCCTGTTTTATCATATTCCGCCCTTTGGCGTAGTTTGTCATTTTATATATGTTTTTTTATGTGTTCAAATATTTTGTTTTTCTAAGTACTGCCCCTGTTACAGGGCAATGATTGTAATAAGCTTAATTGACTCAATAAATCCTGCCCGTGGGGCCGGGGCGCGCTGTTCCTTCGGCGTGCTTGGGGGTCCCCTCTTCCCGCCGATTCCTTTTGGCCCTAAACCCTTTGGGTGGGCAGGATCGGCTAGGGTATGCAGTGGAACACTGGGGATATTTTAATCAAAAGTCGTTGGATGGAATTGTGCAAAAACTCAAATGCCAATAATTTTGGTCATACGAACTTTCGTATTATTATTGAATATATATTCTATGTTTGCCCGTCACTAATGCACCGGCACCCGTAGAGAGCATCTTTTCTCCTATGCTTAAGTTGTGGACGAGCGGAAAAACACAGTTGCTAGTCGTAATTCGGAAAGTAATGTTAATTATCAAAGTAAACTTTAAGAAATCCTGTCAAGAATTTCATTAGCACTCAAGTTCGTTACCAAATATATTTAAGCAAAAATTTGCTCGAGAAAAATTCAAAAAAAAAGATATTTCAGATGTTCATTCTTGTTTTTTCATTAATAAATAGAAATTGAAGAAATATGTGTTTTCTTGAATACGCGTACTATAACCTAAATATTCGTAAATGTCCCGTTGTGAGGGAAAAAATAAATGGTCATTTTAGGTATACCGCATAAACTTTAAGATTCATGCATTAATTTATAACTCTTACCTAATGCATGCATGAGAAGAAATTATCTTATTTTTTGTCGTTAAAGATACTATTTAAGCTTCACAGTCTAGGTGAACGTTATTACTAATATAATAGCCCAGATCTGTCTCTCACTGATCCGGTAACGCTCTGACGTCACCAACAATAAAATTCGCGCCATAGCACTGCGAGACGTTAAACAGCATTATTTCATTGTTAGAGCACCTAAATTTTAGTAATTTTAAATTTAAAACGGTAATTGTCGTTCCAATTTAAAATTTAATAGCTTAAAATAGTGAAACAAAACTTCCTATCGATTGATATAAAATTTATCTCGCTATGATCAATAGTTTCCGAGAAATTTTAAATTATATTAATCATATATTTCAAATTAATTTCCGTTTTTTAATAGAAAGTAATAAATCACGGTCAGTGGTATATCATGCGCGTGATATAGTTTGGACGCAACGATGCATCTGATTATTTATTGCAATCGTGATAGTATAATTTGATAATATTTTTTGGCAGCGTTTGACAAGCAGAGAAGTGCTTTGCTTTGATTAGAATTTCGAAAAAGAATTCCTTTGAAATTTTAACTTTTGACTTACGTTTGACAAGCTGAGAATTTCATGGTTATTGAATTATTATGTAAATATTTTTTACTATAATTTAATACTTTACAATCATGAATTAGTTTACTATATATTTTACGATAAATACGGACGAAGAACCCATCGCAAAAAACGGCGGATGACGCAACGGATGAAAGCAAGATGGTCTATGGCAATTTGCACCCGTCATACCATGACGGGTGATTTTCTAGTTAAAAATAACGGTCGCATATGCTGTGATAAAATTTTAATGCTTAACGGTACATTTGCATTTATTTATTGAAGCTTACCGCAAAATTATTGTACTGAGCAAAGAAAGGTTAAATACTACTTAGCGCTGAAAGCCAAGCGGCAGTTTTTAAGGTGTTAACTCATATTTTTCACACTGAAGCTGCAATGCAAAGTTCATCAGTTCTAAAATATTTAAATTCGTAGGTAAAGTTTGATTTGCGTGTGTGCAATGCTGCCGCAACAAAGTACACTTCGGAGCAACTGAAGCAGAAGACTGAAAAGTTCAACGTTCTGCAGATTAGCTCTACAAAAATTAGCTTATAATCATCGAAGCAGACAGAATTAGTTGCATAAGGAATGCGCTATTCCAAATAACTGTGTTGTGGGCATCCTTTTAATCCAGACTTAAATTTGAAATTATTACCGATTTTTTTAAAAAAAGTCCAAATTTAGACACAGATCTACAATTTTCATGTGAAGATCATATAAAAAAATCATTAATCTAATTTGTTGTGTTTTTGAGTAATCGCGTTCACATATTTTCGTTCACATATTTGCGTTCACATATTCTCGTTCACATATTCGCGTTCACATTCTCGTGTTCCGGAACCCTCAGTGCTTTTGCGCATGCGGCAGGCAGAGTTGATTTCACCAAAATAAGGGTGCAGAGAGAAATGGAGGGGAATATATTAACATTTTAATTAGCGTGACCTAACAAAAAAATCTGAAAATGAGGCCATCTTAAGGGTCTCATTTAATCATCACATCAAGGGTCTGTCACCCCTTTCCGGGGTAAAATCGTCAAAAAGTGCTAGTCTTGGCATTTTGAAACCATCAGTATACACGAATTGATAAATTGTGAGACAGCCAACCCGTCGACAGATTTGGTCCAAAATTTGATAAAAAAATATATATATAATTCTAATAATAAAACCAAAAGCGAAATTTCATCTATCTAGCTTGTTTAGTTCTTGAGCTACCGTGTACAAATACCCTGCGATAGACAGGCTTCCCACAGACATATTTGATCTTAAATACGGTAGAAATCCACAATTTTGGTGTAAGGACTACTTACCAATTTTTTTTCGTCTAGCTTGTTTAGTTTTTGAGCCACCGTGTACAAATACCCTGCGATAGACAGGCTCCCCATAGACATATTTGATCTTAAATACGGTAGAAATCCACAATTTTTATGTAAGGACTACTTACCAAATTTTTTTCGTTTAGCTTGTTCTGTTTTTGAGTAATTGTATTCTCTAGTTGACAGACATAATTCCAAAAATGCTTTTTTCGGACTGCGAAACTTCTGGAACGTACATACGCAATATCAAAATCACGATATCGAATTCTTTTTGACTATTCTATTCTATTTTCTACTTTCTGTTTGTATGCTTCTTATAGGAGAAAATGAAGAAACATAATAATGTCCTTCAATAATGAAAGGTAGGAAGGAAGTTGGAAACGAAAAAGTTGCATCCGCTTTTGCATTATGGGCAGTGAGACAATGGATTTTATCAAACAAACAAACCAAAAAATCAATTCTAAGCTTTTACAAAAAAATGTTATTATTAGCTGTTGAATTTCTAGTTTAGTTTGATTTATGCAATTTTTACATTGAAGTGAAACCGATGAATGCGATTATTTCTTTATTGATTGCGCCACACTTCCGCGAAATTATATCTCAGAGTATCAGGACTTTCTGTTGAGATTTTATTTCCATTTATTCAAAAAATCTCGAAGATACAGCTACATTTCTTTCCTTCTACGAAGTCGCAGTGAATTTTTATTAACCTTATCTTTTAATCAGTGGCGTCTCGTCCATTAGAGCTGCAGCACCCTCTGAAATTATTTTTTAAATTTGTGTTTTTCGTTTTTAATCTCATTTGCTTACTTTTCCACTCTCAGAATTCAAAGATTTACGAAAATTAAAAAAAAGTAATTAAAAATTGAAAAAAAGCATGAAATGAATCCAAACGAAGAAAGACGCAGGTCTGAGCTCCAAATTAATCTGCTTCCCTTCCGAAGTCTGTTCACTGAGCAGAAAATCCGGAGTGAAAAAGCAACTCTTTTTAACTTTAACTTAGAGACTGGCTATGGGCTGCAATGCCGAGCAGTTCTGCTGGCACGGAGCCAACTGAACGGGCAAGAGACGCTCTTTTTAATATATTTTTCTTTTTTCCTCATTCCCACACCAAGTGGTAATCTCATTGGCTGTTTGTGGGTTTTGGTTTCGGATTGTGTTGCGTCGACAGAAACACATCTGGTTGATTGATTATTTACTTTCTCTCGATAGAAGACTCGATTTCTTTTGAAGAAGATATTCATTTTTGGAAGAGTGTTATGGAGTGAAGTGTGTACGTGGAGCTTTGATTTTTTTTTTACCTCAGCAGAATCTTCACATCAACATTCACTTAACTTTCTCTAAGTAAAACTGGTAGTAAATGTCATATGCTGGTTATTTGATTTGTTTGTAAAGTAGGAAATTTCATATCTGGATTTGGAATTTAAAAAATCGGCCTTCTGAAATGTAAAGTAGCTTCTTAAAAATGTATTCTCTTGATAAATATTATCTCGCAGCCCTCCTCGTTTCTGAGCTCACGAGCCGCCACTGCTTTTAATTATTCACGCGATATCTCATTAGAAAGGTGAAGTTACGAAACATACTTCTGAAACCGAAACTTTTAGATAATAATATTATAAAATGTTATTCAGGAAATTTAAACATTTGGATGAACTTATGCAGTCAGGAAGCGACTACCACTTTATGAATTTCGAGTCCACTATTCAGTACTTTAGTCTGATATGCAATATTGACCTCTCTACAATCCGTTGCAAAACAGACTGGTAATAATGCATGAAGGAAATTTGAAAATGCAGCTTCTTAATTTTTCTGTAATGTTTATCAAAAATACTTTTATTTGAAAATATGTTCTTCGGAATTAGATTCTAATTGCATAACTGCGTCCATTTATGAAATTTTATTTTGAATTTCAATTTCATTTTCGCTGTAAGATCCTAAATTCCGAGTAACCCTCCAGCTGCAAATCTTATAAATCGGTTTATATTTCGTCGCTTAACAAAAATGTATCACAACTTTTTTGAAATTTCAGAAAGGAAGAAAAAACTGAATTTTTCGAACCAATAACATTTCCGAATTTTTTTTTCATATCTAGTAGGAACATACAGTCTCGTGCTCATATCAGATGTTAAAAAAAATTCAGAAATATCCGTTATTGGCTGCGAAAAATCCAGTTTTTTCTTCCTCTTTGAAATTTCAAAAAATTGTGATACGTGCTTGTTAAGCGACGATTTGCATAATTAGCAAATTTTCAAATGTTATTTATATGCAATGATATAATAGTATAATGTATAATAGTATTTCGATTAACCGGTTATTATTTTTTAGATCCAATAACCGGGTAAAAAAACCGGATCGGAAGAGGCTCGATTAGACTAAAATTTACCAAGTCACGAAGTTTTGAATTTCATCATCTTATGCCAATCAACGACAACCACTTCCTCAAGGCGTCCGTTGAATGGCGGATTACTGAAAGAGTCTTTATGAACAGATAAATATTGGCCAATAGATTGATTTCCTGTAAAAAGAATATTAATAAAAATTTCTATACAAACTGCGTTTGTTTTTTTATAACCCCCCGAAAACCGGTTATTTCAAAACCCGGTTATTTTGAGCGGTTATAACCGCCAGATTAAACCGGAAGTGAAAAAACCCCGAATAACCGAAAACCGGTTATTTTCGCAATAACCACCATCCCTAGTTACGAAATCGAAATTTATCGGCAACATAATTTATAACTTAAACCGCAGGAGGGTGGAAGTTGGTGGAACGATGTGTTACATATGGTAAGACAATGAGTGGAGGAACAGCTTGCAAAAGTTCAATGCGTCTCTTCTATTCAGGAACGCAACTGACAAGCGGGAACCATATTGTTGCAAAAGTCTTTCCGTGGGTGTATGGTGTAAACAGTCCAACATGCAGGATAATGGAGAATGAAGGTTTATTTACAAATAGGCAGGAAAACACGTAGCGCAGGTACAGGAAACAATAGTCCTTGCACAGATTACCAATGTAAACAGACAACAATTCACAGGCAATAACAGTTCAGCACTTTGATATTTAACAACACAAACAGTCAACAAATGACTAGTAGCGACAATAACTGCACTTTTAATAGCGCTCAGCTCACCAGCTTCCTAGCTCGCACTGCGGACGAAGCTCTAAAGTCGTTCCCAATGGATCAACACTACTCCGTCATCCAAGCGTTCTCCTTATATAGTCTCCCCCGGCAGGCCGTGACGTCACATGGAATTATCTAGTACATTCAAACGTATCTTCTCTCCTAATAGAAATATCGAGAAGATTCCAGCACCTTTGAGATCCCACATTTCGTCGCCAAATTTGTCTCCAAGTCGCCCAGATGATCGCTAAGGTCAGGGGTCCAGACGTGGCTGTTGTCGGTCATCTCATACTTACCCCTGTAAAACTCTCTTCCCAACCATAAGACTCACATTGCTAGGAAGCGACTTTCCATGCATGTAACAATATTTTTCGCAGCTTTAAGCAACATTTCTGATGGTATGAACAACATAATCAAAAGAAACGTTGCTTCCTGCTGCTGCCATCCGGTTTTCTAGGCTATAAAACTGAAATACGATAGTCGGTTAAGGGGCGTAGCCTTTCTCACAAAAACGGAAACCACAAATGAGGGAGGAGAATGTGGGTGGGAGTCAGTTTAGGGAAATCAGGGAGGGGGACCCGTTTGAAAGCGGGGGTTGGAGGAGATGCAGCAGCTCTAGGGGATCGGATTGCCCATAGATTAGGATTGCCATACGTTCCGTATATACGGGACTGTCACCGTATTTCACTAGTCAGTATTTGCCCCGTTCTCTCCCTAAGATTATTTAGAGAAAAATAATATCAATCAAAACTGCGAAGCAACTATGAAATTGAATATAGTAGAGAAATGGCTGAAATCTTTTGCATATACAATTTATATTGATCAGAAATCATGGCTAATAAAGCTATGCGAATACGTATTTGCCATTCCAGCCCACAATGCGAATGTGGAGAGAATATTTTTCCTAATGTCGACTCAATGGTCGGACGAAAGAAACAGGTTGTCAGTGGAGACAATTGAAGCAATTTTGATTTGCCATCGTAATTTTAAAATGGTTTGCGCACAATTTTAGAATTGTGTGAAAATTATATAATTAAGAAAGTAAAATCAACTTAAAAATATGACCGGGTTAAAAAAAGATTACCCTCGCATCTTTTTTATTATTCTACGTGTTCACTTTATTAGATTGCGTAAACTTTATTGATCTTTTATCAGAGTACCCACATTTTCATGTTTTATTTATTTAGCACTTAAACGTCCCGTATTAATGCTTAGAAATTATGGCAACCCTAAGTATACGGCATATATTAAAACAGATGTCTTGGATCCAAAACTGTTTCGTCAGTATGATTTTTAATTTAGAACATGTATATGCATACTTATCGAACCACGGTTCAAAGTTATACGCTCTAGCCTAGACTAGCTTATCAAAAACAAGTGAATCTAACGAAGCAGTGAATAAGGCAACACATTCAAGGTTTGATTCAGCAAAATATTAGCAATATCTGATCTGGATTCGTAGGAATACTTTTGCTCAATATAACTATGATTTGGAGTTTAAAAAAAAAGATACAAAGAAAGAAAAGCATTATACAATTCTTAAAAAACTTTTCTGTTTTATTTCTTTCTCCTGCAATACATTGAAGCAGCCAATTATGTATATGTCACTGTTAAAGTTTATAATTCAGTTATTCTATAGAATAACCTATCAAGTCAGTTAAAGTGTAAAATAGATTAATTATTTCATATTTTATCTAGTTATTCTATGAAATAACTAGGTATTCTATAGAATAACTAATGATAGACAGTTAAAGTGTAAAATAAACGATCTGACATTAAAACAAGTCTGTTTTTTTATGAATTACACACTGATTGCAAAGCAGCCATAACCGGTACAAAATTAAAACCATTATAATACTGTCACAAAATACTAATGTCACTTTCTTACTATATTAGTCTTATTGTTGGGAAGAGAGATTTACAGGAATACTTATTGGAAGGAAGTCAATGACACTCGACCTTGGCGTCAAACTTCGTGACAGATTTGGCAACTTTGGCGACAAAATGAAGGTTTCAGAATATACAGGAATTGCCTCCGTATCTTTATTATGAACGAAGTTATGGGCAAATTCCACTATTAACGCAGATTCCTTACATTCAATGGGCTACTAACTTCCGTCTCCCGCTGCTAGCGAAACCGTAGGATGTTTTTTAAAGTTAAAAAATTTGCCTGGTGCCCACTTTAGATGCTGCAGGTATCGCGAGCACAATTTTTCCTACTTCATGTGAGTATTTAAAAAACGGAGATTTATTACATTCAATGAGCTAGCGAAGCTGCTAGGTTCCGGCTCCCGCTGCTAGCGAAGCCGTATGATGTGTTTTAAATTTTAAAACATTTCCCCTGTGCCCATTTCAGATCCCGCAGGCATCGCGAGCACAATTTTTCCTGCTTCATTTGAGTAATTAAAAAACGCAGATTCCTCACATTCAGTGATATGATATAGCGAAGATACTATTTTCCAGCTCCCGTTACTAACGAAGCCGTAGGATTTTTCTTTAAAAATAAAATTCCGGTGCCCACTTCAGATGCTGAAAATACAAATAACCAATTTGACTAACAAATGGGCTGAATCATGTCGGTTGTTTTACACTTTAACCATATGTGGACCGTTATTCTATAGATTAACTAGTTAAAGTGTAAAATAAAAGTTTATTTTGCACTTTAATTGACTTGACCAGTTATTCTTTAGAATAACGAATTTCATACTTTAACGGTAACATATATATAATTTTCGAAACGTATTAAATAACGGAAGACATAATTTTTTCAAAATACTGCATTTTATGAGCAAATTTCACACCCATTCGCAATTTTTCCGCGGTATAGCGACATGAAAATTTTCTTTTCATTATTTTTGGTTAACCCTAATGTACAGTAATGTGATTTCACTGCTCATTTGGGACGAATCCTTCAAAAGTGAATAGTACATTCATATTTTATTTAATTTTACAAAACGATCGATATAAACTTCAATATAAAGTTGTAATGTACAGAATTGTATTGTAAATCTATAAACCTATTTTTGAGACGATGACGGATAACAGAAACTGACAGTTAAACGAGTGACGATTAATCGAGAAGTTTACACTACAGTAAAACTTCGAGAGCGCACAAGTGTAGAAGATTTCAAGTCTCTTGCATAGACTTACGATCCGAATAGACTGCTCGTTTAGGGTTGCAATGTGAAGCAAGCACCTCGTCACGTGACTCGTGGACTCGACCGAGACACTTCGTACGGGGATCCTTTGTTATTTCAATGCGTGAGTAAGAAAGGCCAGCTGAGGTTCTCATGAAAATTCATCGAAAATGGTTAAATCCTGTTGTGCATACGAGTGTAAAGAAAAATTTATCAAAGGAGGATCTGTTTCACTTCATCGGTAAGTAAAATTTTTATGATTTTTTGCTTTATTAATGCAAAATAGCTACACAAAAATACGTTTTAGCTCTTAGCTGTGGCGTTTGTTGCAATTGAAAACGATATTATTCAATTTGTTGTGTATGAAATTAATACGTTTCTTAAGTTAATTGTTTATTATCCTCTTTTAGAAGTATCTATAGATTTTAAGTGCCTATTAGTGTTTAAAATATGGAATTTTATCAGACACATGTAGATTGAGATATTTGGCGATGTGTTGGCGAAGTTGTTTACATTCTGAAATTTTCGTGTTTTTTTGTGTTATTTAAAAGAAAATAAAATTTTATGATCATGAAATAAACGTAGAATGTTTTTCAGTGTGTTAAAAAGATAAGCATAGTTCCTTTTCAGTAAAAATTCATCTCTAGGTATTTTTTTAAACATTTTCTTTTATGCATATAATTAAGAAACTATATTATTAATAAAATTTAGAACTCAATAACTTCTTTTTGTTTAATTTTTCGTTAATTTATGTGTATATGATGTTTGAAAATTTATTTAGTTTTTTATTTACTCTTTATTTATTTCTCTTTCGCTTTTTTTATTACAAGTATTATTTTCCAAAACAAAAGTATTATTGACATGCCTTAAAGATTTATCTGATTATTTTTCAGATTTCCATAAAATCAAGAAAGGAGATATATTTGGGAAAAAAACATTCGCCGGGAAAATTTTAAAGCAACAAATAGTTCTTTGATTTGTTCCATTAATATTCAACACAAATAACTATGGCTTAAATAATTGTAATTTACTTGGTAATATAACTTGAAAACTAGATCTGTATAAATTATTGCCCATAGATGTGATGCGGCAACAAAAGAAATTAACAGTGGACTGTATGTTGTGAGAACATTAGTAGAAATATAAGTGTTAAACAACATGTATTTAAGATGAGATCGTGCTTATAAAGATATTAGTTTTATTTTATTGATATAAAAAATTTCAGATATATCTTTCTTTTTTATCCATTTATTACTTTGTATGAAACTAAATTTGGGCCCTTGTTAAACTATCGCCATATCTGAAATGGCTGTCATTATTTACATCTAGTGTTGTATTATTATTTAATTGTAAATAAAGTTCAGTGTCTGCATCTTTGTCTTGTTTTTTGAATAATAAATAAAAACACAAAACATACTAAATATGTATTTCACAAAGTAAACTCTTGAAATATTTCATTGGGCTCTTCAATTTAAATTTATTGCTACTTTTGAACTAAAATTAAATACAGCTTAATTTTTGAAGAAAAAAAAATCCTTCTTTAATCAATATCCACAGAACAAAGTGTTTAAAATTTCAATGATGACTATGTTTTTCTCCTGGAAAAAATGAGTTATCTACATTGTCTTTTATAGCAGTTGGATATTTTTATTAAAAAAATTGGTTAAAACAAAGTTTTCGCATTTATTAACGAACAAAGAGTTCATGCGATTTTATCAAATGTCTTTGTAGGTTATTAATAAGTTTATAATAAATTGTTGAATTATACAATTAGTGTAAAGTTGGTTAATTTAACAAAACAGTTTGTTTTATGATTTCATGTTTTCAAGTTTAAGAAATTCTCATTTACAAATTGAAATTCTTTATATTGTTCTATTTTTTTAGATGAAAAAAATTTTATGACTATAAAAATAAATATAAGAATTAACATTAATAACCTTAAATTCTTTGGTAAAAACCAAATTATTTTTTAAAATTTCAATTAAAATAAATAAGTTTTGATGATTTTATTTACTAAATAATTTAGCCAAAGCATATAAAAGGATTTATTTCAGAGGGGATACATATGTCTATTTAAGGAGCATGATCCATAACATCTGAAATTATTCAATTTCTTTCGGAGAGGGCCTCAGCCTCCTTATATACGCCCCTGAAATTAAGTAGTTATTGCTTTAAATAAAAAGATTTTTTTATTTAAAAAGTTTAAGTATATAATTTGTGTTTGTTATAGTCAGTTGAAGTATTATATTGTGTAAGGTTTAAAACAAATGAAATTCCTAGTCATATGAAATCCAATTATTTTGATTTCTTCCGTTCGTGAGTGAGTTTTGAAATGAACTAAAATAGCAACGTTTCGCTACTTGTAGAAATACTACTCGTTTTCCAACACTCCTCATACTCGCTTCGCCAAATGTGGCGATAAGAAGCCAAGAAGTTCCTCTTTAGTCACGTGACGAGTGGAATTTCTACCCAGGTGCTTGCTTCACCCCGAATGCTGGGTTTTCTACAGCGTGAGCAGTCTAACTCTATCCTTAGTCTATGGTCTCTGGCGCATCAGGAAGTTAATGAAAAACTGATTGCAAAATTTCATCTTTATAAACCATCTCAAGTTAAATATAAGTGTGAAATCAAAATTGGTAGAAGCGAATTCCAGACTATCACGTGCCAATTTAAATTTGGTGGGCACTTGATTTGGTTATGATGCTGATTACCACATTATGCCCATATATCCGATAATTTAAAAAAAAATCTACTATAAAGTGAATTCGGTATCTGAGTACTGACCGTCGAATTTGTCTCCTCAAATATATCATCGATCAGCCATTGTCGAAAATAATCACAAGAGCAATCATTTTCCCAATACTGTATTATCTGTTAGAGAAGTAAGGTAGGGGGTCAAAACATCGCCCACTTAAGCTATTATTTTAATTAGGGGGCTAATTAATGTGCAAATTTATCTAAAAATAGTGCAAATCTATTATTTGGACTATTATTCAAATATACGCTCAATTACATCTCTGTAATAAACACATCAACACTTTTTTTGCGACTGTAAAATTTTTTCCTTCTAAAAAAGTGTTCCTAATATCGCCCTCTATATGTTCCTAATACGACCCACTATATGTTCCTAATATCGCCCACTATATGTTCCTAATATCGCCCACTATATGTTCCTAATATCGCCCACTATATGTTCCTATTATCGCCCACTATATGTTCCTAATATCGCCCACTATATGTTCCTAATATCGCCTATGTCTGAAATGGATTGAAATGAAGTTAAACTTATGCTATGATCATACTTTCGTTATTAAATATGAAAGTTAAGGTCGAACAAAATTTAAAGTAATACAAGGCAGCTTTTTTGTACTTTTAGCAATGTAGTTAATTTATTTTTTCCCTAAATAAAACATTAGAATAAAAAAGAACTTAGGAGCATTGTCAGGTGACAGGCCATTACCCATGTATTTTTTAAAGGCATTTTTTTCTTTTAATATAGCTCCCCTGAAAGCGCTAGGGAGATAAGGGTAATACTCAAGTGGGTGATAATAGGAACAACCTAGCACTAAAAGTTGGTGACATCCCCCCTCGGAATCGGATCGCAAGCCAAGAAACAAACCACACCGAAATGTAGAAAATTATAGTCACTATCACTGCCTGAAGTGATTTAACATTATCAGTTGAACTTTACCGATTATATTAAAATTAATGAAACGTGATTATTAACTCCCTTTACACGAAAATCAACAAAAATCCCCAGAAAATTGAAAAATCGACTCAGGCTCAAATGACTTCCTCATACAACTACTGAAAGGGAAATCTTTGTATTTCCAGTAGTGGCCACCACATACCACTAAAAATTAAGAAGAAACCGTGGTGGGCGATATTAGGAACATAGGCGATACTCGGGTCCCCCAACTTATGCTTGAACATAAATGAACTTTTTGGATTAAGGAAGGCTTCCAAAAGTAGCAACTTTCGTATGTTGTCTATTTTTCATATATAATTTTTTGACTAATTCGCAACCTTTAATATTGCGACACTTTAAAAAATAATCTATATTAAAATTCTAAATTAAACCAATTAGAAATAAGAAGGTCTCCACTTTCCCTCACGAATCCTCTTGGTAGACAGCCCGATGCGCTTCTGTTTGAAAATGTTGCTAAAGTGCTTCTCGTGCATTTTTGTAGAGGCTACTGCCTATCTACCCCAAAGAGCATCATGTTCGCAAATAATAAGCAATTTTATATAGCAGACTAGTGTTCCTTAAACATCGATATAGTTCAACTATCGACAGTGCAATCGATAGTTTTTCCAAACTATCGACTGAACTATCGATAGTATTCCCAAACTATCCACTGTACTATCGATAGTATTACCAAACTATCGATAGTATCGATAGTTTTCTACCCGGCGATAATATCGATAGGTGTTCTTCCACTCGATAGTTTAGGAACTATCGATACTATAGATAGTTCCAGTCGATAGTTTAAAAACTATTGACTGCAGCGAATTTTGGGAAAAAAAGAACGGAGACATCTTGTATTTTACAGGTCTTTTGACAGATCTTATACTTCACAATTTGTGAAGATTACTAAAATCCTTCTTAAAAATTTTTTTCCAGCTATAAGAAAAACAACAACAAAAAATACCACATAAATGCTGAAGAAAAGAAAAATTACACGCTTGGAAAAAAATCAAATATTCTCATGCATATGATCATTATAACACATCAACAAATGCCACTGCTTCAATTCAAGTAACTAATTTGAAAATTCACTGACATTATTGGCCGATTTTTAAACTTTTAACAGACTACGATTTTAATTGGTGAAATCTGCAAATCGCACCATCGCGCAACACGCGATATAATACACAGAAATTCTTTGAAATAATTTCAGTCCAAAATTTTGTTTTGAAGTTGTGAGTTTGATTTTTTCCGGTCCAAATTCATAAATTTAATCCGAAGTAGACTAATTTAAAATAAAATGGATCAAAATTTTGCAAGCCCCGCTGTTGCTACTCTTCCTCCGCAAAGACCAGCAATCAATGGTAATGTCGCTTTGCAAGCCATCTTGCATCTCCAAGAGCTCGGCGGCTGCTCGGTGAATAACCTCAAGAAATATCTCGCCAGCCAGCATGGAATCGATTGCCAAGCCTTGGATGCAGTTATCAAGCCAATTATGAAGATGGCCATGGACCGAAACATCCTCAAAAATCTTGGCGATACCGGAAAAGTGGCCGAGTGCAAAAGACGCAAAAAGTCTTCTGGAGGCGGCAAAAAGCGAAGGAAATCTTCTGGAGGCAAGAAAAGGAAGAAATCCTCTAGAGGCAAGAAAAGGAGTAAGTCCACTGGAGGAAAAAAATCTGTTGGAAAACGACGAAGGAGGAAGTCCAAGAAAGGCACAGCAGGTGATGAATAAACTGAAGATTAAACAGTATTCAGAACCGACTTGCAGATCACCAGTGACTAACCTACTAGGCTTGAAGCTGTAATTCAGTCAGTGAGATATCTAGTGTGTCAAGATGTAATATCACGTTCCTTTTGTTAGAGCTACAATAAACAGATATATTAAACATTTATCTGGACGAGTTTTTTGAAGTTAAAAATTCAATATGACATTAAGAAATTTAAATATTCCGGAATTTTTTGTAAAAGTTAAACTTACTTTCTTTGCACTCTTTTAGCGATGGGACGATTTCATATGGCCTTGGCTATGCAGGTATAAAAAATTCTAAATTTCATCCCAGTAATCCCAACATGTTGAGTAAAATTTTAGCTAAAATTTCTATGGCAATGGCTTCCATTGGCAATTAACTTAATTCTTATCCAGCATGTTGATTAAAATCTTCTGACAGACAGATTATATCGGACAGTTCCAAACGACTGCTCTTTCATTTAGAAGTAGGTATTTTTTTAAAAGCTAGACTGCAGCTTGGTAAGATCAACCCAAATGGACCTCAGTATCAACATATCTTTTAATGTGTCTTGTTTTTATTGACTGCTCAGTTTAGATGATGAACTTTCGGTTCAAATCTAGAATTTGGTACACACTCTTAAAATGGCGCCAAGTCGCCAAAGCTAATACAGATAATACTGCATATAGCTTTGGCGACTTGGCTCCAATGATATGCAGCGGTCAACGTCTTGCTTTGGCGATTTGGCAGCGTTTTCAGAGTGTGTACCAACTTCTAGATTTAAACCGATCTTTCTTGCCTGCAATTTCGTACTTAACAATACTTTTGCGTTAATGGGGCCCCAGCCAAAAGCATGCCAAATCTTATCTATATCTTTCATAAGCGTCTCTTAGCGACGAGTGTTGGCGCCAAAGAATAGCGCCAACATTCAAGATTGGCGACGATTGAGGTCCCGCCAACGGAAAAGTGTATTTACTTATTAGCACAAAATGCTCTACAATATTGCTACGATATCTTTACTATATTGTGCGGCATTTAGAATAATGAGGAACGTCCCGGAGATATCATACAATATCCTGTGCTAATAGAGTTTACTAATTTTCCATAAACTGTAGAATTTCCAGCGCTATGCACTCCTATTCTGATTGCGAATCAGTAATGAAAAAAACAGGTTACACTGTAAAAAATTTCATCGCAAAATTACGGGCAGTGACCGGCAGCCCAGGGTCCGTCCACTGCCCGTTAAAATACATTTTGCCCGTAAAACATTCTGACCGTGATTTTATGAATGTGGCCGTAAACCTATGGCCGTAATTTCCTGGCCACTGACCGTAAATTTGGAAGTTGACCGTATAAAAGTTCCCGTTACTTCCTGGACAGTGCCCGTAATTTTGGAAGCTCACCGTATAAAAGTGCCCGTGATTTCATGGTCGCTGCCCACAATTTTGGAAGCTTAACCGTATAAAAGTGGCTGCCATTTTCTGGCAACTGCTTAGAATTTTGGAAGTTGTTCGTATAAAAGTATTCGTTACTTTGCGAATAGCTCCTTTTAAACCTGAAAGTTTTCTGAATAAAATTACTCGTTATGTTCTGGATAATGCTCACAATTTTTAAAAGTTGACCTAATAGAAGTACCTCTAACTTTTGATTATGATCTAGAATTTTGGTTCATGACCACATAAAAATGACCATAAATTTGAATGTTGACCACCTAAAACTGCCCCTCAATTTCTGACCATGAATCCAAATTTGAAATTTGCTCGTACAAAAATGCTCATTAATTTGGAAGTTAGCACCCCCCAAAAAAGTGGAAATTGGTTCCTGACCCCTGCTCATGTTAGGAGCTGATTGTATTAAGAAGAGCCCATTATGGAAGTACTGTAGAGGTTTCTTTAAAACCAGTATACATATAATCAGAAATTAATTATACTCGAAAGACAGAAGCCAAAAACAAAATATCTTAAAAACTTGAATACATTTTATGAAATATTTAGTACATCATTTCAATATGTGTAATAATGTAGAGGTATTAGAAAACACTAAACTTTTAGTATACAGGTAAAAGTTTACAGGTACTTTTAGTATACAGGTAAACGTTTACAGGTACTTTTAGTATACAGGTGCTTTATAAGTCATAAAGAAAATCTTAGACCAGAGACAATGTATAACTGTGTAATAGGCATTATATAAGTTAATGACCAACTACTTCTTTTCCCCAAGGCTAAACTGTTTTTGTACCACTAGCCTAAGAAACAAAATTTGACTTTAAATTGTGTTTTTCTTTTCGGTTAAATATACAGGGTATCTGCCAAAATACAGTGTTACAAAATCATGAATTTCCATGACTTTCCCTGATTACGGCCAATAATTTTCCATGACTTAGAAATGCTTTAGTTAAAGTATACACGAATTCAAAGTCTTATGTAAATGCAAACAAAAGGTATGCGTTTGGAGATAATACAGGAATTTTGGGATAGAAAAAGTACTTATAAATGTTTACAAACTCGTGTACATAGAAATAAATTAATGACCAAACGAAAGCAAGTTTGCATTTTATGAAAGGATCTTTCATAGACGTTTTCAAAGAGGCCTTAAGTGTGCTATCAGTATATTTTAATTGTGATAGATACTTCATGACTGGCTCAACTATTTCAATGGCTCTTGCTATGCAATCACTGTTTTCTAGCCATCGAACTGCACAAAATTTTTTCGGAGAAATAGAACAACCTGCAATTCTAGTAAAATCTGCTCTTCTAGCTGAAGAATCCTTAAATAAATAATATAAATTTCTTAAACTTATTATTAGGCGATTAAAGCCTAGCGAATCCATGACAGCCTATAGTTTTTCATGACTTTTACTCAATTTTTTCTGAAAATCATGACTTTTCACGACTTTACCTGACTTTCCAGGTGCGCGGAAACCATGAATATACTTTTCCATTAATGGAAAGCACAACATGTTAAATTTAACATAGTTAACCTCAACCAGTTCTTACTGTTCAGCCCACATGTTTAAAAATGCTCAGGTATGCACAATTGTATAGCACAGTTGATATATGAATTCCTAAATCTTATTCACACTGCAATGTGATAGAATGAAGAGGTATGATGTCCCACTCTTTCTCCAGTATATAATGAATTACAAACATAAACAGTGAACAGATATACGAATTACAATTGTATACAACAGATAAATTAAACATTAAATTATGAAATGTAATCTTAAATCACTAAGTGAAATTATGTTCAAATAACAGGTAGAACAATTCAATTGAATAAAAAACAATTTATTAAAAATATGACTTACAAAAACATATATACAGACATTTATACACATAGACAACGAGTTGTAAAAATATACATACTAGCAGTACGCGTATGGCATTGCCTATGGAATCAGGACTTCAACAAAATGAAAAATACTACCCACAATGACATGAAAAAGTTTTGAAGACAAAAGATACACATTGATTTCCCACTTATTTTTTCGTGACAATTAGAAAAGTTAATCCAATGGGAAATGATATTTTAACCATTCTTGTTTTAAATCCGACAGAACCATTCTAGTTATAAGCTGAAAATAATAGTGTTATTAGAACGTTGGATGCAACTAATTTAAAAACAAAATAACATTTCGATGGCAAAACACAGATTATTTTTTAAAAATTTCTCGAAATGGAGGAAAATGTTTCAAAATGATGAAAACCAGGTATGCAGGGCATCATTCAATGGTATCGTGGGTTCCAGAGGTACTTTCTCTACGAAGACGGTGCAGACAGGATCCAGCTGCTGAGAGTTTCCTGAAAGGATAAAATAAAAAATGAGACATAATTGAAGAGCCGAGTGGATGAACATGTTAAAATTTTGTTAACTTAAAAAATCAAAAACATCAGATTTAAATAAAAAAAAAATCACAAACCATGATTACAATACAATAAGTTAGGTACAATTAACAGAATCAAGAGACTTAATATTTTCATTATATATTATAATTTCATTCATGGCACACCTTTTTTTCTTATTTTTGGAAGCTTTGGATCCTTTATCATGATTCAACCTTAGAAAACACCCATAAACTACAAATTGGAAAAAGAAAAATTCCTCAGTGATTTTGCTATTTTCAAAGTTTAACAAGCTTAATTTAAGTTCATTGAAAAAGAAATGTTACTACAATCGAACTATAGCACCCAACCCCCTTTTTTATATATATATATATATATAAATGCTGTTTCAAAGGCACCAAATACTTTTTTTTAGACACAGGAAACTAAAGTACAGTAGAGTCTCCCTACAACCAAGTCTCCCTATAGCGAATTTCTCCCTATAACGAATTTTTTAATTGTAATGTTAAATAACATTCAAAATATTCTCCATATAACAAAGTGGTTGTCTCCCTGTAACGACTTTTTCCAGACCTTTATCTTTTCGATTTTTGAAGAAAGTTGCTAATTTCTGTGCAAACAAATCGCTCACATGCCCAGTGGCAGAATACTTTTCAATACTCTGCAACGGAGGTTGAGTCTCTTAAAAATAGTCTGTAGAATAGTGTGGGACTATAAATATTTTGCTTTCTTTTTTCGGTTATTTATATCAACTTGCAGCTATTAAAATACGATAAATGTAAATTAAAAACCATATAACACCTATATTATTTGTATAATATAATTGTATAAATTAATAAACAAAAGCATATGAAGATTAATCTTTTCTTTGGGAAGATAATTAACAATAATGAATTATCAAGTTGTTTCAGAAGTAATATTAAGCATACTATACAAATACCTATGCAGAAAATTATATTTGGGTACTTTTCTGTTTTAAACACAGCACTTGGTGTCTTTCTGTTTTGGTGATTTTTTCAAAACAATACATCACTAGCTCATATAAATGAAATATTCTTCAATATGTTAGATGTTATTTAAAAATTTAAATGCCTCCTGTTTATTGTAAAAAAAAATTAAGTAA
Organism: Araneus ventricosus; assembly: GCA_013235015.1. Lineage (NCBI taxonomy): Eukaryota > Metazoa > Arthropoda > Arachnida > Araneae > Araneidae > Araneus > Araneus ventricosus. Next base: position 840,656 of record BGPR01000083.1, read on the forward strand.
AAAAAATTTCTTTTTTGTATGTTTTTAATTTAAAATGCAATAAATAATTGCTTTAATTAATAATAATTTAATTAATAATAATTGCTTAATTTTCGTAAAAACAAAAACTTTGAAACTTATTCGCACATTTATCCTGATTTGCATTTTAATGGTTTATATGCAAACTGATAAATTGTTCTGCAACTATGCATATATAAAATTTCAGAGTATCATTGTTTATTATTTAAAACAAGGAAGAACAGAGCTGTCATCCTCTAAAATTCTTGATTCAACTTTTGATTTTATGGAATTTTGCATTTGCACATATGTAGATACATTTTGAAAATCTGTAGGATAATGAATTCCATATTTCTTAACTAATACTTAGAACGTTTAAAATTGGGGCAATTTTGGCTTGAACTCTGTTCCTCATGTTTATCAATTTCAGAATTTGTTCTTTTTTTCGCTCCCGTTTTTAAAAAATGATTAAATTGCAGCCGTAGAGATCGATCGAAACTTCAGAGGTTTATTTTCAGCTGGCGTAAATAATGCGAATCGTAATAATGTAGCATCGCAATCGAAACAACGAATTTTATCTATATACGCAGCCATCTCATAGTAAAAACCACGTGTTAATTCCAGAAACCAAAAGCTCAGTGCCAGAAACGTATCGGAATAAAACGCGTAGAAAACATCGGCCGTGACCAATACCGATTAGAGGTACTTAGCGTAATTCAAGGTCAAATTGCAGTCACTAGGGGAGCCCATTCAGCGTAGGGAAGAAAAGAAGGGGGGGGGGGGGTTGAGAGGGTTGCATATTTTAGCAATGTGCGTTATATAATAATTGTTAAGTTCTTTTGAAAGTGTGTTTAATAAATTTGATATTTTTCATGATGGGATTTATTTTATGAGCACATGACAAACTTTATTACAAAATAGTCTGCAGACACTGTCCAAAATCTGCAACGTACGACGCAGCGTCGCGGTGATTCTGCCACTGGGCTCACATGTGCCTGTTTCTGGAACCACTCGCATTGTTCATTCCAGCGATAACACATAAAAATAGAGTGCTATGTGAAGGGTAATGCAGTTGTGGGGACCTGGATTTCTACAGCGGGAGCAACATTTCTACGGGTCAAGATTCCAAGAATCGGAGTGGAGTGGGGACGGAAACAGCAAATGGATGTGACCATACGCATTTTATGTTTATCCATACTAGTACATATTATTCTCTAATTGGTGAATTGACTTCACTTTTCAGCATTTTATTTACACAATAAAAATTAATATAATTTTAACAAATTTATAATAAATATTACTTCATTTTTAATTGAAAGTCATAATTAAATATTTTTGAACTTATCGCATATACTAAAAGGTTTATAACATTTATTTAAATAACTGCAAAAATCTCTAATCTCCGTATAACGAAATTTTCTCTATAGCAAATTTTTCAACTGGAACCAAACAATTTCGTTATAGGGAGATTCCACTGTGTACCGGGGGAAAAAAAAATGTTTTTAGAAAAAGACATAGGTTATATGGTAATGACGTCAAAAAGTAAATTTACTATTGGCTATCTGTTTAATGTAAAGCTATGACTGGTACAAACATGTTTCAAAAATTCCATAAACATAAAAACTGACAAGAATTATTAAGCCTATTACCTACCCAAAAAAGTTAATTTTTTTTTTTTTCACCTCATGTAAAAAAGGCTATTTTAATAATAAAATATATTTTAGAATACAGTGTAATGTTTAAACATAAAAAAATAAATTACTTTGAAATTTATAGCTTTAATATATTTAAAACAAATTTAGTTTATATTATAATTTTTTTTATAAATACACATACCTAATTGTTTCCAGGCATCAATTAGTTTTCTTGGTTGGATGTCCAATGTCTTCTATGCTTTCCATGCTGAAAAGTCATAGAAAACTGTTTTTAGAACAACAAATTACTTCACATCATAAAACAAATCATTAAATGATAAGCTAACTAATATTTGAATATTGCACAAGATTTCCCCCAACATCCCATCAACCGACTGAGCTGAAATTTTGCATGCAAGTGTACATCCGAAGATAATGCAATAGTTGACGGGAGCTTCTCAAAAATATAAAGTAAACATATGTTTGAGCTCATTTCGGTTAGCTGAGCATGTAGATGTGTGCTGATCTGGAGCTGTTTGTTTAGTACATTATAATAAAAATGGTTAACTTGGAGTTTAGAGTGTGTACTCACTTCATTTCCTGTAAGCTCGCCAGTTGTTTGTCGCCAAGAGAAGAGCGTGACAGAACATTTGTTTTGGATGCGAGTCGAAATTTTTTTCGACGTCGTTTGAGCATGCACCAACAGTGATTTGTTTACAGGTCTACGGGTCTACGGCGCATGCCCTTAATTTCACCTCATTTCTATTGGTCGACGTACAAATTTGAATAATACTTCATTTACCAAACGATATTTTTCAATAACCGTTTGCTTTTCTTCTGAAGATTTTCGTTCATTTAATTTATTGATTCTCTTTCTCTGTGTTGCTAATTATAGCTTCCAAATATCTAACAAGGAGTGTTTTTTCTGGAAACAGCTCCCTTGCTACGTTTCATTGTCTTCAGACATCGTGCTTTCCCCATGTGTTTCGTTTCTCAATGAAAAAGCGAAGTTACGAGGGGCCCACTTTGCTGAAAGTGAAGCCGCTGATGTTTTTTTTAAATTAAAAAAAATTGCCTGGTGCACACTTGCATGCCCAATGTCTCGTTTTGAGATGCTGTAGGCATCGAATACACAGGAGATCTAAAAATAACTTACTGTGCATCCTAAACAGCATTTGGCAACGTCAAATAAATATGTTCCAAAGAAAATTGACGAGAAAATAGTACACACCCTAAACTCCAGGTTTATCTTGGGCTGCATGGATGGACAGTTATTTTATTTTTATTTGCCTTTATTTCATTGGGCTTATTTCTCGACTCATTTCCCAAATAAGAAAATTTCAAAATTATAAAATTTAATTTTTTTGTAAGATAACCATTTTTTTCTTGAATAAAATATTTCACAAATAATGCCAAATCATATGAAACGATTCCTTCAGAAAGGTCGTGGCCAAGGCAAGGTGGCAATCCAGGCTCACAAACATGAAAATATGCCAACTCATTGAATAGCAATGGAAACTTAATTCCTTCAAATGACTAATTACCTAAAATGTTGACACAACTCCAGTCATATCTTTCTTTTGTTCGTGTCCAATAATTAACCAGTAATTTCAAATTAACTAATAAGAAGCATTCCAATACTTCAAACAATCCTTATTTTACTATTTTCAATCTGATTGGTTTATTTTTCTCACACATGCGACTTCTAAAAAAATTAAATGCATGATCATGTATTGCATACTCGCAACTGTTACGGTTTTTGTTAAGGAACAAGTATTTGAAGTTTTTCATCATCAAGCTCTCAGAATAAAATGATTAATCTAAAACTTATTACCCTTGCGATTTATGAGGTAAACTTTCTTTTTATTCTGATTTCATATCAAAATTAATTATTTTTTTCAAGATTAAATGGGTGGTGGCCAAATGTGGAACATTACATATTCCAGTTCTGGCCACATAACTTCATTATTGTGTTTTGAGCCATTACATAAATTTAAGAATATCTGGATGAAATAAAATCAACTAATTTAGTTTTGTTTTTAAAATAAAAGCAACTAAATTTTATTTCTAAAATGAAAGTAACTGATTTAGTTTTGTTTCTAAAATGAGAAGCAACTAATTTAGTTTTGTTTGTTTTCATTTTACATAGTAATGGCTCCAATTAAAAATAAGAAGGCAGGTAGCATTTCCATAAAAAAAATTTGCTACTCGCCATCTAAAGTTGGTAATGCAGTTAAGGCCATTCAAAATGGAATGTCAAAAACATCTCCATTTTGAACATTTACCTCACATTTATGTTAGAAAATTTCAACTTGAGGAACCCGACTCGAGTGATGAGGAATATTCTTTTATATGCATGGGTTGCTCTAATTTTAAGAATGATTCTGATGAATTTGATTAATGTTGCAATTAAAAATTATAAAAATACATATTTGTGGATATTGTTAGCGAGTATAATAATGCAAATTCTTGATTTTTTTAAAATCTATGCTTTTGCAATGTATCAAAAAAATTTGCGAGTATATATAGCTTAAAATTATAGTTTGTATTTTATCAATCAAATTAAATTATTGTTTTCTGCATTCCTGTTTCTTTTTTTAAAACTGAAATCTGCAGCTAAAATCAGTTTAGGTAAATTTTATTATATATCTTTATAAATTCATCAAAAAAATAACAATTAAAATAACAGAAAATAATGTACTAAAATAAATATTTCATAATGATTTATTTTTACTTAAAATTCATTAAAATGTCTGTTAAAAATATAAGGTAAATGCTCCAGTAGTGGGCCACTTAAGGGTATTTCCTGAATTATCATCTAAACTTTTGAGAAGTTTCGCTAATCTGTATTTTTTTATGGTTGTTCAAACTTTTATCTAAAGTAATAATCACCTGAAATATCAAAATAATTGTAATATAATTTTTTAAAAATTAAAAACTTAGATCACTCCTATGCACCAGAAGTGGGCATAGCAAATTTTTGATGTACCAGTAGTGGGCATACCAAAAGTGGGCCACCCAGATTTGCCAATTGTGCCAAAGAAAAAAGAATAAAATTATTATATATAGTAATAATAATATATTAACATTATACACTATAAAAATGCAATAAAAATGGCTTGATATAGGTGAAATCTTTTATTTATAGATTCTAGTCACATGAAATTTACATTTTTTCTCTAACAGCCAATTTTTTTTTATTAAAGGTATATGCTAATTATCGCTCTTTCATTTTAAGTTCTGTTTGGGGCATTATGGATATTAAATCTTGATATTTTATGTTGAATAAATCTTTTTTTTTCTTTTATCATCTTCCCTCTGCAGCCAGAAAAGAGCCCTTTTAAATGGTGATGGAATATTTTTTGATGGTCCAGCAATGCGATAGTTATTATTGTCTGCCTCGTTACAGAGCCCAACTAATTCTTGAATGTCAGTCTTTTCCTCAACAGTACTATAAAATATTTATTATTTAAGTAAATGGTCAGAATGTTCCATTAGTGTATCAGAAGTGGGCCATGTAGCCCACTACTGATTCTGATAAAAATAAAGCAAATTTAATTAAATAAAAAGACTTTACAAGATTTAACCTTCTTATTAAACATCATAAAACAGTCTATTTGAGAGAAAGCATGTGCTCCAGTACTGGCCTCCCTAGGCCCACTACTGGAGCATTTAGTAAAACATTGATCCAAAAGTGGGCCACCCTTCACTATCCATAAATTATCAATATTATTTCATTTAAAGATAGTTTATAATACATTCATTATATAATCAAATAATATCAATAACAATTCATTTTAAAAACAAATAGAATGTATGCTAAAAAAATAGTTGAATGAAGAGTTACCTCTTAAGGAAATCACTAAGAATAAGCTAAAAATGCTTCTCTCAGAAACCAACTTCAGCAACAAACTTTCTAGCTCCTAACTAAACAGGAAATAAAGGCTGTGCCTTTGGTAGTTAGTTGATAAGGGCTTCAGCCTACCAGAGGCAGATCTCTTATTTCATTGGAATGTTGGAATTTCTTGCTTTTCAACTTAAAAATTCTAGTGGCCCACTACTGGTACGTGGCCCACTACTGGAGCACTTACCTTAATATTAATGTGGCCAAAACTGGTGCAAATTGGGTTAATTTATTTAAAAATTCATAACTGAATCTAAAATATTCTTCAGAAAATTTTTATAACTAGCAGAAAGCCAATAAAATTGGCTAAAGAATAGTATAAGTATGATTTAATATGCTTTAAACAGTCATCTACCTTATATATTTGCATATACATACTCAGAAACACACACAGATATATAGAATGTATGTATGCATAAATAAAATTTAATGTGTGAATAGAAAGTGTGATTGTTCTATAGCAATTGATCTATTTCACCCGATGAATTATTAAAATCAGTTTTACAGTGCTTTCAACATATTTGAGAAAAATCTCCTGAAAAATAGTTTAACTACTGCTGCAGGTACATAAAGAGCACACAAAACTCAAAACAGAAATTAATTTTTTTATTACTATAGATCAATCAATCACACTTCCATAATGTTGAATCACAATCTGCATAAAATATACTCATTCAAACGATGAGGGTTGATTAGCCCAAGGTAAAAATCATCGAGTGTTTCAAAATTTTATAATTTGTACACACACCAATGCATTGAAATACCGAATTATTGAATATACTGAGAATACCGAATTATTGAATATACTGAGAATACCGAGTTATTGAATATACTGAGAATACTGAATTATTGAAGATACTACTGAAATATTGAATTACTATAGAATGCTAATAATCGAAATTATTGTAAAGAAAGAATATAACAGGGTTTCAGAATATAATTTGCAAACTTTTGCTACGGAAATTTTCAAATTTGTCTCATAAAATATTTTAACAAATAAAACATTAGCGAGAAATTAACACATATGTTAAGCAATTATCTATTTCTGAACAAATTATTTCGCTCCTGTTATGTAATATTTCAATTTTGGCATTTTAATATGAACAACAGAAATCTAACATCTAATGGTAAACACTAAACAGTCCACTGCACGTTACGTTTGAAATAAGGAAGTACTAAAAATAAAACAACAAACTAAAGAAACAACAAAAAGCTAAAGAATAATGGGGGTACTTATTCTTACCTTCTATTTAATAAATACTTGATCCACAATTTCCTTGAGCAAGTCAGGGTTCTCGCTTCGATTGTCCAAAAAAATACGACATGGCGTCCGTTTCTAAATCCTTTTTCTGTGTCTTCTTAATATTTCCCGCTCAATGGTTGGTACGTCATCCTGATTGACCAATGAAAAGCGTCCGTGATAAAAGAACGGGATCTGACCTTAAAAGTGGAAAATATCCTACAACAATATACGGGTTATGCCCGTAAAAAGGGAAAAGTGGCTGGTGACCGTAAAAATTACGGGCAGTGGCCCTGAAATTACGGAAATTTTTGAGAGTGTATTTCAGATAGTTTTAAATGGAGAATAAATGAATTCATTAAAAATAAATAATACATCCGGAGAAATGATGGTAGAATTTTCAATAATTTAGTCCCGAATATTCAATTCATAGTTTCCGAATTTCAATAAATTAGTTTCGAATTTTAGTCCCGAGTCGGTTTAAGTCATGAAGTTGAGAGAAATATCTAATAGAGGCGATATAGGTTCACAAAATTAGCTGAATTTGTTGATTGAAGATTTAGAGTGGCTTGAGAGTGAGAGGCCATTTTGTTGCGGAAAACAGATGTCTATCCTTTGCAGTATTGAAGGTGGAGAATTATTCAATAGCTATAGACTAGCTGAATACTCTATGCTCAGGGGTAGCATCAGTGGGGGATCCGGGGTCCAGGGCCCCCTGTCGGAGCAAATTTTTTTACCACGTTCACGCAAAGGGCTATTTAATTAGTAGATAAATAAAGATCCAGCAAAAATTTGAAACTTCCCCTTGTACAGCAGGCCGTGTCCCCCTGACGGGCGAACTCTAACGCCACTTCTGTATATATAATAATATAGAAAAGTGGACTTAACAATATAGAAATAACATAATACCTAAAAAAGAGAACGATATAATGAACAAGACTACATAATAAAACTCAATAATTTTGCTTCTGCGTTTTACTAATATCTTGTTCAGAAACATACGGACAGATAAACAAATAGACAGACTAACTATTAGCAAAAACACTAAATGCAAAACAACCCACCACTTCTTTAGTCCACAAAAACAACTTTTAGTAAGAACTACGGAAAATATCACTATTTTTAAGTGTCTTGAAGGAATTACTCACGCAATCAGCCTCTACGAAGCCAAACGCGAAAGAATTAACAGCAAACGTGTTATGATATTGCCGTTTTTGATGCTTTTCAGAGCTGGTACGTAATTAACGTAACTTTCACTGGGCATGTACGTAACGTTACGTAACTTACAAAATACATGACAATATATTAGCGAAGCATTGCAAAAAAATGTGAAATATATACTTTGAATATTAGAGAAAATTTGAGCATTTGTAGTCAATATTTTTTTTACTGCGCATGCGCGAAATGTATTGTAATATTTCTTCACAACTTCAGAGCCAGATATATAGGGCAACGTATAAAAAATTTCAGTTTAATACCGTTAAACTTCAGTACGATGTCAGCATTTTGGACAGCGCTGTATTATTTTAAATGTCATCCACTGCCTACTGATGACGTTTGCTTACCCACGTTGCTACGTGATAATTGCTAGTGATGTTCTCTACCTCCGCTCCAAGTTTCTACACGAAGTTCCGGGACAGTTGTTGTGGCGAACAGAAACGAAACGAAAGGTTGAAACTTGAGCTACTTTGGACAGTATCCCAAAGAGTGTCTGTAGTGCAACTGTGTCCGCGCGCAGGTGATGAAGTAGCAACACCACGCACCGTGAACCCATTCCATGTCTGTGGGCATGTTCATCGCCATAACGTCCGAGTATAGGCGGCTGAAAATCTTCGTACCTACGTTGAGTACGAACGTAACAGTCCAGTCCTTTCATGTCAGCCGCAGACCGTAGGACAGCTGCACCTGGTGATCGTTAACGAGACGTGTGCAAAAGTAATGGCTTCACACAGAGGGCCGCCACAATGCCGAGAAATCAATATCTGTCAGAGAGCTCATTAGCGGTACACTTTCGTGTCAAACCTGTATAGCCCCGCTGGTGGCAAAACCCAAGAACCTTCCCCATGGTTAGATTTGACCACTGGGAAGATGGAAGGTTAGTCGTTGGTCACCCGGGAGTACGATTAGCCAGTGGAGTGAAAGGAAGGCGGAGCCCCACCCTTTGAGGTAGTGAACAAAACGGAATGTTCGACGGAGAAGAAAAAAGAAAGGCGGTGAAGAACCCGAATTAGGGGTCTCGATCTGAGTTTCAGGCTCCGGAACACCGAAAAGAGCTGTGTGATCAGCTCGGATTTAATGTCCCGAATTAATTCGGACTTTGTAAGCAAACGGAGAAATCGACAATTTCCCGAACTCTCGGCTCATCAACTTGCGAGCACTCCTGTAGTCTCGTGGTTAGGTATCACGTTGATAGGTGGAAGCCATCCATCCTGTGATGAATTTCTTCTTTGGTGGACTATTATTACATTGAACTGTAACTTCTAGAACTATGATCCTAAGGATTGAAACTTGTAAATAATCCATTAATTTAGACTTCTATGCAAGAATTGTTTTCTTAGTTATTGCTGTATCAAGAAAGGTACTTAGGTCAATCTAAGCTTTGCATTAATTTGGTCACACCTAGACCAAGACACTACACTAAGCTTGATGGCGCTGTTTGGACCAATCGGAACTCAATTTTACATCAATCTGGTTCTCATGCCGATATTCAGCCATTAGGACACTGTAACCAATCAGAATAACCAAAGCCAATGCAGTAGCGTAGTGAGGGTGAGTGGCGCCAGAGATGTAATATAATTTTTTCGTCCCCCATCGCCATCAGTGGCTGAGCATGTATAAATGGCGCCGGTCCTATTAAGCTGAGTATTCATCAGTACTCCATTCAGTGGCGGCTCGTGAGCTCAGAAAGAGGAGGGCTGCAAAAAAAATGTTTATCACGAGAATGCAATTTTAAAAGCTACTTTATCTCCAAATAGGCCAAATTTTTCCATTCCAAATGCAGATACGAAATTTCCTGCTTTTCAAACAAAGTAAATAACCAGCATATGACATTTTCTATTAGTTTTACTAACAAAAATTAAAGTGAATGTGAATAATCGGAGCTCCACGTATTCACTTCCCTCCTTGCCCAGTTCTCTCGATAACACTCTTTCAAAAATAAATATCAAATAACTCTTATACAGAAAATTTATTTTTAAGCTAAAACATGCTAAATACATTTTTTTTTACTGAAATACTAAAAATTTTAAAGCTTTAGAAGAGTATTATTTGCTTGAATCTGTCGTCGCAACACGAACCGAAAGCGAAACTCATACACAACTAATGAGATCGCAACTTGTGTGAGAGTGAGGAAAAAAGAAAAATATATTAAAAAGAGCATTTTTTTCCGTTGAATTTGCTCCGTGACAGCTAGATCTGTGTTGACTTTCGGCCCATAGCCCGTCTAAGTTAAAGGAAGAAAGAGTTGCTTTTTCACTCCGGATTTTCTGCTCAGTGAACGAATTTCGGGGAGGGGGGCAGATTATTTTGCGTCTCTCTTCGTTTGGATTCATTTTATGCTTTTTTTCAATTTTTCTATTACTTTTTGCATTTTTGCAAGCCATTGAACTCTGAGAGTGGAAAAGTAAGCAACTAAGATTAAAAACGAAAAATACAAGTTTAAAAAAATTTCAGGGGGTGCTGCAGCTCTGCAGTCCTAATGGACGAGCCGCCACTGACAACATTCCATTCCATCTGTCCCAACAACTGGTTTGTATTTCACTCAGTCGAAAAATTTAGGCAAGTCATTCACGGATGTTCCAAAGTTTGTTTTGATACACCTTGTTTTTGAGGAGGTTCAAAGTCCCACACTTACTCCCACCCCATCTCCTCCTTCCTTCCACGGGGATTTCCGCGTTTACTTTCAACATGTCTTAGCCTCTTCGCAGTGCCCCAATTTAGGCAGCGGTTTTGTTTTCCCTCTGCCCTCGCAGCAAGGTGTCAAACGGCCATCCGGCCATTCCAATTTGATTTCAAACTATTCAGAATTCCATCGCTTCCAATGCTCTACGCCAAATTTCATAGGGTTTCCACATTGACGAAAGTCCTTTCCTTCCCCTTGTTCCAAAAATCGCGGAATAGAACAGTGGTAAATGTCCCGCTTTAGAACAAGGATATTGTAGGATATTTCTGCGATGTTGTTCGATGTTCTGAATGCTGAACGATATTTCGAGAAGATATCGTAGGAATATTGTAGTACATCTTGTGATATTAGGACACGGTTTTTTCTCCCACCCTAGTCATATTTAGCTTTAAAAGAGTGACATAAGCACATTAATGTTTCGTCTCCATGGCACCCCCTGATGCTCTTTTGTGGGATTTTTAATGATACTTTACAAAAATTTTTATCGCCCCCTTCTTTTTACTGGTGTGTTGTGCTGAGCCTCTTCTTGTGTTTTGCTCATTTGGATGCATACTGGGGGCTCCTCCTTTTGTGTGATTTGAATATTTTTAATGTTCGTTCCAGATCTGGTGATAAAAATAAAAAAAAATTCAATTAATTTATGGTTCTCTCCAAGTGTAATATTCATAGTGGTATTCAGTGGCATATTGTTTTTTCTTCTTGTGAGTGTGTTTTAGGTTACTTTATTTATTTTGTTGTTGTTGTCCCTTTTTTACAATGTTTGTAACATTCTGTGCTGTGTTTGTGATGTTTTTGTGTGTGTCATGTCATATTGATATTCTTGTATTGCTTTTATATTTCCCCACCTGTCTGCTAAAGGTCTTTCGGCTAGGCCGGGCCGGTGTGGGTTTTAAATAAAAAAAAATGGCACCCCCTAAGACTGTCGTCAGGGGCATCTATATCCCCCTACTCCTCGCTACGCCACTGAGCTAATGGTGCTAAAAATTTAGTAAATTTTTTCTTCTTTTCTTCTCATTATCTTGAATGAAGGGAGCTGAATTTCAGATGATATACTTAAATTATAAGATGTATCTATCTTTAAAAGATGTAGTTTGACAGATGACAAATCACCACAGAGGTACATAAAAGACGGTTGGCGATAAAAAGAATTCTTATCGATTTGTAAATTTTGATTAACTTAATCTTCTTCCATTAAAATACCAATTAAAATCAATAGCTGAATAAATATTAGACTTTAATTTTCCCACAGATGATTAAAGAGAGCTCTCTTATCATTTAATGTAAATTTAAAAACCCGATCATCTTCCTGATGAAGACTGTTCGCTTACGTTTAATCCTTCATCAATCATGATCAACGTCCGACGGCTTCATCAATTGTTTTGAGATTATCACATACCAGCATCGTGTTTTGCATACGGATGGGCGTGGCGTGTGAACGCCGATTTCAGCCGTGAAAAGCATCATTCCATGCTTAATATGCAAATAGTCTGTAGTATGCTGGGAGAAAAAAACGGCGTTTTTCCAAACCAGATCAACGGTAAAACGTGGGATTGCATTATAAGTGTAATATTTTACTTAAGGCATCCGCTTACGTTGAAAACACTGATTTTCGATCACTTTGCCGAAAATTATTTTTTGACTTTTCTTGCAGTCCAGACTGTCGTCTTTCCAAATCCGTTTACATTTTGTTTCTAAGTGAATTATAGAAAAAGTTATAACGATTTTAAAATACTTTGTCTGAAGCAAAAACCAACCAGAAGGAAATCTTTAAGTGCAGCTTTCTCATAACTTTGTTTCTGATAAAATTTCCCCACCATTAACATGATATCTCAAAATCTAATAGAGATATTCACTTGAAATTTTCAGCACATGCTTAAAATGGTATAAGCAATGAAATGAACTAAAATATTTATTGTTCGTGAAATACTTTTTAATTTACAGGTGTTTTTAGAAAAATCAAGTTGTGAATTAATGGAAAAATGCATATTTACGCATATTTTTACCCCTAATTTATTTGCATTTCAATTTTTTCTTAGATTTTAGTTCATTTAATAGATCATTGTCCTCTATAACTTGTGTGCAAAGAAAATTAGAATTGCTGCGTTACAGTTTGGCGTAGAGTGTTAACCGTGTTTTTTAAATTTCATTAAAATTTACTGCAAATTCCCATATTTCTCAAAAAAATATTATATTTATTAGAAACGTTTTGGTGTTTTTTGTGTTTATAATTGATAATGCATACAAAAAACAAAACAATATTAAAATATACAATTTTTGAAAAATTTTGTTCCGAACGTAGGCGGTCACTTAACGCTTAGAAAAAATAAGGTTATCTATATATTTAATACTAATGAAAGTCTATTTCTTCTTATATATGTTACCGGTAATGTATGAAAGCCGCCATTCTATAAAATACCTAGGAATTTTATAGAATGCCGAAATCTGGCCGACAATGTATGAAACGATTAACATTTCCCATATTTCCTAGGCATTCTATAGAATTCCAAATGACAAACCGGCAAAGCATGAAATACATCGCCGATTCGATTTTATACGAAATAGAATTAAGTTCAATTCAAAATAAAATTATTTCCTTCCTTGTAACAAATAGGATCACGTTTTCTTTAATAAGAAAGGTATGAACTTTGATTTGCATAACTTTCATTTTCCTTTACGCATCTTGAATAAAGGATTTTTTAATGACACTCTTTCATTATTTTTTCAAAAGAGCATTTGTATTTTTTAGGAATCGTCTTTTAAGTCTTCATTTCCCGAATTAACTTATTAGCAACTTTTCGATTTTATTTTGGAACCATTAGATACGTTTTAATTCAGAATAACCCCGGGAAAGATAAGAAAAACTGTTTTAATTAAATTAAATAATTTAATTAATTTGATTAATAATTTAAAAAAAATTTTTTTGTCTTCATCTGCCATCTACTGCTGGCTGCCGGAACTACATTCCTCGTGTTCGTATGAATAATGTCAGGAAAACGGTCAAATTTACGAATATATAAGCATGATTAAAGTAGTGCTTTTATGCACCGTTAGGAAATAAAGATTAATTAATATGCTTTTTCATGACTTTTTCATATTTTGTCTAAATAGCATTTGCCTTTCTACAGACTGACTAGGCATTATATACAAGGCAAGTATATAATAACTAGAAAAATAACCCGTCATGGTATGGCGGGTGCAAATTGCCTTTTCATTCGAGAGATTTCCCTTCAAATTTGACGTGTTTAAATAGATATATATGCGAGAGAAGTGTTTAACATTGATTGAAAACAAATAAAATAAACATGTGTTTTATGACAGGAAATACTTTTTTTAATTTACATATTATTTAAATATTTCTTTATTCAAAAAACTCTTGGTCTAAAAAAATCTAGTAGATATAATCTAGATAGACAGAAAATCTAGTTTCAGAACAAAGCACTTCTCTGCTTGTCAAGCGTTGCCAAAAAATATTATCAAATTATAACATCACGATTGCAATAAAAAATGAGATGCATCGTGGCGTGCAAACTATATCACGCGCATAATATACCACTGACGTAATTTACTACTTTCTATTAAAAAACGGAAAGTAATTTGAAATATATGATTAATATAATTTTCTCGGGAAATATTGATCATAGCGAGATAAATTTTATATCAATCGATAGCAAATTTTATTTCACTATTTTAGAGCTATTAAATTTGAAATTAGAACGACAATTACTCTTTTAAATTTGAAATTACTGAAATTTAGGTTCTCTAACAATGAAATAATGCTGTTTAACGTCTCGCAGTGCTATGGCGCGAGTTTTATTGTTGGTGACGTCAGAGCGTTACCGGAGGATCTGGGCTATTATATTAGTAATTTTCATATTTCATACTTTGCCTAAAAACGTCCAGCATTCTATAAAATACCTAGGTATTCTATAGAGTACCGGCGTTTCATACATTAGATTGCTTTTCAAGCTCATAATACTCACTTGTCAAAAATTAATAAATAAAGGAGAGTCGAACATGTAGTCAGAAACATTACGAAAATGCTTTAGACTTGATTCATCTGTCTTTATATCATTATTTTGTAAAAATTTACACTTAATTAATAACAAAAATAACGTGCAGACAAAAATGTATTTAATATCGTTGCAACAGGCGTGTGCATAAATGCAGTGACTAAAACAGTGAAAAATATTGTTGTAAAATGTATTTAAAAATATTTTTAACAATTTATTAAAATTAGAAAAAATATTCGACGGGAGGCTGTCTCTGCGAAACGGCCGCTGGGATTGAGGGGCGTAGACTTACTTAACTTACTCAACCGTGACTTTCTGTGACTAAATTAGATAAACTAAACAAAATTTAAAATGAAACAAAAAGAAAGAAAAACGTAAAGACAAAAAAACAGCAAATTTAGACAAGAACAATGACAATACATCTTTAATCGTAAAAGCAGCAATATAAATTATTTGCATCAACAGAAGATGTTGAACGACTAATATTTAAAACACGACATAAAAGATATATAAATGAATTTCCGAAAGTAAAATTGTGTTCAAAGTGGAAGAAATGAAAGAGATCTGATGTGAAACTTTATCAAGACCCTCACCATAAAGATTCAAAATTAGACAGATTTTTCGGGTTAGATGATTATAAATCAAAAATTATACCCTTTGTGACGCAGATCTCCAAAATCAATGATAACAGATCATTTTTAGATCAAATGCAATCAATCATAAAATACAAAGATACTGAAGAGTGTTATTAACCTTCTACATCTCTGCAAAATCTTAGATGCAAAACAACTTGCCTTGAATATACATGGAAACAACAAAGATTAAAGGCAGGCAATGCTCCTCTATGAAAAAATTCTAATATAATCAGAATAAAAAAACTAATGTTTAAACAGTGTTTTGGCTAAAATTAAAATGAAAAAACTATTAATATTAATTAGAGAGGAATTTTTAAAACTCCTTTTAAAAAACTATTAAAATTAATGAATTTGAGGATCCGTTGTCTTTAAGAATGTTTTTAAAATTATCTAAAGAAACTTAACCTAGAAGTTAGAATGGTTGTTTACATATTATTTATTCTATTAATTTTGAGAATATAATTTCTAAATTTTATAATGAAAGATTTGTATGAAAATTACAAGTATTATAGCCTTAAAATTAAGCTCATTTCTTTTATCAAATAAGAGAGATATACCAATTTAATATTTCAATTTCCATATCTAAAAATTGCTGTTAATTTCTGTATTGGTTTTGTTTAATTTAAGCTCTTCTGGATAGCAGTTATAAATGATCAAAATTATCATAATTAAACACTATAAGGTCATCAATAAAACGAAAACCATAAACATTCATTTTTTAATTAATTCCCTCTCATAGCAAGATGTAGAAAGATGTTTGCCAATGCACTAGAATAATTTGTACTTATCAGATTCCAAAACCTGTTTATATTGCAGATTCGTTAAAGGAATGGTTTTCTGAAATATTAACTCTGCAGATTTCTATCCATTTATTTTTTCTATTAAATCAGTGTTTAGGTTAAATCTCATAAACATTTGACAAACTTCAATTAGTTTATGTGTGGAAGGCTAGTGAATAGATTGTTAAAATGTATTAATGTTATAAATTTATTATCTTTATGAAATTTAAAATTTAGTGTTATTATCTATAATGAAATTCTTTATATACTGATTTTTTTGGAGAATAATTTTTAGAAATTTAAAGAAAAATTTACTTAAATGATAGTGTGTAGCTTCAGTGCTACAAGTAACAAATCTGAATTTTAAAGTTTTATGAAATTTGATAGTAGGGAAAAGTAAGGATAATTTAGGTTACTGAGTTTTTAATTTTAGTTTTTTTTTTAGTGCAATAATTCGTTCTTTTAAATTTTTTAATTGTTTGATATGTTTTATTCGAGTTATATTCATTAAGCTGTCTTTGAAGTGTAATTTACACATTGGCAAAAATTATTTCCCTTATCTACTGTTGTTACAATAAATTTGTCTTTAATGAGTTTCAATTTCACTTTTTTAATCTCTATTAACTCTGCAGATTTCTATCCATTTATTTTCCTATTCAGTGTCCTTTTCATTTCTTCCTTTTTTGAACAATTTTGCTTTCAGAAATTCATTTTATATATTTTTTATATGTGTTTAAATATTATCGTTTTCAACCTTCTGTTGATGCAACAATTTAGGCTGTATTTAACTTTACGATTAAAGATGTGTGTCACATTGTTCTTGTCTAAATTTGCTGTTTTTTTTGTCTTTACGTTTTTCTTTCTTTTTGTTTCATTTTAAATTTTGTTTAGTTTATCTAATTTTGCTTCTGTATTATATTATAAATAGCTGCATTTGCGCCTTTATATATAATACTATGAATTTTTATTGTTTAATTAATTATAAATTTGTTAATGTATTTCTGTGACTAAAGTTGTTCTATGTGTCTAAAGTAGCTCTATGTGACTTTGACCTATGCTCTATGACCTTTATCTGTTAAATGAAACTAAAACCAACTGAACTCAATTAAATAGATGGAAAGGACAGCTCAATTAAATCAAAACAATTGTTAATAATAATTAATAAAAGACAGTTAATTAATCGATTACTCCACTGTGGCTTTCTGAGACTAAAGTAGCTCTAAGTGACTTTGACCTATGACATATGCTTTATGACCTTTCTCTGTTAAATGAATTAATCTGAATGAATTAATTAATCTGAAATGAATTAATTATTAATGTGTTAAAATCCAGTTAATATACCTCTCATAATGGATGTGCGCGCGCATCGGTCGCTGTGACGTCATCAAAATTATTCGTGATTTTCACCAACTTTGCAAGTCGACTGTGACTAAATCATAATTACAAATTTTAAAATTATTTTTGCAATCTTCAAAGTCTACCTTTCTCTGTTAAATGAAACTAAAACCAACTCTCTATGCTATTTGGTTGCGGAGCTATAAGCGTTTAACTTTAGCACGAAATTCGACGTAATTCAACAATTCTTGCGTAATATTTCGCTGAACGCCAGATGGCTGAATGAATTGCCAAATGTACTTGGATAGCCTGTGTGCGCGTATCGGTCGCTGTGACGTCATCAAAATTTTTAGTGATTTTCACCAACCTTGAAGCTCGACTGCGACTAAACCGTTTTTCCAAATTCAAACATTCTTATTGCAATCTTGTCAACCTTTCTCTTTAAATGAAACTAAAACCAACTTTCTATGTTATTTGGTTTCGGAGCTATAAGCTTTTAAAAATACCGCGAAAAGCGTCATAATTGTTACCTTTCCCGACACACCATTAGACCACCATGGAGAGATGTAAGTCTACTTCAAAAAACGCTTACGCAAATAAAATTGTTATCACTGAAAAGCTATTTTTTTAATTTTAAAGTGATGTGAAAATAGTTTTTGTGTAATAACAAGCTCCGAAATTATTGAGGAAAAACTTTAAAATTTTGATTAATTTTTAATTAAAAATCTAATTAAAATTTTTAAAAACTTCTTTTTTAGAAAGCACTTACCACCGAAAAAGTAAGAAAGGCCCAAATTTAGTAGCTCTAAGTCCAAGGTGCTGTTCTGCAGAGTTTTCTGAACAATTTTTACATCATACATCACGCAGTTTACAGACAGTGACCAGCCTATAAACCTTATTATGTTAAAAAAGTCCACATGAACTTTCGGTTGGAACATTTCAAACTGAATCTGAACCATTTTTGCATCATACATCACGCATGTCGAGTCACGCAGTTTACAGACAGTGACTAGCCTATAAACTTTATTATGTTAAAAAAGTCCACATGAACTTTCATTACATTTAAAACCGAGGACAACGACTTTTAACTGCAAAGATGGTTTTCAGACAATTTAAAAGTTATAAATAATTAATCACTTAAGGCAAGCATTTATTAAATTGATTGAAGCTATTATATTTATGATTTTTTGAATTGAAAGTATACGCCTATCTCTAACAGCTTAGAAATTAGATTTTGGGGCACGATTACTGTGAACATCTCTATAGTATTTTAAGTTGATGTAACTTTTACTTATAACATTCATTCACATGCCCACTGTGAATATACCTTGTGAAAATAATAAATAATTTGTGTGTGAACATGTATGTAAGAATTGTATTTTCCCAGTCTAGCTTAAAACCTAAGTTTAATTCCTTCCTAATAATATTTTCTCACTTTCCGAACAAGCTCATTTGAACAATTGTTGTGTCAGCGGAAAGCTATCGGAAGATAACGTTCACGCGGTCTCTTCGTGGTAATCACGTGATGCGTGGGTGCTTCTCCGTTAAAAAACCGAGTGTATTATTTGAATCCTCAGGGGATGACTTTTTGAAATCGATAAGAACGGTCATACGGTAGGATTGGTGAGCACAACGAACTAGGGGATCTTTTCCCTGTTAGCACGGCGGCGATGGGCGATGGCTGTAACTAAACCTTTTAACGAGGTGTAAGTTGATATGTAACTTATGTAAGTAACAAACCCTAAATCCCTCTTGTCTAAAATGTAAATAATACCTGTGTAAATACTTTTCTCATTTTATATTATGCTTTTTTAATAAATAAATGCTTTAGTTTCATCTACTGTTTCTCCTCCTTTGTCTCTGGTGCATCTACCCCTAGAGTGTTCCTTAGATGAAGCATTTTTACCTGTAGGCGGGGTTTGGGATTTAACCTCCCACCTTCTTTCCACAGAATTGGGTGCTCAAGCCGTGATTATTTCCCATGCAACCCGTATTTCTACATAATTTATGGCGGATCAGGCCGGAATTGATTTTTCCTATATGTATCAAACAGGAAATTTCAAAAATATTGCAGAAATCAAGTAAAAAAAGTGTTATAAAACTGATATAATTGAACGGACCATTTCTGATTATTATAATAGGATTTTAATAGCTTCCTTCTGATACAAGTTTTCAGAGTTATCGCCAGCAAACATCAAAATTGGAAAATCGAAAAATGTAAGTGACAATCCAACAAGACAAGATACCACTTCATGCCCCTGCAACTATAACTTTTCGGTTATTTAACCCTTTGAACGGCAAAAATATTTCAGCTGAATGCTTTGAAAACGGCCTCTCTGGAGCTAAATGGTGAACGCAAATGTTTCAGAGCCAGTTTTCGGGTAATAAACAGAGAGCAACTTTCTACGCTGCAGCCGGTTTAAGAGTAATAATCGAAGAACGACTTTCTGCGACGGAGCCGGTTTTAGAATAGTCATCAGAGAGCGACTTTCTACGTTTCAGCCGGTTGAAGGGTTAAACACTGCAGAAGTGGAAGAGACATCAGAAGACGCTCCCTAGCTATATTTCGCTCTGACCAAAAACCTAGGGGGTTATTATTTGCATGGGGTTGATAAGAGGCGTGTCCAATTGCAATTTACATTACATAAAGAATACATTTACAAAATTATGCTTCGATTTTTGTTCGCATATACAATGATACTTCCATGCAAGAATGAAAACCAGCGGGAGTGGTCTCGCCAAAACTTTCTCGTATCCACCCTAACGCGATTGGGGAAAAAATACGCAGATCAGCAGTAACATGGACAAACGCGCGCGCCGTTTTCTGCGAATGGTGATGAAACCGAATATGCAAATTGAAAGCCTTTTTTTCAACCTAATGAAACGAAAATTAGACCCAGATTTACAATTAAGATAAGAAGACCAAATATCAATTTTTATTCATCTAAGGCATATGGTTTAAGAGTTACCATGTTCACCAGTATGCGATTATACAGACCAACAGACAGTCAACCCTTCGACTGATTTGGTCCAAAATTTGATAAGGGCCTACATTCCTGGTGATAAAGCCGTGTACCAAATTTCACTCATCTAGTTTTAATAGTTTTTGAGTTATCGTATTCACAGACAGACAGACATGATTCCAAAATTGAGTTTTTCGGACTCAGGGAGGTCTAAAACGTGGAGATTCACCAAAATCTTGAATTCAAATTTTTTGAAGATTGCAACACTTTCTCTTTGTATACTTCGTATACGAGAAAGTAAACAGTTATCAATATTGGTTAGGTGAACAGTTTGTGAAACTGAACATTAATTACAATAGAAAAACTTAAAAATGTGGAAAATATAATTTTGAATATTTTATAGTATTTTTATTGATATAAAGCGGAAAAAGTTGCCTGTATATAACTTGGACAAAATTATTTTATGGAAACACTAATAAAAATAAGGATTTATCATTTTTTCTTCCCATACATACACACTTAAGAATTTTGAAAATTCATTCGTTAAAAGATGTAGATGCTCCGGCAAATTGTGTCGAACATTAGATAAAAATTAATTACATTAAATTGATTAAAGTCATTAACAATAGTTGTTATATTAGTTTTTCGGTGTAAATCGAAAAATAACTAATTGTAAATTGTTGCATATAAATTGTCAAGTCCAATTCTAGGATTTTTTTTGGTTTTTGTTGATATACGTTTATTTGTTTACAAAGTAGAGATCACATCTCTGGAGTCAAACAAAATATATAGGAGATGGAAGGTATATCGCGAACCGCGTCGAACCGCGGGAACCGGCAGCTTTGAACACCGAATAGTAGACGATCCACTGGAATATCTGTTCATCAAAATGCTCATCAAATAGACATTGCTATCGTCTTACTCTCCAGGGCTGAAAAATGGGTCCTAAACATTTTTCGGGGCCCCATAATGTCTAGTTACGCTGTTGACTTAAATAAACGTTTCTGGAATTTATTTTTAGTCATTCTTACTAATTTCGATTATTTTCTTTTACTTACAGGTAGATAGGATTGATGAAAATACTGTGAAGATAATTGTCTTCAAAAACCCTATAAATAATAAATTAGATATTATTTAGCTGGAACAATTGGATTCATACAAAAATCAGTTGATAATTACTAAAGAAGGCAGGTAGCTTTCTAATATAATAACTAAAAATCAACGATTGGGAAAAGGATTTATTCCCCCCAAAATAAAAAGAAATCAAACTTCTCTTTAATTCTCTTAAAATTATTCTCTTCTCTTTAAATTATTTATTATTTATTAATTGATATTATTTCTTTTTCAGTTATAGATGAGTTCATACCTTTATTTTGGAAGCTGAGGGGATCTAAAGAGGATCTCAACTTCTGTGGCTATTTGGAATTTGCTTTATCAGCAGTTGTCAGAGAAGGTAAAGATGCATTCTTATTAGCTGCACCAAAAGGCGCAGAGCTAAGCAAAGAGTAATGGCGCAGTGTTATAAGGTATGGTGCATTTGTCCGATTTGTGTCGAACAAGTCATTAACGGTAAAATGCGGAGAAGCGATTAGCGGCATGAATCACCTTGATGGCAGTTGGGTAGTACACAGGTACCTCCCGCAGATCAAGAGTGTCGCTAATGACTTATCCGAAACAAATCGCATATGTTTACCGGGATTAACAGTTGTTTTTGCGGCAAACCGCGCAATATCACGCAACTTTGAACTTCATTAAGCAGTTAAGACTCAATACAATGGTGAATTCAAAATACGAGGGAGTATCAAAAAGTTTTGGGCTAATTGTTTTGTCAAGAAATTGTGTTATTTATTTACTAATACACATTCTCACCTTCAAAGTAGCCTCCTTGCAACACAATACAACGTTTCCAGCTTTCTTGCCAATTCTGGAAGGGTCCTGGAAGTCCACTTCTCGAAGTATGTCAAGCACCTTTTGCGAAGATATAAATACGAATTAAGGGAAGTTTTAATTGTGAAAGAGGTAAAAATGCAATAATATTAACAAACAACGAATGAAAAACAACGAAGAGGAATAAGAATCTGGTGGATGATGTCATCAGAGGCCTTCATCCATGCAGATTCAAAAAAAGAATAGGTTTTCTGTCGAGGAAAAAAGACTTTAAGGTCTAAATTTGAATTTTCCTCTAAGGCCTTAACCTATTCCGGAACGAATTGGAAAGAAAAACATTTATCCACAAATAAGAAATTCAAAACAGTCTTTTAAACATAGACTGAAAAGAAGGGGCTTAAAACGTCTTACCTCTTTTGCTCTGGAATGGAAGAAAGAACGAAGATCAGAAGTGAACTTTGTTTATAGGTGTGCGCACCTATCTCCATCTAGTGAGGTATACACTAACTAAAAACCTAATAATTTTTTTGTTGTTTTTCATAAAGTTTTTTTATATTTTTTATTTTGTTTTTAGTATTTTAAAATTGTTTTTATGCATTTTATAATTTTTATTTTTATTTTTTATAATCCAGAGAAATTTGCAGGGGAGCCTTTACTAAAATGTCAGAAGGTGTGGTATGAGTATTATAGCGATTCGTTTTGGATCTCCGCGATGCATTTCTCGTCGTCTTTTTGCGACGTTCTTCCTCTCTTGAAGCACGGGTACCACTCAAAACACTTTGCACGACTCATGGCAGCATCACCGTAAACTTTCTGCTCCATGCGTAACGTCTCTGCGGCAAATTTGAGGAGTTTCACACACGATTTCACTATCGCTCCTTATTTATGTTGGGATCGCAAAACTGTTGTGGACACAAAAGCACGAACTGCACAGCTATCGATGCGCACAGTACAATGTCAGTTGGTACACTGACTTATGAATGTTGGGCCTGCCTGTGACTGTTTGTGCTGTTTTGTTCTGCTATCTGCTGCCGTGTTACAGATCTAAGCTTTTTGACACTTTTTGATACCATCTCATACGAGCTGTAACCGTCTCACATTTTCCTGCGCCACCCGTACCACGCTCAGCAAAACGTCCTGCAAAGTGCAGCTTAGCGCGACTGGTGTAGGCATAGTAACACACCCACTGTCAACAATGAGATAAGTCGTTGCCGACCATTCACTTGAAGTACAGCCATGCCATTTGTCCTAAGCCCGGTTTTTTCCACCCATTTTTATCGAAAAATACAGGCTCGCCATTCACTTGTATTTAAAAGGACGCTAACTCTGAAAGAAGGTAGGGGGAGCGATCTTCTTCTTTCCCTCTCTACAGCTGCTTGTCAATCGCTTTACGATTTTCCCCAGTCAGCAGATTTTAATTTATGCTACCCTAGAAGAGAGGCTTCAATCTACGCAAGGCATTGTTCTTTTCGCTAGCCTCTTTCAGGGTCCCTCTGATTTTTCGTTCCAGTTTCAGTCCAGACGGAATTCCAACCACGGCAAGCCGTTTGCGCACAGCATTTCCATAGATTTTTATCGCTTTTTCCTTCTCGCGTTCTAAAATACACAGTTTATCTGTGAAGTGAATAGCCTGCTTTAGATATCCTCATCGTGTGAACTAATTTTATTTCTAGTCTTTTTTAAAAAATTAACTTGTACAAAGACGATATTGTCCAGTTTATTTAGATTCAATATTCTGGTCTGAAAAAGAAACTCGAATTATCAATGTCAATAAAAAGTAATGTCTTAAATTGAAGGTAAAGGCAAAGCTGGTTCCTAAAACTTCCACAGAAAATGAACTTCATTGGTAAAACTAATTAAAACCAATGAAAGCGATTTTCTCTATAGATTTTAAAAATATTATAACTAAGTTATAATTAATACTGAAATTTTCTTTATTCGTTGCATTTGTTGTTATTTGCTTTATTTTAAATGCATATGTATGGTTCATGAACGATTTCAAATTGTTGTGAAGAACGAGTTTGGGTGTTATCTTACAAGAATTGGTCGACCGACGTTCTTGCACTGGATTATTATACATTAACATTTTTGTATAATATTTGCCTTATTTTCGTCGTCTGACACTGCGAAAAGGTGCCTTTGTAACGGCATGCAACCATGAATTTCCTCCAAAAGGATTAATCTCTACTTATAAAAGGCAATGTTTGTGTGTGTATGTGTGTGTGTCTGCGATGTCCAGACGAATTTATCGCACTTACAGCTATGAAATTTGGCACACAGGTAGTCGTAATGGTGACTGAATGCACCTAGAAGCCGAAATTTTAAAATTTAATCTAGAAAAATTTTTATTTAATGTTTTGTGTTGTTTTGGTTGATTTTTCGCACTTAATTTCTCAATAGAATGGTTTCGAATAATTGTACGACAAAAATAGATACACCTTCGGAAAGAGCACGCGATTTCTCTCCGTTCTAATGAAGTTAGTTTTGAATTTCTAACGTAATTTACTGAATTTTGAGAATTTTTTTAAAAAATGGTCACTTTTCAAAAATAAAATTTTCCAGAATTCTTAAAACTCTTGCATCCGATTTTCTAAGAAAGATATCATTTTCAAAATTTTTTTGGTAGTAAATCAATTATTTTTCTCCGATTTAAAACAAGAACGGTGAAAATATTTTATTTCTTCGATTTTAGATTAATTTATTTCTTGATGGGATCAGAGAATTTTTCTCTAATGCCGAAAGTGAAGAAGCACGCAGTTTCTCACTTTTTCGCCTTGGCTACGCCACCTGGCGGAAAAAAACAGCCGTGATTTATTCCCTTCCCTCATTATCGCGAAGAAAAATAAGCGGAAAAATCAATAATGTGTATCTTTTGTTTTGATTTTGTTTTCAAAACTTTTTCATTTCATTGTGGGCGGTTTTTCTCATTTTGTTGAAGTCCTGATTCCACGGGCAACGCCGTGCGCGTACTGCTAGTCTCTACTAATAATAAAGCAGAATGTGTGTGTGTGTGTGTGTCTGTGTGTTGGCGCTCTACAGGACAAACCGCTAGATTTAGAGCAACGAAATTTGGCAGAAACATAATTTAGAGGGTGAGAATGTGCACCTCGGAGCCGGTTATTTGAAATTTTAATTAATTAAAAATTAAGCTAAATTTTGGCGTTTTTCCTTAACTTCCTAAAATATAACTGCACAAAAATTATTTTTACACCATCTGAAATTTTAAAAATATCCTTTCAATGATGTCAATTAAGTTGTCGTGCGATTTTTTACTCTAATTTAAATAAATTTTTAAAAAATCTTTTTTCGCATAATTTAAAACAATACTTTTCATTGTTGCAACGCCCCGTTTTCATTGTTTAAACAAATATTTAATTGCATATTTCTTTTCCATTGTTGAAAGCTAAGAAAATATGTAACTGGATTTTACTTTCTTCTTTTATTTGATCAACATTTCCGTGAAATCTGTAAAGGACCTCAGGATAGTAAATATATAACGAAATAAACCCAGTAAACTGAAAGATTGTCATTGCTATGTTTTAATTCTTTTTATCAGCGTGTTTTAGGCCAATTATCATGCTACTGGATGTAAAAGGCGCCGCGCCAATTTAATATTGAAATCAAATGCGTATTTTACGTTAATGTAGACAAGGAACAGACCAAGTGCAAGGCTACGAAAAGGACGCAGGTTAAATGTCTATAGCAATTTGAAGTTTAAAACTACTTTGTTAAGGGAACCATGAATATAAAATTATGTATAAGAGATTCAGTTGAAATTTTATTTCCGGAAAATAATCCTCTGATAACAGCTTACTTTTACGGATTTAGTAGAGATCAATTAAGGTAGAAAAGGAACTTTTATAAGTCGTTCTTAACCGAGTTTTGCTGATTTTCACTGACAAGGTTCCGTGATATATACCGAATGACATTTGAAAATTTTTTAAAAAAAGTTAGGCTATATGCATGTAATCAAGATCTCACTCGTGCATATTCAAGACATTTCATTCAAGTTGTTTTTTAAATATTTTTTATTTAACTTTTCCCTAAAAACTTTATAGTATTTTTGCAGATGAATCAACGTTCATCTGTACTTTTTATCTGCTTCTGTTTCTATTGAAGCTGGTGAGCGATTTCAGTGTGGCTTAGATGGATAATGATTAAACTAAAAATTTTAATTATTTTAATGCAGCAAATTTTCGTGTAATATTTGGTAGAATTCTCATTGCATATGTTGAAAAATAATAAATTTCTCTCCGCGTTCATATAAATTTATTTAAATTTTCGGAAAAACTCTTAAATTGATCAGTGCCGATACCGAAAAGAATGATTCCAAGTTTTGAAATCAAAGCATAACTAAAAAACGATTTTTCCTATTTTTTCAACACTTTTGTGAAAATATTTCTTAATTAGAAGTATCTATTTTTATTGTTGGAATTTTGATGCTTACAGTTCGATCAGTATCTAAAATCTCAAACTAAAATATAAAAGTTTGGTAAAGAGTAAATAATATTTGAAAGGGGGAAGTAAGGTATTGTTAATATAAAAAAATTTAAATGGAGCTTTCTCAGCTTTGTATGGAAATTCGAATCATTTATTTCCATAATAAAATAAACTTTGAAATCAGAAGTTTCCTGTTTAAAAATGCTTCCGAATTAATTATGCAATAAATTACAATTAAATGTTCCGGGTCGTTATCTATTGACGATATCCAACACGGGGTTAAGTTGTCTTCCTGGAAGTCTTTTATCGACGACCGGCCCAAATTTGTATTTCGCTTAGAGGAAAATAAAGATAATCCCCACACAGCCCCATCTAAGCGAATAACCATTATACATCTGTCTACCTGTTTATGAATTAATGCTTGTTAACAGTACAACCTGAAGATAAAACTAATTACCTTCTCCGCCCACGCGCACGCACAAAAATACAATTTTTTTTTCTTCCCCTTTTAGGTAGATTCCTTGTGGGAAGACTACCTATGCAATGATTCTCACGACAGGACTTCCGGAAAACTCCTGTACAGTTTCTCCGATCATGACTACAAGACGGGCCGCGGTGGATTACTGGTAAGGCCTCGGCCGCGGGCCCGGAGGGTTCCAGGTTCGAAACCCGATTCCACTGAAGATCCACCGTAAATGTGGGCCTGTTGCGTGTTAAATAATACGTAGGGTGACAAACGTCTTCTAGCTTCAGGGCCACGCCACTACCTCAACCAAATACAGTACAATACGGTTAACCGAGCAAAAGGGCAGGGGAAGACGTTTCGGATAACGATTTCTTCGGTTAAGACATAAACAACTATTACTATTTTGTATCTAATTATAGGATGTAATTCTGAAATGTTTTGAGTGTAAAATGAATTCAAAACTCCCTTTGTCGGCTACATTTACTTATCTTTTTTATTAAAGTTAACCCTATATCGAGCGCAATGCGCATGACAGGCGCAGGTGAACAATACCGCAATTAATATTGTTAATACCCACTAATTTTAATTTAATCATTCTTAAATTAACCACTGACTTTCTTTTGGAGGCTGAAGAGAAAAAAGTAAGGATATCGTTTCAAAAAAAGTCTCGTCCTCACGATTATTTCCGTGCAGTAGAGTACGTGTTTTTTTGGATTTGCGATTTCGGAGGCATTTCGGTTAACCCGAGTTCGGAACCGGGGTTTTACTGTAGGTCACTGGATTGCGAATATTACCCTAATGCATTTAAAATTAATTTATGTATTTGCACAGGATTTAGTTTTCAACGCCAGTACTGCATATTCTGTATGGTTACTCATCTTCAATAGTAGATTATATTTGTTTGTATCTTCCAGGCATATACCATGAGCTTATGAGAGGCACACGTTGCGCGTTTGCTCCTTTGCTTTCAGTCTGTCTCATCGAATCTGGCTTTCTGGGATGTGTGGTCAGCGAAATCAACCTCACTTACTTCGCGTGTGGAAAGAGCAGCAGGTGGATGGAAAAGTGTAAACTATATTTCAAGGTGTGCTTCTTCATCAACAACGTTTTAGGCAAGTGAATCAAACTGCGTTTCTCGATTAAACTCTATCTTCCTTTTTTCTATCATCTAAAAATATACATTGTTAGGAAAACAGGCTTAGGTCTCATGCCAGAAAAAAGCACATTTTGGATAAATAACAGCTAATAGCACACACACG
The DNA here is from genome assembly GCA_013235015.1 of Araneus ventricosus. Taxonomy (NCBI): domain Eukaryota; kingdom Metazoa; phylum Arthropoda; class Arachnida; order Araneae; family Araneidae; genus Araneus; species Araneus ventricosus. The sequence continues at coordinate 869,106 of BGPR01000083.1, forward strand.
CGCGCACACACGCACACAAAAACAATTTTTTCCCTTTTAGGTAGGTTCCTTGTGGGAAGACTACCTATTGCAATCATTCTCACGGCAGGACTTCCGGAAAATTCCTGTACAGTTTCTCCGATCACGACCACAAAACGGGCCGTGGTGGACTGCTGGTAAGGCCTCGGACGCGGGCCCGGAGGGTTCCAGGTTCGAAACCCGATTCCACTGAAGATCCACCGTAAATGTGGGCCTGTTGCATGTGTTAAATAACATGTAGGGGGCCGAACGTCCTCCAACTGGTGTGGTACGGAAACTTGGAGAGTGAGGGGCTCAGGTGTCTCCCTCGTCATCTCACCGTGGCTCAAAATTACGTGGCCCATACTACAATAGCCTTTGTGTTGCTTTAAAACGGGACATTAATATAGCCAATTTAAACATGACCACAAAAACCGCCCCTCCAGCGTAATTTTAGTTGGATTTGAATCGGAGAGGAATATGCTATGGGGAGTTGAAAATCAAGGCCGAGTTCGTAGATGTGCTATCCCTCTCAAAAGGGGAGGAAATTTTCATTTTTCTTATGACTTTCTTACAGAGAAAGATGATGCAGATTACGCGAATTATCGCCTCATCACAACGAACTAATTTTGTGCTAAACGTTGTTTGACGCTTGTCACCTCTTAGATGTTAACTGTCGTTAGCAGTCGTTTATCGATTGTTTTTGAACCTAAGCATGCGATACCGCTATGGAAAGTTTTCAGTAATTACTTTCTCTTTTCGCTTCTATCGGCCTAGGAGCTTCAGCCTTAGTTAGAGGTGGAAATGGGGTTGGTGGGGCTGTTTGAAGTTTCCTTTTCCGTATATCTCCCTTGGTATTGAAATTCTATATATTTAAATTAATTGTCCATATCAAAGGACCAGTCCCCCAGCTTCAGCCACTGCACCGATTTCGTCAATTTTTATCCGTACGAAAGCTCATGGGCCGTAGATAGGTCATTAATGGAAATGCCCCCATCTGTCTCCATTTTCGGGAGATTAAATTAGAATTTTAATTAATAAAAATTAAGCGAAATAACTTTAGATCTGCAAGAAAGTTTGGACCAAATCCGTCTACTGTTCGATTGTCTCTTGCCCTTTTTATTTGTTTGTATGTGAACGTGATAATTCATAAATAAACATAAGATAACAGTAAAATGGCCAGATCTGTGTCAAATTTTAGACCCAGTGGGTGGGCGGGTAGGGCCATATTGTGGAAGTATACGAAAAATTTGAGGGGTGTTCTTCTCCCGCTTGTATTTATTGTGAAAGAAGTATAGCAATCATTTCATCAACGTAATATCTTATTATTCACTTAATAGCAAAGAGAAAAAATTTTAGTTCGAATCTAAATATTTAAAAAAAAAATTTACTAGAATAAGATAAAACTAATAAGTTCATCGAAATTATCGAAAGTCAGCTACGCAAAAGGACTTTTAACACATCTCTTGCTTTTCTGCCTATTTCGCTTGACAATACCTTTGACAACGTTTGGTTCTGTTATGGTGCAAAACTTGAGCAAATCTATCATATGAAGAGGAGACGATTCTTGAATTATATACCACGTTTGATTTTCTGAATCCCAGTAAACTGGAGGAGTAATTATACGACTTTCACCCAGTCTTCTGTATAAATCGTCTTCACAAACAATCAAAACATCATTCAGAACGAGAGCTCTTGGAGTGCGGTAAACAAGTGGCAAATTTGGCATCGGAATCCAGACGTCGTTTACTGGATCGTATTCTTCCATGCTTCTCCAATATTCCCCACCAATGAGATACAAACGTCCGCGAAACACAATGGCAGTGGTTTGAAGCTTTAAAAGTCTTGGTGCGGAGACAGAAGACCACCTGTCAGATGCTGGATCATAAACCTGAACCATCATATTGGTCAACGCGTTCTCATATCCTATAGCGTAGATGTAACCTCTCACAGCAACTGCTTCCGAAACGTAAATTGGAACCATGCGAGATACCAATTCCCACTTCCTTGTTCTAGGATCAAATCTTTCAATGTCTTCTATGTAAGAAAAGTCTTCTTCGCAGCCGCCCATGACATAAATGAATCCATTCGCAGAAACCACTGAATAATCCCAACGAAATTTGCAAATTGTGTGTGGCATGGGGAGACACTTTTCGTCAAACATGTCGAAAGCAAGTTTGATCTCAATCGAGATGCCGAACGTGTAGACGTAACGATCCAGCTGAATAAGATAATTAGGGAGAAAGTGGACGCTGCCGACTTTTCGCCAATAGTCTATTTCGCCGTCCCAGGTGAGATAAATGTTCTTATAGAAACCTTCTTCTGCTATACAGCAATGGATGTCGGTAGGAATTCGTGATCCAGTAAAGATGCTTTGTGAGTTCAGGATTTGTCGAAAGTTTTGATGCTGTGCTGCATGCTGTAACTCGCCAAATATCAGTTTTTGACAAAAGCTATTTTCCTGGATCATTTTATAGAATATAATATCATTCGTTAATGGCTCGTCCGCATCATCGAAGCTGATGTACCTCAGAAGTTCTGGAAAGAGTTGCAAACTATCAGGCGTATTGGATATTATCCATCTAACAATGACGTTCCATACCGTTCTTTCATTAGACGCGTTTAGGCTTTTTTCTCTAAAAAGTTTTTTCAATGCTTCCAGAGGGAGGCTACAAATTTCTTCGGACTGCGACACAATTTCTTGGAAATGAATCACAATAAATCGATGGCACTTATCCAAAATATCCAAATTCTCGATTCGCCATGCTGCCAGGAAGAGGGGGACGCAGTTGGTAAGGGACATCTCCCTCAGAACGAAAGATCTGCTCTCTTGCATCAGAGAGTCAATAAGGAGATAGTCTGAAGCAACAAGTATGTTAGTGGCATTCTCTTCGTTTAGTTTAATTAGTTGAATGGTACCCGTGTATAGATAGACGAGTATGCTTTGCAGGGTTTCAGCATCGATTCCTTTCAAAAGAACGTCTGTACTGTCGGCAAAATCACCGCAGAAAAGAGTTTTGAAGTAAGGGCATCGGCGAGCCAACAAGTTTCTGTTCATCTGAAATTTACTTCCATCTTCCGTTCTCAGAACTCCATCATTAGAAGAGTCCAATTCTGTATATGGATCAGACGAATCATCGCTAAATTTCCGCTTTTTGCACTGCATTCTGGAACTGTTTTAATTTTGAGAATCGCCTTCCAGTTTTATCAAAAAATGAAAACAAAGCAAGCGATGCAGTCAAAGTGAACTGTGCCGAAAAAATGTGTGCTTTGATTTTTGTTTGTCGTAAGAATGTAAATATTGTTACTGTAATTGTTGAATTGTTTCTTGTCAATAAGACAATAAGCCTGAAACTAAAAGTCAACAAATGGGAAATTCACTGTTGATAGTTAAAGAATTCTTGATTGTTTTACATTATACATTAGATTCTCTTTTTTCAAACGACAAAATAACAGATTTGATGAATTCGAACAGTAACGGACTAACAATAAAGGAGAATGTGTGGGTATTAGTGTTGGCGCTCTACAGGGCAGACCGCTGAACCTAGAGCTACGAAATTTGGCACAAACATAGTTTGGAGGGTGAGAATGTGAATCTCGGAGCCCTCTTTTAAAAATTTTATTTAGGATTTTAATTTATTAAAAATTTGCGAAATTTTAATATTTTTCCTTAATAACTTCCAAAAATATCATTGCACAAAAAATATTTTTTTGCCATCTGAAAGTGCAAAAAATTATCTTTTCAATGATATTAATAAAGTTGCCTCACAATTATTTCTCTAATTTTAATAAATTAAAAAAAATATTTTTGCATAATTTAGAACAATATTTTTCATTTTTGCAACGGAATTCAAACCGTTTTCTTTTTTTAAACAAATATTTAAATGCGTGTTTCTCATTCATTGCTGAAAGTTGAAGTAATTCCCTAATACATTTTGCTTTCATATTTTATTTCATCGAAATTTTTGTGGAATCTGTAACCCAAGCTCTTTGAGATATTAGGTATATGAAGAAATATATCCAGTAAGCTGTATGATTATGGTTGTTATCTTTTCATTCTTTTCATTACATGTTTTAATCCAGGTAACATGCAGTTAGCCTTAAAATGTGCTGTGTCATTTTAAGGTTGAAATTAAATGCTTATTTTGCAAGAGGAATAAGAAGTGAAGATAGCTCCGACAACGTGCAGTTAGATGTTACATGACATGGTCCGGGATATTTATGTAGATAATAAACAGAACAGGTGAATGCCACTAAAAGAACATGAGTTATATCTACCACAATCTGAAGTTTAAAATTACGTTGTTAAGGGAACCATGAATATCAAATTATGCATAAGAGATTCAGTTGAAATTATATTCCTTGCGAACAAGCTGGTATCCGAAGGCGGCTAGTAAAAAAAAAAGACATCTCCTTCTCCATCTTTAATCTCACCCCTATTTTGGCAAAATCGAAGTCGACTGGCTCATGCGCAAGGTCACGGAGGTTTTCTGAGCTGAAAACATACAGTAGTATTCAACTACATGCTATCTCACCCTGTGCTGTGGTGCCAGGTTGTTATGTCATTTTTCTTAGGGATGGGAAAAACCTACCGGTTTAAACCGAAAACCGCTTTTTTGTTTCGGTTATTTTTTTTGCCCCGGTTTAAAACGGTATTTTTTTAAATCCAAAAACCGGGTCGGAATATAGGCTCGATTTTAGGTTCGACTAGAATAAAATTTACCAAGTTATGAAGCTTTGAATTGCATCATCTTAGGCCAATCACCGACAACAGCTTCCTCGAGGCGTCTGTTGGTTGGCGGATTACTGAAAGAGTCTTAATGAATACATGAATATTGGCCAATGGATTGATTTCTTGCAAAAACAATACTATTAATAAATTTTGTCTGCAAACGGCGTCTGTTTTTTGTAGCCAAAAAATATTTATTTTTAGTCGGAAGTTCTGTGGTGTCCGAAAGATTAGTATCTACGTTGAATGATGTTGTTGCCGATGACGGGTGTCGACTTACGGATCAACACATCGCTGAAAGAGTCTGTATGAGCAAATCAGATGATAAATATTGGTCAATGAATTAATTTCTTGTGAAAACAATGTTAATAAATTTTTTTGTCTATAATACTTACTTATTGCAATAATTACTAATTTATTATTATTAAATATTGTATTAATTACTTATTTATAATTATTACTTATTAGATTAATTAATTATTGTATCGATACTTACTTATTGTATATTATCATTAGTAAAAACTTCTGTCCATAAACGTTGCTTTTAAAAAAACAACCGAAAACCGGTTTATTAAAAAACCGGTTATTTTGAGTGGTTTTAACCGCTAGGTTAAACCGGAGGTGAAAAATATCGGTTTAACCGAAAACCGTTTTTTTTTTTTTTTTTTTTTTTGTAATAACCGCTTTCCCTAATTTTTTTCCTTACTAGGATTACAAGATGGCAAACCGAATTCTCTAATTCGGTTTGCGCAGTGCAGCGATTTGTAATACGTGAGAACGAACTGACTACATTTTTTAAAGTTCTTTGATGCTATATCAGATATGAAAACGAGGAAATAAATTTTTTGCCATGTCAGTATATTTAAAACTATTTTTATAGAGTTCTTTCTGTATTTTTAGGACTATATCATCTGTATTCTATCTACGATCCAGATGTTGTGGATCGAAACAGTGAATATTTTTGCCATTTTAATTTGTACTGGCTAGCATTTTTCTGCCTTCACTGCGCAGGAGCTAGTTACGCCATTGTCATCAGTCTGCTGCTGATGTCTATTATGTATTATATGAAAATGCAGAAATAAGTTTTTCCCAAGTCAGCATATTTAATACTATTTTTATAGAGTTCTTTCTGTATTTTTAGGACTATGTCATCTGTATTCTATCTACGATCCAGATGTTGTGGATCAAAACAGTGAATAATTTTGCCATTTTAATTTGTACTGGCTAGCATTTTTCTGCCTCCTCTGCGCAGGCGCCGGTTACGCCATTGTCATCAGCCTTACTTTGCATTAAAGTCAAGAGTATGGCGGAGAATATATGATGTAAAATTATCAGCAGCATAGAAGGAAATGTACTAATTATTCTTGAAAAATATTAACAGTATTATATTTTGAGTGTCATTTCTTGTACTGGTCGCAAAAACACAACACACATTTGTCTGACTATGCTATTTCTCAAATTTTATCAGTTTGTTCAATAAATATTGTAATACAGTTAATACACACATTTAAACTCTTTATATTTTTTTGTATCTTCAGATATTTTATTTAAGTCTTATTCAATGAATTTTAACATTGCAACTAAATTGTAAGTAATAATAAATTTTAATATTGATCTGCATGCTATAATAATTATTAAAATGTCTTATAACCAAAAGGGCATTTTTTCTTCTTTTTTTAATTCTCAACAACACAGAATGCCATATTTGTCCTTAGAAAGTCTCTTCCTAAACAAAATTTCACATGTAAAGCAGTTGACTTCTTCCTCCGCGCCACTGCAGCTTTCGTGGGCACAGATAAGGCAGTTTTTACTTTATATTAACCATTCTTCTTTATTTAAATTAGAAAATTCATCATTAAAATAGAAACCATCAACGTCAGATGTGTTTTTATCGTCTTCAGTGGAGGAATAACCAATAGTGACTGTCCAAGTCTTACGCCACTTGGAGTACCGGTTTTAGCCCGAGTGCAGAGGTTTTAGAAAACGAAACAAAACATCGCAATTATTGGAGTAAATCCTTATTGCTTGATAGGGTATGAATCCTTAGTAAACATATAATAAGCTGGACTAAAAAGGGTTCTTAAAAGTGTAATGATTTTTAAGTAAGGATAGTTTAAAATCAAACGAACATTAGAGAATTGACGCCTTAAAACAAATAAACCTTCACAGAAGCAATGAATTCAACAGCTGCAACACGCCACTATGACTGTTCCTTTTTCTCGACTAGTAGTGTGTAATTCAGTATCTGTCTGCTAGAAAGAAGAACTAATATTGCAAGAATCAAGGGTACCCGGTTTTACGCCACTCTCCCCTACTTCATTTAGATGCATTACAACAGTGGTTCCCAACCTTTTTGGTGGTGTGGACCACCTGTTGTGTAAAAAAATATTTTGAGGCCCACTAACTAAATATACAAGTACAAAAATACAAGCACAAACACATTATATATATATATATATATTCCTGAAAAAGTTACGAAATCTAACTTTTTATGCAGTCCCCCGGTCCTATCAACCATATTTAGTAAAATATTTTTGACACTCTAATATTTTAAACAAAAAAAGTCCCACTCTTTTGCGACTAAAACTAACCGAGTTATGTAGCTTTGAATATCGCTGACTTAGACCACTTTACACCATTTCAATAGCCGTCTTGCAGACGATTCACCAATCAATGCTCGCTGATTGCTAAAAATGATGAAATTCAAAGCTCCGTATCTCGCTCAGTTTTAGTAACTGAAGAGTGGGACTTTTTTTTGGTTAAAACTTTAGAGTGTCAAGAATATTTTACTAAATATGATTGTTAGGACCAGGGGAAACCGTAAAAAGTTAGGTTTCTTAATATTTTCGGAAATATATTTAGTGACTCAAAAAACATGTATAATTTTTCCCTTCATTTAAAGCATTTTTCCAATTCGAACTATATGTCTATCTCTAACGGTTTAGAAATTAGCTATTGGACCACGATAATTGTGGACACTCTGTATATTAGATGTCCTTATATGCTAGTAATTATATATATATATATATATTGTTTTATAAAGCAAGAAACAAGTGAAGACTCTTGAAGCTCCCCTGACTTCGCCTCGTGACTAGCTTTTCGCGGCCCAGTGATACGCTATCCTAGGCCCACAAGTGGGCCGCGGCCCATGGGTTGGGAACCACTGCACTGCAGCATTTCCGATGCTGGAGAGGTGTCGAATAAGCAGTTAGAGTCCAAAAATTGGATGTATGAGGTGAGGTAGAAAGTTAGTTTTAGCCTCAGAAGCTTGAATCCGCTGTTTCTCTGTTGCATCAAAGTCTCATGAGGTTGGGCTCCATTGAACAAAATCAAAAGTTGCTGTCATACACATTTCATCTTTCAAAGGGCTCGCTTATCGTGTTGTCGTTCTGTTTAACTGAGCCAAGTATAATGGGACCTTCTATTCTTTACTGGGGATTCGATATATAGTCTATATAATTATAGACTTGTCTTGATTTGCAAATGTAAAGTGACACGATTAAACTTCCATTGTTCATAAAAGATCACGTTTCCACAAAAATAGTTTTTATGGGTTGGGGAAGAGTCATGAAAATTGATCGCACAGAGCTGCGTATCGCTGATGGAGGTGATGGTGTTTTTCAAATGTAAAGTGACACGATTAAATTTCCCTTGTTCATAAAAGATCACGTTTGCATAAAGATAGTTTTTATGGGTTGGGGAAGAGTCATGAAAATTGACCGTACAGAGCTGCATATCCCTGATGGAGGTTCCGGAACGGGTCACAAATATATACAGGGAAAACTAGGGATACTTGACCCTACTTTTACTTTTTCTTATATTTTTCGGATATTTGAATTTTTATAATCATAAAAATATTTGTTTTTAAGAAGGATAAATGTATTTATGCTAAACTGATATCTCATTTAATCA
>BGPR01000083.1:883585-997921 GCA_013235015.1 Araneus ventricosus
GGGAAGAAATGGACTATCGTCTGGACGTTGTCCGCGTGACTCGAGGAAGTCATATCGAACACTTATGATGTCATAAAATAAAAATATTTGAGTTGCTCTTTCCTTTAAATTTGTTCTGGTAAGTGTTTGTTTATAATTGACTTTATTCTAGTATGTTAAAATACCGTACATCATTTTGAATAACCTGTATTCTAAAAATAATCTAATATGTGAAAATAACCCGATTGACTTTAACCTGAAATTATGAATTATGATCCTGAAATAAAGAAAGCTTATTTTTTATCATATGTAGAATTCTCTGAAAAATGCCTCTACAAATCTTGAAAGTTTGATAACATTATATGTATTAAGATATTTAAAGATGAATATGTTTTCACTGATGGTACTTCTATATTTTATTTGCTTTGTTTTGTTTCATTATCGTATATTCTCGTTGACTTAAATCTGTCGACATACTGCGTCAAAGACTTCATTTAACGTAGTGATACACCGTACAGCTTTCCTCATACCACCAACTTATTTTATCAGTGACAATTGTGAATCTGAACCATTAACCTCCCCACGGACGCGCGTATGTGAGGGATACACTAGAACAGTGGTGAGTAAACTATTTTCATTTCTTATCCCCTCATTTTATATAAAATTTAGTCGCAACCCCTCTGGGGATCACGACCAAGTTTTTTGAAGAAAAGCTTTATAGTTTTTACTGTCAAATAAATTTCCTTCAATTTACCGATCCACAAAAGTTTTCTCGAGTCCCCTAGAAGGGTCGCGACCCACGGTTTGCTCACCACTGCATTAGAGGAGAATTTCGTTGTATATATTTATAACAGAGGGCGCTACGAAAGCATGACCTTGGCTATTCTTCCAGTTCCTTTCGACGAACTATTAGGCATCGTTTGGAATTCGAGACATTAATAGGACTCTGCGAATCTGCTATTTGTATTTCAGAGATATTTAGATAAGGCTTAAGTCAGTAAACTGAATATAAAACTGACTTCTTGCTTTTTATATCTAAATCAAGTGTTTTTTTTTTACTTTCATATTGTTTTTACATTCTTATATTGCAAATGTAAATATTTCAGTTAAAAAATTGGCATTTTCATTTATTTTGTTCTCACGTCATTCAGCTAATTTCTGAGTTATTCTTCGATACAAGTCAAATTATTAACAAATTTCCAGAATCTCATATGAAGGCATGCAATGTCATCTAGACTAAAGCACCTCGTATTGCAATGAAGGAGGAATGAATGTTTGAAGTTCCACAATGGACTCCAAACAATGTTTTACTCCAAATTGCCGACCAAGAAATTCTCAGTGAGAAAATAAAGCGCTTATCTCTGTAATTTTTCATTAAGCAAATATCAATTAACTCCTTTTCAGCCGTCTATAAAAAGACTCGGAACAATTCAACCTCATTCTCACAGTAACGGATAAGATTCTTTTGGAGAAATACTTCTCCGATCTAAGCATTAATTGGAAACATGCAGGGTGTCCGAAATGTATCTTTACGCTTTTAAAAAATAATTAAAAATAAAAAAACAATGATATGCACTTACGGATTTTATATTCCATAAAGAAAATATTAAAGTTTTTTTGCCATGTTTTATTCTATGATTTTAATGTGCTCACCATTAGTCGCGCGCAACACATCGAGTCTATACGAGATTCCTAACCACGTTCTATGAAGCATTGCAGAATCAACAGTCTGGATGGCTGCTGTAATTCGACTTTTCAGTTAATCAGTGTCACGAATTGGAGATTGGTAAACAATGTTTATCTCGTATCCGCATAAAAAGAGGTCCAAAGGTGTTAAGTCTGGATATCTAGGTGGCCACGGTTTTGGACCTACTCTTCCAATCCAACGTCTGGGGATTTTTCATCTAAAACCTTTCGCACTTCCAAACTCCAGTGTGGCGGTGTCCCATCCTGCTAGAAAATGATATTTTGTTGCAAGTCCTCTATTTGAGGAAATACGAAAATTTCAAGAATATCAAAGTAATTGTCAGAGCGGACAGTTACTTCGGAAAAGAAAAAAGGCCCTATAATTCGATCATGCAGTAAATCACACCACACGTTTACTTTAGGGATGTCTCTTGCTTGCTTCAATAAGGATGAGGATTTTCTAATCCCCATATACGAGTATTGTGTCGCTTAATAATACTCGATACGTGAAACGTTGCCTCATCTGGAAATATTACACATTGTAGAAAATTTTCATCATCTTCCATTTTTTGTAACATTTCTTCAGCAAATGTTCGAAGTCGAGGCTTATCATCAGGCTTTAACTCATGCAACAACTGAAGTTTATACGCGTAAAGCCGTAATTTTTTATGCACTACATCATGCACAGTTGATCTCGGCATTTGTGAATGCTGGACCGTGCTGCGAATCGATTTACGAGGACTACGACGAAAAGTTTCTTAAATTCGTTTAACGTCATCTAAACTTCTGCTATTGGGGGGGGGGCAGATTTTGGTTTTGGCAGTACACTACATGTCGCCATAAATCTTTCATGCCATTCATAAATTGTGGGTCTGGAAGGTGACTTAGATTATAGGTAGTCCGAAATTTACGCTGTACCTGTGTTGCATCCACCTAGACTGACGCACACTTCCATCTACTAATGACTCTTCTTTTTTTTTTTCTCTATGTATTTTTATTTTTTCTATTTTGTTTTGTTTTCTATGTTGTTCAGTTCAATGAATGTTTCTTTTCCATTATTATTTGCTTTTGTACCTGTTATTTATTTCTGTCCTTTCTTAAAAAATAAAATTCACCCCCATCCATCCAAACCGTAAAGGAGCCAAATGGTTCTAAACACGAGAATGTAGGTGGGGGCATGCAATGTAATGTGTCGCAGATTTAAATTCGATAAACCACGCTAGAAATTGTGTTTATTCTTGTGGTGAAGCCATTTTGAAACGAGAATGTTGCAAAACATTGACGCAGCGCCATCTAGTTTTCACTTCATTTAAAAAAAAAATTGATATTTTCTTTATGGAATATAAAAAACCGTAGGTACATATCATTGTTTGTTTATTTGTAATTATTTTTTTAAAGTATAAAGATACGTTTCGGACACCCTGTATAATTTTTGGGCCAACTTTTTTACAACTCTCAAGCGATTCATGCTCTATTATCCCTTCTAAATACTTCTTTCAAAGTAAATCTCTCCCACATTCAAGTATATTGTTTAGCAACGGATTCGGAAACCCTCCTCGCTTTTGCGCAGGTGCTGGGCGGAGTTATTTTCATCAAAATAGGGGAAGAGTAAAGAAAGAATGGAAGGGTGATGTTTACATTTTACTGAGCGTGATTTAACGAAGAACTCCGGAAACGTCTCATTGCCTAACACCCCTTCCCGGTGTAAAATCGTCCCAAAGTGGTGGTCTCGGAATCCGTTGCTGAACTACAAATAGCATGCTTGAAGAAACCTCTCAAAATTATTTCAAACAATACTTCATTATCGTAACTGATGCCTCGAAATCCATCCCAAAGGATAACTTCAATCGCTGGTATCTCGGATATCTCTTCATTTGCTTTTCCAATCCATATAACAGCAAATCAATCTTTACTGCTGTAGCTCTGGCCCTTGACGACTTTTCTATCCCAGATAAGCCATTACTTTTTCTTGCTGCTTGCATTACAAAATTTTTTACTAAATATCCATCAGTGATCCACAAGCTAGTTTAAAAAATTGTTATAAAATCTCAAACAAATAAGCATATTGTTTTTCTTTGGATCCAGGACACTCAACTATTTTATGGAATGAAAAGGCGAATTTTCTCTCAAAATCAGTTACAGAACATAGCCCATACAATTACTGGATTGCATCGGAAGGTATACTTTCCTGTATCAAGCAAAATTCTAAAAGAAGAACTTTATAAGGTTAGAAAATAAGGTTAGCAAATATTACGAAAAATTTGGAGAAATTCCGGATGTCAGAACCATCTCCAAATAGACAAAGAACAGACGAGAAGATATAATTTGTGCCAGAATCTTTAGTAAAACATTAATTACACCCCGTCTTTTGAATAAATTTAATCTATCCAATAACCCAATGTGAAATTCTAGTAACGTTATCAATAATCTGGACCATATTTTGCTTCATTGCTCTAGGTATTCAGCCATTCGTTGTCGGCTCTAGAACAAACTGGAACTTAACCCTTCAGTAGCCAACGGATTCAAGGACCTCACAAGCAAAATCTTAGATATTTATTATAGAATATTTTCCTAATGAATTATAATTTCCTTCGATAGAATATTTTCCTTCAAAACCTGAAGTTTTTTTAACATTTATTAATTAGAACTTTATGTGAATGCGGGGATGATAGCCTTTGTATTTGAATCCCATACCTCGTCTTATCAATCAATCAGGCAATCAATCCTTAGTCATTTTATACTGTTTTGTGTTTTATGTTTACATTCCCTTTTAAATAAAAACTGTTTAAGATAATTGTACTTATTAACCCTTACCCAATTACAACCTGATTTTAATAATTACCCTCGAAGAAATGACATTTTACAATAGCATATCTAGGAAATCCGCGCGAACTCTCATGCTGGTATAGAGCTCGCGCCCATTGGAAGATTAATTAACACTGCAATTAATCTTTTTTGACTGATATCTATTTACAGCTCTCATTCACCGAAATAAACTGTTCCTCTTGTTTGTTCCGGCATGTTGAAAGAAGCAGAGCCTGTCACACTGGCAACAGTAGAGACGGATGTTGAGTACTCAGAAATAGTAGAACTGACCAATCTATCCAAACCGCAACAGCAAGAAATAGTTCTCAGCCCACCGCCACAATTCTCTGAAACTCAGTTTGACACGTACATATCCATGGAAGAAGGGAAAATGCTCAGGCCATCAACATCAAAGTCACATTTCGATGAGGAGCCTCACACATCCAGGCAAGGCTCTACTTTCCACAGGTACAGCACTGTAGAAAATGCAGAAGTCGTTCAGTATGAAAACCTTATGCATGGTAGATCTCCACCAGAGGAAGACATAGCGTCTCGGTTCGGAAACAGTGTAGGATACGATGCTGACATATCAGGTACGTAGATTTGTAAAGCATTCTTTTTCTATAACTTTTACACGCTTTTATTCTATTAGTTGTTAATGAAAACGCATCACCCTAGATCTTGTCATATTTCATGCACGAGCAGAAGCTGCCAGAAGTCATTTTACCAGCCGGGCAAGACAACAATATGGCATCCCCTCCCCACCAATGTATTTTTTAGATTCTATAATGTCTGTATTCTAAATGTCAAACAAACTTTTACTTAAAAATATGCGTGTTTTACCTGCAAACAGTGGCGGCTCGTGCATAGACACTGCGGTACTGCAGCACCCCCAACTTTTTCCGTTGTGTAAATTTATTTTATTTCGCATTTAATATTAAATATGTCAACAATCTAACGCGATTTTATATTAAACGATTTCGATTTTCAAATAAGCCGCTAGCAAAAACTGAGGCAGAAACTAAGTTCCCTATCTTAATTTTTCACTACCCGAAGTAATTTAAAGGAGAAAGTAACTTAAAGTAAAGGAGAACTGAAGATCGTTCCAGCACCGAATTCCGCCTGTGCGCATGCGTAGTTACAGAGTCCTTTCCCTACTATGTTTTGTACTGAAGGGGAACTGCCGATTTCGGCAGCACCAGTTGAGCTAGAAACAGAGTTTAAAACATTTTACCACAGCGGAAAATGTTTTCGCGAGCTAAAACTTTGAAAATAAGTAAGAAAATGAAGGAAAATTAATGATAAACAAAAATTTACTTGAAAAAGTTTTTTTCATAGTAATTAAATTTGAATGAAACTTCTGGCAATCCAAAGAATTTTTTTCGATAATTTTTAGTTATAAATGGTAAAGAAATACATATGAGAAATTTTCCGCGATACAAGTATTTTAAAAATTTCAGTTTAACAAATTTCAAGTAAAATTAATTAGTTAAAATACTAATCTATTAGAAGAGAAAAAATGTTATAAGTTATTCATTAAATATAAAACTACTCAAAATTGATGAAAAAGGGACACAAAATGTAAATGATACAAATATGCATCATGAGCAATGAAGGATTAAACTTACCCCCCCCCCCCCCCCTCCAAGCTTGCATAACACGAGCAGCCACTGCCAGCAAATGTGACTTAATAATATTACGGTGATAATTTTTTTAACTGCAGCTATATTTAAGATTATCAGGGGTCGATCCAGGTTTTTTTAGGGGCCCATTTTTGTGAAAAATAAAAATATTTTTGTGAAAATTTTTTTATCATGTAAAACCTTCACTTTTAGCAGTCGCATTTCTATCTTTTACGTTTTATATCAAAAGTGTTTCATTGAACCAAATATATGCAGTAATTTGATATAATACTGAAAAAAAATACTCGTATATATATTTTGTGCAATGCCTCATTCAAAAACTTTTAAAAAAGAAGTCAGATTAAAAAAAGGTTTTTGTGAATTTGAGTTTTGTGAAGGGGCCGTTTTCATAAAGTGCAATTTGTGAAGGGGCCGTTTTTATGAAGTGGAATTTTGTGAAGGGGCCGCAAAACAACCCCAATTTGCGCCTGGATCAATCCATGATTATATAGCGGTTTTATTGAAACTAAAATAATATATTCAACTAATTAAAAAAATATATGAATGTTTTTCTCAAGTCTATTAAAACATTGGTGGCACCCCGGACTCTGGAGCCACGGGCAGCTACCCGGGCCTCGGGTCACCTCTATCGAAGAAGACGCAATCACCTAAAGGACTGTGGAAAAACAAAACCGATGATGTGTTCCTATTGCAAACCGATCAAAATTAT
Organism: Araneus ventricosus; assembly: GCA_013235015.1. Taxonomy (NCBI): domain Eukaryota; kingdom Metazoa; phylum Arthropoda; class Arachnida; order Araneae; family Araneidae; genus Araneus; species Araneus ventricosus. The sequence goes on from BGPR01000083.1 coordinate 890,408, forward strand.
ATTCTTTTCGACAGTATTAATAACCCAATTTGAATTTATAATGCCATTCCCATAAAAACCTTAAATGGTGCATTTCTCTCTACTTCCACAATAAGTTGACTTGTTTCATGTTTGTAAAGAGATAATTTTGTGGTTGGATTTTCACTTTTTTCTTAGTGTACAAGAGTTTTATAATTCTGTATACTTGTGTGCTACCGAAGGCAAGGCAATATTTCAATATTTTCAGAACTTAAATATTAATTAATAAATTAATTTAAGTTGAATAGTGATTTAATATGAGTGAGGACATCTGGTTGTGAATTTATGAAAAAAATTATTACATGATTCCATAATATTTATAACTAGCCGCCTTTGGCAACCAGCTTGTTCGCCTGTTATAATGATTAAGTTTCATTTCAATTGAACCTCTTATACATAATTTGATTTTTAAACTTCAGATTGTGATAGACATTTAGGACATATCTATAATTGCCTTGCGCTTATCCAATTCTTTGTGTACGTTCCTAATGCCAAGTCACATAATATATATACAGGGTTCCCACTTATATCCGTTTACCCCCTTTAACTTCTAAACGGTGACAGCTTAGGCCATAAAGTTTGTGTCTAGGTATATAGTAAAAAGTCTATGCGCTACTCGATAACACAACTCAAAACGCCATCTATCGGCAAATTTTGGAATTAGCGGTCCTATCTCGTAAACAGTGAAAGATACGAGAGAAAAGTCAATTAGAAAGTTGTAGATAACTCTCGATTTAGTACGAAAAGATACCATGCGCACATTAATACTCAAAACAGAATGTTAAAAATGAGCGCTTATTTTCAACACTATGGCATCGTGAAACGCGAGCGAAGCGAGAAATTCAGTCCAGAGTGCAAATGTGTGTAGTGGCTAACGGAGAGAATTTTGAGCAATATAAATAAGTGATCTAGAAGACAGGAACGTGTCTCAGTTTCTTTCTTCCACTCTTTATGACATGACAATTTTCGAAATCGTGACCAAACTAATGTTCATTTTTTGCATTCTGTTTAGAGTATTAATGTGAGCAAGGTATCTTTTCGTACTAAATCGACAGTGCTCTACACCTTTCCAATTGATTTTTTTCTCGTATCTTTCACCGTTTACGAGATAGGACCGCTAATTCCAAAATTTGGCGATAGATGGCGTTTTAAGATATCTCATCGAGTAGCGCATAGCCTTTTTACTATACCTAGATACCAACTTTATGGCCTAAGCTATCACCTTGTAGAAGTTAAAGGGGGTGTAACGGATATAAGTGGAAACCCTGTATATATATATATATATATATATATATATATATATACACATACATACATACATATATATATATATATATATATATATATATATATATATATATATATATATATATATATATATATACACATACATACATACATATATATATATATATATATATATACACATACATACATACATATATATATATATATATATATAACACCACTTCATGTCCAAGTATCTAGAATCATTATGATTATTTGTGATCGGTTTAGATGGTCATGAAGTGGAAGCATACCAGAAAAAATTTTTTGAAGGAATTTAGCAACTAGAGAAAAATTTTGAAATAAAAACTAAAACAAAGAAACTTAAATACAACTTCTTGATGTTTTTTAAAAATCTTGACCTTTTTTATGTTTATTACTGAACTTCGTGCTAAATGAAAGAATGACGCAGGAGAGAGTAGTTGGCTGGACTGAAGAGCTGACAAAGTAGAATGTGTATGTGTGTGTGTATTGGCGTTCTACATGGTAGACCGCTGGACCTTAGAGTTACGATATTTGGCAGGAATATACTTTGGTGTGCGGGAATGTGCACATCGGAGCCCTTTTTTGAAATTTTAATTAATTTAAAATTAAGCGAAATTTTGGCGTTTTTCCTTAATAACTTCCAAAAATATTACAGCACAAAACTCGTTTTTACACCATCTGAAAGTACAAAAAATTACCTTTGAAGTGATATCAATTAAGTTGCCGTGCAATGTTTTCTCTAATTTTAATAATTTTTAAAAAAATATTTTTTGCATAATTCACAACAATACTTTTCATTGTTGCAACGCAACTCAAATCGTTTTCATTGTTTAAATAAATATTTAATTCCGTATTTCTCTTTCATTGATGTAATCTAAGATAATATCCTAATACATTTTGCTTTCATATTTTATTTCACGTTTGATGAAATCTGTTTACCAAGCTATCCGAGATATTGCTTTGCTTATATTAAGAAATGAGCTGAATAGTTATTGTTTCATTGTTGCTATGTTTTCATTCCTTTTTCAGCGTGTTTTAATCCAGCTAACATGCCGCTGGCCATAAAATGTGCTGCGTCATTTTAATGTTGAACTTAAATGCATATTTTACAAGATGAATAAGAAAGTGAAAATAGTGCCGATAACGTGGAGTTAGAGGTTACATAACATCGGCAATTATTTAACTCCGTTAGGGACATTTATGTAGACAATGAACAGAACAGGTCCAAGGTCACTAATAGAACATGGGTAATAGAACACATCTACTGCAACCTGAACTTTAAAATTACGTTTTTAAGAGAACCATGAATATAAAATGATGCAAGATTCAATTGAAATCATATTTCCTTCGAATAAGCTGGTCGCCGAAGGCGGCTAGTTCATAATAATTTTATTTTAATCACATAATATAACTGCCCGCATCTATTAGCATCTAATTGCGCGTTGTCAGCGCAAACTTCACTTTCTTATCCCTCACGCAAATTATATAGTTGATTGCAACATTAAAATGGTTCGTCGTATTTTGTATCCAACAGCATGTTGGCCGGATTCAAATATTTGTTAAAAAGAACTGAAAAATAGCATCCATAATCATTCAACTTACTGGATATATTTCCTAATATGCTAAAGAGAGAAATGCTAGAAAAAGTAGAATAAATTTAAAAATACATTTTAAAAATAAATTTAACTTAAACTTTAAACAGAAACAACAAAATAACAAAATTTAAACAATAAAATTTATACAATGTTTAAGTTGCGCGCAATTGCAGCTGCATACAAAAAAACAAAAAGAAGTATCAAAATCATTCAAAGAAAACAAAAAACTAAGATAAATACTCTGAGAGAATCGAATTAAACAAACAGGAATATTTTATCTAAATACCTTAGAGGGCTTTATTTACAGATTCCACAAAAAATAGACAAAGAAAGTAAAATTCATTACCATTTTATCGAGGAATATGAAAAAAAACCAAAATCTTCATACCTTAATGGGAGAGAAACGCGCAATTAAATATTTGCATTGACAATGAAAATGGTTTAAACTTCATTGTAACAATGAAAAGCATTTTTGCAAACTATGTATACAAATATTGTAAAAAAAAAAATGTTAAAATTAGGAAAAAATGTGGACGACACCAAAATTAAGCTAATTACTGGCCAGCGCTTCCTCGAGGCGCCCGCTAAAGTGGTCTAAAATAGTGATATTTAAAGCTTCATAACTTGACCAATTTTAGTCGCAGACGAGTGGAACTTTTTTTGTTTAAAATGCTAGTGTGTTAAAAATATTTTACCAAATATGACAATAGGATCCGGGGACTATATACGAACTTAGAAATCGTAATTTATTTCAGCAGTACATTTATTGAATCAAACAACGTAAAATATAATTTCTTACGTCATTTAAAGCATTTTTCCAATTGGAAGTATATGCTTATGTCTAATGGTTTAGCAGTGGCGTAGCGAGGGGGGAAGAGGGGTATAGACGCCCCGGGAGCCAGACTTTGGGGGCGCCATGAGGACAAACCATTAGTGCGTTTTTGTCACTTTCTAAAGCCAAATATGATGAAGGGGTGGAAGAATATTACCATCCCCCGGTCGCCACTTACATTAGCTAATTCACTGATGACGAGTGGGGGCGAAAAAACCATAAAAACCCTTTGCGCCACTTACCTTGGATACGTCACTGCTGTTTGGATATTAGTTATTCCGCGATTAGAATGGGAATTAGAATAAAGCTTAGAATTATTACAGTTTAGTTTTGTGCTGCTATTTTACGTGAAGCTAAAGAACACACTATCAAGTTGTATTCTGAGTATTTTAATTACTGGATTAAATTTTACTGAAACTAAATTTATGAAGTTCTATTAATTTCGCAAGTTGAACATATTTCTTCCTTTGAATTTATTAAACTGAAATAAAATTTCAAGGAAGAAGAAATTTTTCGATTATTATATTTTAGATTCTTTATGAAAGGAGAATGCCTGAAATATTTTAAGAGCATCTCTCTTATGAAATGGATGAATTTTTCGATAATTTAAACAATATATGTTTATGGCAGCTGTCATATGTTACAGATGATATTTTAAGCTTAAGAACCCGGCTGAAGATCAAGAAACGAAGGTTACCCTTTATAGCATATGCTTTCTATGCAGCAGAAGCGGTTTATCAAGAAGGTACTGAAAAAAAATCAATTTTTAATTTCGTTTTTATTTATAAATCTGCCTACTTTTCGAATAAATTTTTAATGCAGTCTAAATATTAATCATGTATGTCTTTTACTTTGTATCGAAATGTTCCGGGGCTGATTCTTTACAGCGTCAACAGATCGCAACACAAGGTTTTGTTGCAGTGATCGTAGGTAACATTATTGTGTTGCAATGAGAGTTTTACAGCGGGGTTTCTGCGATCACTTCTGAGCGGCAGTCTAGGATTCTAGTTCTGGAGATTTCTTTTATAAGATGATTCAAATTCTACTCACAAACTGTTAGGGGAGATATAAAGTACAAGAACAAGCTATAATCGCACAAAACTTATGAACGGAAAATCTGTCCAGACGAGCTCTAAGTGTATCTTCTAATCTTCGTGTATCGAAGATTTAGAAAAGACAAGTGTCGGAAAGTCTTTATTTGGTGGTACTTTCCACTTGGATAGTACGTGCATGTGTCCAGATTACCAACAACTGTTCAAAGTTCTTATCATTCCCAGTTATGCACATTTCATAGCTATAGCGGGAGAACTGGCGAACCTTTTGATAAATAGCCGGTATTTCGAGGGAATTTGTAGCTTCGATGAAGGTTCTTGCGGTAAGGTCGACATGTCCGTCATTTGAGCATTCGTAAACAATTACCTGTTCTCGTTGGAAATGTGGTGCGTGTTTCCGGCGGAACGAAGTGCCGCTACCCACAATCGACAGGAAGTTAGAACCTGGACGAAGGGTAATTTGAGCTGAGCTGATGTGAGTCGACAGATGATGCAGCCAGGCAGGTAGGAGTGGAGGAGAGTGTGAGAGATGGCCTATCAGAAGAGGGATACTGTATAAAGGAGCTGGAGACAATCAGACGAGATGGAGAAGTCCGGATGTTGTGTCGTCAGGAAATTGAGCTTGGCACTTGTTCTCCATATGGAAATTTAATTGATTATCTCTCAAATACAGCACTGGCGAATAGCACTCTCTAACTCACCCGGTTGTCGTGTTCGGTAGTACTTTTACTTTCCTGTGTGATTTTGGCAATTTTTTTTAGTGTTTCCCCTCACCTAAAAGTGTTTACTTTGCATTTTGAATCACTTTGTGTAGAGAGATAATAATTCATTGCACAAGGATATGCCGTCAGCGATAGTAACCTGTAATCTTATTATAGTTGCATGTCAAACGACATCACTGTGCTAAGATCAAGAACTATTTGATTCGTCACGTGATGTTTTTCAATTTAGGTTATCGCAGAATACCTCACATAAATGATCACAGAAACTCCATTATAACAACTCTCGATGTTGGCACAACAATATTACTTGACGCACTGCCTTATCAAGACAAAGAAAACTTGCTCTATAGAGAGCCACAAATCATACTATAGTATGGGGAAATCTGTCGATGCTTTAGAGTCATTTCCCAAACTTTTTGATTAACCTATGCATGATAAGAATTATTTGTGCTGTAGAGAGCCAACAAACCACACAACATTATGGTGATAACTGTTGACGCTGTACAGAGTTAGTCCCCGAACGTTTTGAGAACCTTAGTATGATGTAAAGTACAAAGTAATTCCTTATCTCACTGTGTAGCTATAAAGTTCATTTCAGCGTCAAACTAAAAGTTTGTTAATGTCTTCTAAAAATGCTGAAATGTATTAGAACTTGGCATATTTTTAAAAAGATATTTTAATATTAGTGAGCAAAAAATTTCATAAAATTACCAAATCAACTTATGTAAATTTAACCTTCTTGCCTCAAGCACCGTAGAAAATGAGTTTCTCCCTCTTTCTCTCTATTATTTCACATAAGTTGTCAGGTGACATTATTTTGGAGCTGTGCTTTACAGATAGTCACTTCGTTAGAAATGTATTTGGACTTATTCTTTAGCATTGTAATAAATAACATTTCAAAATAGCCCTCGATTCTATGCAGAAAAAGTGAAAGTCAAATTTCGCCTGAGATGAGAAGGTAAATTCCAATAGAACCCCCTTTGCAACATTAGAACAAAAGGAGGAATTCGAGGGCTTGCTTGTTAACCATGAAAATTTAGATTTTCTTCAAAAACGATCTTTTTAATGATGCTACTACTAGCTGATTAAGGACAATGAAACGATATTTAAAAGATTCTAAATTCGAGTCGATATACAGTGGCAGAATCCTCAGAATGTACTGTCTTAAATAAAGCAATAAACATTTTGTGAAACATCTTTCACCAAATAACCCTTTTACGTAGGGGGCCGTTCAAATATTACGTAAGCATGTTTTTGGTATTTTTTGACCCCCCCTTCCCCCCTTGTCAGCAAAAATAAGCAAATCGCAAACCCCCTCTTATAATTACGTAAGCATACTGCACCCCCCCCACGTTCTTTTTTTTTTTACAAAACGTATAACAGTAATAATCTAATTAAAAAAAATTTAGGACTTAATTCAAATAAAAAACTCTAACTCGGCTTAAAATGGGAAAAAAATGTAAGTTTAATTTACTTACAATTTGAAGTTTAAGCTTACAGAAATCAAGTTTAATTTTCTTTTGCCAAATTTAACTTTTTTTTCAAATTTAATTTTTTAAAATTAAATTATTTGTGCAAGTTACAAGAGATTTTCGGAAAAATTTAAAGTGATTTAAATGTCTTACGTAAGCATCACTCATACTCCCCCTCCCCCCTTGTCAGCAAAAATAAGCAAATCGCAAACCCCCTCCCCCCCTTGGGTGCTTACGTAATATTTGAACGGCCCCTAGACAAATGCCTTGGAAAAAGTTTACAAATTTTTAATCCCAGTAAATCTCATATTTTGTTTTGTAGTGGAGAAAATACTGGTTTTGGACATAGTCTTCCTCATATTCTCAATTGGAGTGGCATCATTAGGTAAGCTTCTTTTCTTGTTCAATCCTAAGCCGTTTTAACACGTTAACGCGCAAATTACTTTAAAACATAAATTTCAGTAAAATTCTTTTCTAAATTATGAGATAAGATAATTGTGAAGTAAAATAAAATTCCGAAAAAAAATTGTTTATTTTTTAAGAAAAATAATCGAAAAATCGGTAGAGGATAATTTAAAAACCTTTTTTATAGAAAAATGTTTAAAGATTTTTAAAAATATAGTCAAATATAAAAAAAGAAGAATTAATTTCGAACTTCTTGCATTACTTCAAAAATAAATCAAATTTTGAATTGGAAAATTTTTTAGGAGTTTAGGAATATTTATTGACTTTTTAGACAAAGTAAAAATGAAACGAAGAGATGCGATCGGTTTAGCCCGGAAGTGAAAATGTAAATGTCCCCAAATGGGGACACAGGGGTTAATGGGTTAAGGAACCTAAATCTTCTTTTGGGTTGTTTTAGTAGAAGTAGATAAAAAAAGGCATTAAGAAGACTAAATAACTGCAAGCCATCGATTCCCCTAATTTATCGATTTCTGCTTTATTCTCTTATTTTATAGTTCCAAATATGAATAAAATGTAGTCGGTGACAAATTAACTTGGCAGTACAGGGAATGTGCTTTACCTTTATGCCCATTTAAATAGTTTTGAGTATGTATTTAAAAATTAATTAATTTATTTGAAGATCATTCTTTTTTAAACACCCAAAATCAATATTATGTGAAACAAATTTTTATATTTGAGATGAAAGTTGTTTGATATCATGCAACTCTTTCTATTGCCCTAAATTCGAGTAGCAATACTATCATGTCATTGAACCAGAGAGAGTGTTATCTTTCAACTTTCTCATATACTTACTAAATATAGAAAGATATAAAAACTAATAAAGGGAATTTTTAAATGTGAAAGAGTTAAAAATACAAAAATAATAACCGACAACTTACTTTGTTTAAAACACTGTCTTTAATTTCTTCTTTGTGGATAAATGTTTTTCTTTCCAATATATTCCGGAATAGGTTCAGGCCTTAGAGGAAATTAATATTAAATTCAGACCTTAAAGTCCTTTTCCTCTATTTTAGTTTTGAATCTGCATAGATAAACGTTGTCTGTTATTATTTTTGTATTTTTAACTCTTTCACATTCAAAAATTCCCTTTATTATTATTTATATCTTTGTAGTGCGCAATTTTTTCCTGGATGATGTTGCACTTGCGCACACTAATTAAATGGCTTCTATTATTTTTTTTCCTTTTAGATATTCAATCCTTACTAAATATAGCACATTTTGTGCTTGGTAGTATAGTGAAGAAAATTCAGTGTGCATTTTATATCTTTCTCCTTTGACCGATAAAGCCAAAAATATGATACATTTCTACAATTTTGGTGACAAGACTACATACCACATTTCACATATCTAGCTAGTTGCATTTTCGAGTTATTGTGCTCACATACACACGAATAGACTCACCGACAGACAGACAACTTATAGTTGGATTTGGTCTAAAATTTGATGCGGATCAAATAGTCTGACGTTAAAGCCATATGTCGAATTTCAAATATCTAGATTGTCTTGAGTTTTTGTGTTCATATGTGCCGACTGATAGATAGATAGATTTCTGGTTGGCGGATTTTGTGCAAAATTAGATAGAGATTTAAAATTTTTGTGCAAAGACTAAATAACAAATTTCATTCGTCTAACTTTTTAAGTTTTTGAGTTATCGTGTTCGCAGACAGACATTATTACAAAAATAAGTAAATTTCGAGATGTTTTGTATATGAACTTTTTTCATATCCGAACAAAAAAGAAAAAGAAATGTAACTTTATTAGAAACCAGCCATGTTTACGAAGAGAAGACATTTGTAAGAAATATGTGCACTTGACTATGTTTTTTTCATGTTTCTGGTTATCATAATGAGAAGTCAAACGAATGAAATGAAAATCTTTTTCATCTACATTATATAAATGAATTTCAAAGGGAAAAAATGGAAAATTTGAGTTTATGCAAACCTGCAATAAGGAAAATGTATGCAAAACTGCAATAAGGAAAAATGATGAAAAAATAATCATAAAAAGACGGAAAACTTCATAATATGTAATGATTGACCCCAGGTAAAACGAAAATATGCAACATAGAATTATTTGATGATTTAAATACGATCAATTGTTCCAAATTTAAGAATAATTGCCTTTTAAAATTTATTCCAATAAATCTTATGAATTACATCCACTTGATCTAACAACTTTAACTTAATCTTTTTTCGAAGTTCAATGAATCGTTAAAACGGTAAGTAAAATAACTTCTATCTTAAAAATCTGAGTATGCCTTTTCCTATAATACAGGGTGTCCAATAACTGAGGGACGCATTTCAAAAATTAATTAAAAAAAACCTTAATAATGTAACAACTACAGTTTTTAAAATGAGAGAACAAATAAAAAAGTTTTTTTCAGATAGGCAACGCGGCGTTCTAAATTTGCTACAGTGAGAGAATTCCGTACGCAATGGCTCCCAATCTGCAGAAACCGATGCGTGTTTTCTGGTTTCCTTTTTCAGTTTTTCTTGAATATTTCAAAATATATTCAGTTTTCACACTATGTGTGAATTAACAAATTAAAGAGCGTAAAATTCCATATAAATACATGCTTTTATTTTTCTTCTAGCTTTAATATTTTCGCAGATAATGGCTATCAAGAATGGGAGATTTTCAAAAGTTTACGGCCACCTAGACCACCGTAACAGCGCGTTTCCTATCAGAATAAAAACTTTTTGAAATGCGCTCTCATTTAGAATAAAAACGTAGTTATGACAGTTATGACATTATTAAGGTTTTTTAAAATTAATTTTTGAAATGTGTCCCACAATCCTCGGACACCCCGTATAATAAGGAAATTTTTAGATCCTTATGGATACTGGTAAGTACTATTGATTATGCATACTTCCTGCTACAGTGATGCTCATAGTAAGTTTCAGTTTATGTTAATTATTGCATATAACTGTTAGATGCAGAAAACTTACAAACAATTTATCCTATTAATCTAGGATATACAGAGCACTTGGAATTATAGTATCCCTTTTCAAAGCTTTAAACAGAAATAATCAGCGACCTAAGCACACCAAATCGTGCATTTCAGAACAGTGGAAAACAAATAATGCAAAGAAAATTTCAAAATATTATGATCTGGACAGAATGAGGAAAACTTTCTTAGTATATGCATAATTCAGTCACGGTCGGGTTTAATTTAGTTAAGTTCGATTAACATCTCATTGTGACTTTACACGAGGGGCAATTTGGGACGAACCTCATAATTTTGAACCGTGGTCAGATGACGAGAATAACGCTTGAGCCGACACCCACCTCTCCAAACTTCCACACCGCACCCGCACACATTTATAATAACTGTCAGGAAACTGCATTAATATGCAAAACTTATCTTCAAAAGCAGAACAACTTCTTTGTAATAAAACAATATTTATTATTTTTTTGTTAAAATTTGCCAAAATGTTCATATACAAAACATCTCGAGTATTTTTTTCAGTATCAGTATTTTTTTCTTCTTCCCCAATAGATTCGTTATAAAGATATCTTCTATCCATCCTCCATCTTGTTTCACCGAGTAAAAATGTTCAGACAAAATGAAAAATAACCGTTTATAGTTCTAATCCAGTCTACAATCTTTAAAAGCAAGATAAATTGTCTAAAGAAATGCTTTGACGGTTTAAAACACGGAAAGAAACTAGATTTCAGGTTGAAGCGCATATGTTTTAACGTAGGAGTACATTCCTCCCTTTGGGGTCTCAGGAAGAAAATTGATTCACACGCCAGAACGCCATAAAACTTGATATAGGATATTCTCTATATCTCGGTACTACATATGTTAAAAACACAACTAATGTCTTACTTTAGAGATATAGGGTAACAACAGAAGTTACAAACATTTTAAAATCGGAAAAGAGTCACGCGAGTAAAGTAGTCCTGCGCCTTTAACATCAGCGGCTGTTTAAAAGGACAGCCCTCTCCTCATTTTTTTTTTCTAAAATAAAAACTGGATTCCTAATAAAAGAGATGAAATATCATTCTCGTAGTCCTACGATGGCTGTTCGCACGTTTTTTTTTTTTTTCATCTGGATTTTAATGAGCTGCCGTGGGCTGGTTGAGTAAGTTGAGATTCAAGATCGCAAATTGGAGACCGAACTCCTCTGAAGATTCGCCGTGTATATGGACCTGTTGCTTGTTAAATCCATCGTGGGTCTAAAATCCTCGAGCTGGTGTAGCGTGCAAGTTTGGAAAAGCGTTTACACTCTTTATAATCTGAGCACGAAGTCTGTCCCAAGACAACATTCGCATTGCTTTCAGACGCTACGTTATTTTAACTAAGCACAACTTTTTCAGAGTATCGTAAAAAATTTAATAGAATGCTATCGTACAACAATGAATAGAAATCCGTCCCGAGATAACCCTCGTATAGCATCCAGATGCGACGCTATTCTACGTACAACATTCTCAGAATATTGTGAAACATTTAATAGAATGCTATCGTAAAAAAGATAATACAGTGCTATCGTACAACATTGAATAGAAATCCGTCCCGAGATAACCCTCGTGCAGCATCCAGATGCGACGCTATTCTAAGTACAACTTTCTCAGAATATTGTAAAACATTTAATAGAATGCTATATTCTCAACAGGTCTAACACGAGTGACCGCTTGCACCTTCTCACCCAGCATTCCTGTAGTCATTGTCGTCAGTGGAGTTGTCGACGCTGTCGTCAACGGGTTAAGTATTTGTGCCACACTAACAAGACGACCATCCTTGAAGGAAGGGCTACTCGACATCACCAGAATGGGAAGACTCACTTTGTTTTTTATCCACATTTATGGTAAGTCAAACTTGAACTGACTTGTGTTAGACTATTTTGACGTGAAAACGCCTTTCCGCTCGTTACAGTGAGAGTCGGTCGAACTTTCTTGTGTGACAAAATACCGTCAGATTTGAATCGCTGATAACTACGAGGCTAATGATGCGAAAAGAATGGTTGAAACCACAACGGATAGATCATATCTATAAGAGCTTGTCGCATTTTATTTGTTTTGCCTGTGACGTCATCCTACCAGTATAGGCGCATGCGCGTGATTGTTATGAATTATCTTTATGTAAGGTTATAAATAAGAGTAGCGTGGAAACGCGTTTGATTCTGGTGTCATTTTAAAGAGCTTGAGGAGTATTAATAGGACCCAAAGCGATAAAATAAAAATATTTATCAGAATATAAGTAAAAATCGGTATTAAATTGAAAATTTCAAACTCCGCATGCTTTTTGATTATAACATGCAGAATTTTCTTTCGAATTGTACGAAACTTACAGAATACTTGAAAATACGTAAAAGAAACATTGTATTAAAATTTGAATACAAAAATTTGAATATTACGGGAAACGTGAGCATTTGTAGTAAATAATGTTTTAGTGCGCACACGCGAAATGTAGTTCTATACACTGTCAACAGATGGCGCCATCAAAACTTACTCTAAATAAAATATATGAAAGACGTAGCTCGGGTCCGCGCCGTAGCTTTTTCGTGAAAACTTTGGGATAAAATCATAAAATAAGCATTTCGTATTAATATGTAATTTAATTATCAATCTCTTTAATACAATATTTACACAGAGAAGTATAATGGTTACAGATTAGATAAATCACAAGTTTAGTGCATGTAGCAAGGGTCTGCGGTAGCTTTAGTTTCATTTAACAGAGAAAGGTTGACTTTGAAGATTGCAAAAAAAAAAAAAATTGGAATTGTGGTTTAGTCACAGTCGAGTTTCAAAGTTGGTGAAAATCACGAAGAATTTTACATAAGAGTTACATAGTCACACTAGACTAATAGTCACTATGAACTATAGAGTTAATAGTCACATGGTGCTACTTTATTCTCAGAAAGTCACAGTTGAGTAAGGTAAGTAAGTCTACGCCTCTCAATCCCAGCGGCCGTTTCGCAGAGACAGCCTCCCGTCGAATTTTTTTAAACATGATATTATTATTAGGCTGGTATTTTTTCTGTATTTTGAGGAAAAATCAAGAAGACAAGATAGACGAATCAAGCCTAAAACATTATCATATTACGATGTTTGGAGTAGAGGTTCGAATCTTCTTCTCTTTTTTTTTTGCATTTATACCGAATTGAAAACTTTAGTAAGAAATTCCCTTCTCGCTTTCGTCATTTGAATAAGGTACAAATTGAGAGTCTATTCATGATGACGAGATCCACGTCCAATGGTTCACGACAGTTTAATTTAGGAATCCACATGGCGTCTTATAGGGAAAAAATGACGTGGCATCACAGAATCCACATGGCGTCTTATAGGGAAAAAATGACGAGGCATCACAGAACAATGTATGACAGCGTGTTTTTAGACCAGTGGTTCCCAAACTTTTTTTCATTCGCGCACCCCTTGATTATTCTTTTTATTTTTGCGTACCCCCTACTGCTATACTCCAACCCCCCTCAGTACAAAAAAAGTTTTTAATGTAGGACTACGTTACTGCCGTTGGGGTCTCAGGAAGGAATTTAATTTATACGCCAAAACGCCACAAAAAAACGTTGTATGGGAGATCCTCTATATCTCGGTAACTACGTATGTTAAAAACATAACTAATGTCTTATTTTAGAGATAAAGGGTAACAACAGAAGTCACAAAAAAATTTGAAATTCGGAATTGTAGTTCAGAGACTATTGAGTCGCAAAGTTGGGCAAAAATGCGCATGAATTGGTGATGTCACACGCATGAGGTGCGCGCGCACAATTGGCTGACGCTCTCGCTTGCCAAGTTTTTGCGAGCGAGATTTCGTGATTGAATTAAAATTTCTGTTTCGACAAATTTAATACAATAATGGCTCCGAATGTAAATTTACAAAGAAGGAAACGCCAACGAGATGCCAAAGAAGATATAGAGAAGTTAAGAAAAGAATTGTTGAAACAAGAGAAGCAACAAAAGAAACAGCAGGAAAAGGAACAAAAGAAGCAACAGGAGAGGGAACGAAAGGAACAGCAAAATAAGGAACATTCGGTCTTTACTTGCAAAAGAGTCACGCGAGTAAAGTAGTCCCTACGCCTTTAACATTAGCGGCTGTTTGCAAAAGACAGCCTCCCGTCATTTTTTTATTAATTACACCAAGGACTTGTGTTAGCTTAAGAGTCAAACGACTTTAATGAAATTAATTAAATTGTTACGACTGACTTTTAAAAAATATTTTATTCCTTTTTTTAAAGTAGAATTAGTTCGACGTCAAAGGAAGTGAAAACTGCATTAGAATAATTTCGTATTAGCCTATGATGAGAACTAAAAATTATTAGATATTAATCTACTTCTTCCTGTTTCTTATTTCATAAACAGGCTTTCGGACTCGTACAATTTACACCTTAATTTTTCATACGGACTTGAGAAAATGAAATTCAAGAATATTCTTATGTTTTGTGATTTCCGCCATTACCAAAATCAATTTCGCGTACCCCTAACTGGTACCCCGCGTACTCTCTGGGATACGCATACCACAGGTTCGGAACCTCTGTTTTAGAAGGAATGCTGATCAGTTTTTGCCATGAGAGTGAAGACACATAAATTTTCTTTATTCTCAGATCCATTCTCATAACGTAACTCACTTATAAAACTTGTCATCACTCGGGCTGTTACCCATCTCTACTACTAATAAAGGAGAATGTGTGTGCGTGTGTGTGTGCGTTGGCGTTCTAGAGGGCAGACCGCTGGACCTAAAACTACGAAATTTGGCACAAACATACTTTAGAGGGTAGGAATGTGAACCTCGGAGCCCTTTTATCGAAATTTTAATTAATTAAAAATTAAGCGAGATTTCGGCGGTTTTCCTTAATAACTTTGGATCATATTACATCACAAAAATTATTTTTGCACAATCTCAAAGTTGAAAAAATTGCCTTTTTAATTGTATCATTTAAGTTGCCATACAATTTTTCTCTAATTTAAGTAATTTTTTAAATATATTTTTAGCATAATTTACAACAATACTTTTCATTGTTGCAACGAAATTCAAACAGTTTTGATTGTTTAAACAAATACCTAATTGCGTGTTTCTCTTTCATTGTTAAAAGTTGAGGTAATATCGTAATAATTTTGCTATCATATTTTGCTTCATCAAAAATTTTTGAAATCTGCAAATTTTTGATCAAAAATTTGCAAAATCATCAAAATTTTTGAAGTTCTGAGATATTACGTATATTGAGAAATATATCCAGTACGCTGAATGATTATGGTTGCTATGTTTTCATTCTTTTCCAACATGTTTTAATCCAGCTAGCATGCCTCTGGCCATGAAATGCACTGCGCCCTTTTAATGTTCAAATCGAGTGCATATTTTGAAAGAGGAATAAGAAAGTGAAGATAGCGCCGACAACATGCAATTAGATGTTACATGACATAGTCAGTTATTTGACTCCATTAGGGTCATTTATGTAGACAATGAACAGACTAGTTGCAAGGCCACTAAAAGAACATGGGTTAAATGTCTACCACAATCTGAAGTTTAAAATTACATCGTTAACGTAACCATGAATATAAAATAATGTAATATTCAATTGAAATCTTATTCCCGGTGAACGCTGGTCGCCGAAGGCGGCTGGTCTGAAATAAAAACAGTTTTGTTAATAATGGCCGACATTATTATGAAATGATAATTTATTGGATTTTAACTTCTTTCGCCTTTATCAGATTTGAAATATACGGAGTTACCCCGTGGTACCGAGTTAGGTAAAGAATTAAACAAAGAAAATTTATATCTGAAAACATTAATGTGACATGTTTCAATATGTAATTAACAGAAACTTAGCAACTACGGTGCTCATCCAAAAAGTAAGTTTCCCTAGGGCCATTAACAGGAAGAAAATAGTGGTAGGGACAGAAACATCTGTTAGAGCAGGTGCAGCAATCGTTGAGTTACTTCTCAACATATTCACGACTGGAATTGAAACACTTATACTATGGGTTTATCATTTGTTTTCCTAAGCCACAATGGCCTGTTGCTTGCGCAGGCAGAATGATACTGAGGTGTAAGAAAAGATAGTAATCACTGAGAGAAATATCAGAACTACAAGGTGGGTGTTCAAACCTCTCCTTGTAGAAACCATGCGGAAGGTGTGTGCTGCGACGAGCCTATATAGTCGAGAAAGCCGTGAAACTCGTAAAGTCATCATGCAGAAAAGGTGATGGTGATCCTTTGGGTTTGCTTCAGTATTCGGGTATTTATCCTATCGGGGGGCACCACAAGTACGTGGATGAGATTCCCTGGTGGGTACACTAATGGCGGGGGATCGAGTTACCAACACTCCGATGACGAAGCGCTGCTCCAGCGGGAGGGGCCTCAGCCAAGGCCAGTGATGGTCGGTTGATGTCTTGACGAATATCATTCAGATGACCCCGGACGCTACTGCAGCATGGGGATAATTTTTTTGTGATTGTGTTCGGGCTCCAGTTAGTAGCTCTTTGGTTCACAATTTACGCAATAACAGGTTCTTCATGGCAATTCTGTGCAATAAGGGGATTCGGGATATCTAAATGCTTGCTGATCTCCATAACCGTGAAATTATTTGTTTCATAAGGCACTGCCGCACCAACTCCACAAGGTTATCATTAAAGAGGAACGTGCTGTCCACTGCTTTCCTCATCATGGAAATTTCGGAAAACTTCTGTATCCACGACGCACCATCTAGTTGCTCATGATGCCCGGTCCATAATATTTTGATCAGCGTTATGTTATGTATCAGAGATGTTACTTCGAAGTCGATGAGAGAAGTAAGAGTCAGCATTTTCAGTTGAAACAGAGGCGAAACTTCAAGCAATCGTGAAGTGTCAACTATAGGAGCGTTTACATTAAGCCAGTATTGTCACGCCAGTAATATCACGCATGCGCAGCAAAAAAATATGGGGCAATAGAATATAGTTGCCCCGTCGGAACAAATACTTGTCATTGTTCGGGCAGCATTTTTCTCTTTCTGCGCATGCGTGATCTTACTGGTGTGAGAATATTGGAATGTAAACGCTCCTTAACGCGTAAAGTAGCAACGTCTAGAATGTCTTAGGCCAGAGTTTCACAACCTGTGGTACGCGTACCCTTGGGGATACGCGAAAGACCAGTTGGGGGTACGCGAAATCGAAGTTGTTAATGGCGGAAGCAAGAAAGCATAAGGGATTATAAAAGTTACAGAATTTTATTTATCCGAATGAATACTTGCTATTTAATTACTATACCACTTGAATAGTTGATAATTTACGAAGTGTACTTTTTAGCTATTCTCATAAGTTAAAATGAAATTATTACAATACTGGTTTCATTTGCTTTGGCGTTGAACTAAGTAAGTTCTGCAAATGTTATTAATTCGAGTCATTTCACTTTTATGCTAACCTAAGCCCTTAACATTATTGAAAAAAATTCTTTGCATAGACGGATGGTTAGAGGATTGGATATGACAGTAGGGGGTACACGAAGACAAAAATAATAATCAAGGGGTAAGCAAGGGAAAAAAAGTTTGGAAATACCTGTCTTAGGCAAACGAACCCAGGGAGGGTCGACAAACGCGATGCGCAGAAAGTCTTTCCGCGTTATTACGTCTTCATGCGACTTATTTCATGATTCGCCGTTGTTTTCCATGCTTTAAAAAAGGAATAGATTTATTCTATCCGAAAGAGTGGGTAAAAATATCGGATTAATGGTTGGTTTCATACCCACACCATCTTGAATCACATCACAGCTTTTTATTACTTACTAGCTGTGTGGCCCGGCGTTGCACGGGCTATCACGAGTAATAGGATATTCCCGGGCGGAGAGAAGTGAGGTCACGTGAGACCTTGGGATCCATATATTTTCATACGCCCCGCCTCCGTTTTTCTCTACAATCAACAAATATTGTCACTTACTGTCCCTAACAAACGTTACGAAATTAAACACTTTAATACAAAAAAAGAAAGAAAAAAAGCATGAAAACGATTTTTTTCCATTGGTAATAAACCCAAACACAGAAGCTAGCGCAAAAAGAAATACCAACTTCCGTTAAATAAATAAAAAAAATGCTACACCGGGTGCAAAAACTAATAATAAGCGGAAAAAGAGAATCCACCGTGAATGAATTCACCATGCTGCCAATAGATGGCAGCACATGAATTCATTCATTTTGACGTTTTTAATAAATATCTTTTTAACTAATTACAATTTCGGAATTTAAATAGTTGAAATGGATTCCTTGGATTATTTTCCATCCTTTGGTACTTGCGGCTAGTTTTAGGATTCAGTGGTTCGTGAGAAGTAGAAGGACATAGATACATATGCTTGTTGACTTTCGAATTTTAATATATAAGATAATTTCAACAGTAGTCGCTTTTTTAATGAAATTTGACCGGTTATTTTCATTCAGTTAACAATTCCAATCGAAATACCTTACCGTTATAAACTTGAAACGAATACGCCTATCGCAGTGTTTGGCCTGCCATCAGTTGGAGTTGAGGGAAACTTACTCTCTGGATAAGCCTCGTTATTTACAGATCTCTGTGAACGTAAGCATGACTTAAGAATTGAAGCATGATGAAACTCTTTTGATACAAATTCTCTTTCCAGGTTTAGTGAAAGTGTACAGTATTTTGCCTCCGGAAGAATCGGACCGTACTTCTCTTGAATATTGTGAATCCGTACTCTACTGGTTATCGTTTGCTTTCTTCCATATCACTACTTTGTCATCCGTTGTGGTATTCGTGGGCATGGCTACAGCTGTAGCCTGCTTTTATGTCTGATTCCTCTCACTTTGTGATAAATAAAGATGCCAAAGATTATGTACACCATTGAATTTATTAAACTGAATGTGTGGTTGTCTTTTTTTTAATTTGTTCATTTTTAAAATGAGCAAATTATTAATAAAACTAGAAAAAGTGGCATTGATTTTTCCTTTCTCAATATTTATTCCGTTGTTTTCCAAATAAATTTCCGTTAAAGTCTAAAAATTTCTTCCTGAAACTTTCGCATAATGAAAGAAAAAATAGTATCAGGAAGTATTAACAAATGAAGAAGTAGTATCTATAAATCTGAAAAAAATGATTCAAACTAAATATTTTTTAACATTTTTAGAAGATAGAGTTTTGTTAACAAGAGAGATAGACAGAAATGGCGCTAGAGAATGGCCCATAGATGGCGCGGTCGGCTGCTTTTAATGCATACATAACACATTTGAATTCATATACAGTAAAACTTCAATTAACCGCCATTTGTTTAACCGTCAGTTTCTGTTATACGTCATCGTCTAAAATCTAAGGCTTGAGACTCATAATCACAGAAGGAGATAAGCGATTATTTTAAAGCCATATATATTTATTGTATTACAATACATTTCTGTACATTACTACTCATATATTGAAGTTTATACTGATCATTTTGTAAAATTAAATACAATATGTATGTATTATTCATTTTTAAAAGATTTTATTTTCATTTTCGTCCCCAGCCAGCAGTAAAATCACATTACTGTGTGTATATGTATGGACGAGTTTTCTTATTTGTTTGTTTTGGTTTCACAGAACTTCCGTGGTGAGGGTTCACTGCCGTTTTCCAGTAACACTCCAATTTAAGCGATCACGAAATCCAATTCGATTCCATATCAAGATCCAAGTTCGAATAAGGCTACGAACACACGAGTCGGCTACGGCGAATTCGGCTGAGAGCTGAAAACGTGTCAGTGGTGTTCACACGGGGCGTTTGGCGAATCGTCGCTGCAGGGTGTCGCTGCATATTCGGCTTTCGTGGCCACATTTGGTGTTGATCGTTTTGAGTGAGTGATATACGTGGCTCAGAAATGGTGATTTATTTGAATGAAGAATTTATTTGAAGAGCTCCCATCGAAGAAAACATTTATTGCATATAATGAATAAAAATTTCACAACTTATAATGTATGTACCTTTGTACCTTTCAGTTCAGAACTGTTTCAGAAAATTCTCAATTGAATTCCGGATAACATACATTAGTATATAATTTTTTATTTTCCAGTGTTTCATATAATGTTCTCACAAATTAAAGAATACCCTATGGATATTCTGCTTATCCTGATAAATAGAAGGCATGTAGTTGAATTTCAAATAAAATTTTATTTTGATAAAAATTCCATTTTGAGTTATTTTTAAACAATATAGCAATTCATAATGATCATTGCATGTGTTATTTTGTAGGAAAAAAAATCGCTTTAAAAAGTAAGTAATTTCATATTTTACAAAGGCTAGGAAGAGAAAAATTATTTTTCAATATATTTTTATTTATGATTCTGAAGTCAAATGTTTCAAGTAAATTAAAAAAAATAATAAAATTTGAACATGAAGAACTGAAAAGGTTATACCTAAAAGTTATAAGCTAAATATTGTTCAACTGACCTAAAACAATTACTAATTTTCAACCGGTTCATTAAAAAATATATATTATCTGCTTTTTTGCAAAGTATAAATATATTCTGAAATTTGTTAAAATTAAGGAAAAAATTGCACAACTTTGAAATTCACATCATTGAAATGATTAGGATGGAGTCGCCGAATTTGAACCATCTGGACGCTGTTTACTGCACTGTG
This sequence comes from Araneus ventricosus, assembly GCA_013235015.1. Lineage (NCBI taxonomy): Eukaryota > Metazoa > Arthropoda > Arachnida > Araneae > Araneidae > Araneus > Araneus ventricosus. The sequence goes on from BGPR01000083.1 coordinate 911,385, forward strand.
GTGGAGAAATAATTTTAACGAAAAACAAGAAACTGAATTTTTTATAGCTTATTTATTTTCAGAACGTCGTAATTAACTTTTTTATGAAATGGACTTTAAATTAGGAAAAAGCAAATTCTTTAATATCAAAAATTTGATTGGGACCTACATGCCTGATGATAAAACAGTGTAACAAATTTTATCCATCTAGCTATTCAAGTTTTTGAGTTATAGTGTTCACATGAAAGCGAACAGACGGACTTCCCGTAGACGGATTTTGTACAAAATTTGATAAAAACCTACAAATTATGTGTCAAGATCACATTCCAAATTTCATCCCCGTAGCTCTATTAATTTTCGAGTTATCGGTTCACACAGACAGATACACAGACAGACATAATTCAAAACTTGTGTTTTTCGGACTCAAGGAGGTCTAAAACGTGGAGATTCGTCAAAATCTCGAGTTCGAATTTTTTGACGATTACAATATTTTCTCTTTGTATATTTCCTATACGAGAAAGTAAAAAAATTAAATGTAGAAGGAAACTTGATGCATTTAATGAATCAGCGACCAGTTTAGTTAATGTATCAGTGAAAATCTGAATATAAAACGAGTGCCGATGAAAAGACTATTTCCTTGAAAAAAACCCGTCCCCTCATATTATCGTAGATACAAATTTTAGCAAAAGCATTTCTTCACAATACGCCTGTTAAAGATATTTATAAGAAAATAAAATATGAATATGCCTTTATAATAAAACAGTTTAATTAAGCTTTATTATCAAATAAAATGTATTATAATTATCCTTCTAAATAAAATATTACATTAAAATTACAATTCAATAATATTTTCGAAAGTTATCTCGAAAAGGTGAAAAAAATTAACTTGATATTACATTTTCATCCTGTACAAATACAGACACACTCGCTTTAATTATTTGTAAAAAATCATAATATCAGCATAACAAAATATAATTAATCGAAAAAGAAACAAAAAATGTTTTAAATCATCTAAAATCTTATAAGTTTTTATTTAACTTTAAAGAACAGAATCGGTGCTTGGAGCTGCCATCCGTTTAGAGCGAAAACGTTTTCGTACAAAAACACGTGTGAACACTGTCACTCGTTACAATGGGACCATGCGACGATTTGCCGGCGAAACCGGAGCTGCTTCATTGGGGAACGATGAGACGAGCGCGACGAGATCTGGTTACATGACTTTGCCGCGCAAGTGTGAACAGCGCCATTAAAGAACACGGGGTCATGTGTCGCCTCACGGCCACAGCTTTCGACGAAAACGACTCGTCTGTTCGCACCCTAAGTTTTTTCTCGCGTACACAAAGCTCCAAAAAGAGCGATAAAGAATAATTATGGCAACCATTCCATAAAATTAGGCTCTTATTTTTAGTAAACATGGAGAACTACAGCAACAGGAATATGAAATTTAATATTTTGAAAGTATCCTTAAGCCATAGCATTAGAAAACTACACTTTAAACATTAATTTATATCTTTAAACAGAGTTTGAAATTTTGAAAATTCCCATTGACTTAACATTAGCACCGGAAGTTGATGGCTAAGGCGGAAGTCCTACTTTACCGTAAATGAACAAAACAGAAAACTCGCCCATTAAGAGATTTCTGCTATTCAGTTAACCGTTATAGCCCTGGTCAGGGCGATGACAGTTAATCGAATTCTTACTGTATTTGGATTATTATGCTTTAATGTACAAATAAATGTTTATGACATCAGTTCACTTTTGGTGTTTATGTGTTATTTTGGGAAACATGAAATACATTTTTCCTGGAAAGTAAAGGGAACAAACAATAGCTCATTAAATAAAATCGAGATACAATAATAACCATTGATATAATTATTCCGTTGAACCGATATAAATTCCAAGAACAAAGAAGCCATAAATACAGAACAAAGAGAATGATAAATACGAATTTTTTACAAAAAAAATGTTAGTTGAAGTAAAAGCTTTCAATAAAAATGGATGAGAAGTTCAGCTATAAATTTCTAATTTCTTTTAATGTTTTATGTTTATACTTTTCTAAAACATAAAGAACAGAATACCGTACTATGTAATTTAATCGGAAAATTCTTGATAATATCTACTATCTGATAAATGAAATAAGATTTTCGATTAAATTATTTTCAATTTATTTTTCTAAAAAAGAATAGTTAAACGTTCTAAAACTATGCAATGAACAGTCAATAGTCATTCAGAAAGAATAAATAAAGTACGAATGGAAGAAATAGAATAAATATAAACAGTAAACGAAAAAGTAGTAGTAAATGAAATACGAAATCCCTTTTATTGTATAGCAGTGATCAGAGATATTTCTTTTTCTGCTGCTTAAATGCGGAAGTGTATCATTTAATTTTTATCGCTCGCATAAAATAATTTTATGCGATTTTTAATCATATAAAAATTATTTAAATAATTCCTATCATATTTCAACCCAAATGAATACATTTATTTTATGTACAGTTTAATAATGGTTTAAAAAACTTAGAATATTCTTTTAAGATGGCTTGAAGAATGTTTTTGTTCTGATTTGTTGTTATTCTAACGAGTTGAAAAATATACGAAGAAATCGTTTGCATTTGTTTTCAGAATGCTTTTTTAAAGCATTTGACCTAAGTCGTCAACTTTTACGCTTCCAATCAAGTATTTGTTTGATTCGTCTTTATTTTTTTTTTATGTCAAATAGCATTGATCAATTTTTTTTCCTAAATGGCTTTCTATTTCCTGAAGGCTTGTTTTAGAGAAGTGCACTTTTTCACCTGCTGTTCTTTTTCATCGCGTTCTAAGCTGTCATTTTTTTTAAAGATTCGGTGCAACTGCGGAACACATGAACGGTATGTTTATATTTTATTGTTTTTTTGCCTTTCTGGAATTCCAGATCCAGAAGTGGAAAGTTGAAAAGATTTTCCCTTTTCATTTGCAGCAATGTTGTTATTGAATCACATGTTGAGTATACAAATAAATATCTAAAATTGAAAACTTGTTTTTCCAAGTTTTTTTTTTTTTTTTGAGTTTCTTCAAAGCGAAAAAAAAATACTTGAAAATCAAACCAAATACTCTATAATACACTACATGAGGACAAAAGCTGATATAAACATATTAATACTTTTTTTATTCCTCTGTTTGTCGTCAACAGAAAGCAACGATATTTAATTTATCACAATAGATTTTAACTCTCTATCTCTGGAGTTATAACTAAAGAGTCTATGAAATTTTTGAAAATAGTTTTCTTTTCATGTGAAATATTGTTTGCTTCCTAAACAAATTTAGTTTTGACCTATAGCAATTAACCCTCCAAGCAGTCAAGTCTTTTGGTATAATACCTTTCAGCACTGACAAATGAGCTTTCAAAGAAGCAATGGAGTAGAGACCGGCGGCAAGAGAGGGGGGGGGGCTATAGATGCCTGGGCGCTAGCCTTAGGAGGAACCATGGAGACAAAATATTAGTGCATTCATGTCACTTTTTAAAGTGAAATTTCATGGAGGGGCGAAAAAATAATTCCTAATAATTAATTTATCCTTTCTAAACCACCGATGACGATTGGGGTGTGTGTGTGTGTGTGCAAAAAATCATTCTATGCCCCGAGTTCCAGTTACCCTCGCTACGCCACTGCAAAGAAGTCAAAATGAATGTTTTGATATATTAATCAAAAATACGAAAGAAAAAATGCAAAAAAGTTTGATGAAATAATTTACTTATTGAAATAATTTACTCATCAAAATAATTTACTTATTAAAATAATTTACTTATAAATTACTTTAACTATATTTACAAAATATTTACTGTAATTATACTGTTATAAAAATTACTATACTTAAGAAATAAAATAATTTTCTTATAAATTATTTTATAAGTATTAACTAAACATTAAATTATTCATGATTGGTTAAAAAGGACAAAAATGTAAGTGGTGTATGTTACGGTCGATGTAATTAACCTGTTAGTATGAATAATTACCTGTAAAAGTGATGAATCGATTTATCACATTGACAGGTTAGTATGAATAATTACAGGTAAAAGTGATTATCCATACTAACAGATTAACCACATTAACTGTAACATATATATGGTCATTGGGTTCATGAGTGTAGGATCTAATCAAGCATACACGATTACAATGCATGAACCACCATTGCATTAGCCATGATGAATTTGGTTCAATACATTTTAAAGGGAGAAAACTTTGAATAATCGATCAGGATTTACAAAGCTTATCTTGATTGAAACTACGCTCTCATCCCGCATTTTTAATTATTAAAGCCCTAGAAGTTCAAGAAAAAATTAACTTCAGTATTTAATCCTTCCATCCATAAATTCTTAGCTCAATTAATTTAATTCACTTTTAGGAGAGATATTTTGAGAAAAGAAACTTAATTTACTTTAAGTTGCACTGAAATCCGAAAACAAAATGTCTCTTAGCAGAACTTTTTTTAATAACAGAGAGAAATAATGCAGGTTTAATTTCATATAATATTTTTAGTTTGTAAATGTTTGTACAAAAAGTACAGATTAGTAAGTTGTGTATGAATTTCTTTTACAGATCTTCTAAAGTAGAATAAAAATGTTTCTTTTGTTATTAATTTTTTTTGCAGTCTACATAGAATATTTGAGCTAACCGAAATGTTTCGTTACTATTATTAATTCCTCCTTAAACAAACTGTGTTTGTCAAAGTACATGGGATTCCAAAGTTTTGCCTAAATTTAGGATTGTTAATATGATAATGTTAGGAGCTAATATGATACATTCATCAACGGCTTTGCGTCTACATTATATATTTCCTCTTCCCAAATTCAAAACGATAGATAAGCCATAAATTTTCAAATGAAAAGGTCTCAAGCAGTTCACAGAAGATTACCAACTAAGGCGAATGGATAACCAACCTAGAAATTAAAAGGGAAATGGCGATTCTTTAAAGTTAATTTTCGAAATTTTCACCTTTCTCGAAATCTACACCTATTGTTTATCTCAATATTCCCAAATTCAAAATGATAGAAAAGCCATAAATTTTCGAATAAAAGGTCTGAAGCAGTTCACAGGAGATTACCAAGTAAGACGAAAGAATAACCAACTCAGAAATTAAAAGGGAAATGAAGATTCTTTAAAGTTAATTTTCGAAATTGACACCTATCTCGAAATCTACACCTATTGTTTATCTCAATATTCCCAAATTCAAAATGATAGAAAAGCCATAAATTTTCGAATAAAAGGTCTCAAGCAGTTCACAGGAGATTACCAAGTAAGACGAAAGAATAACCAACTTAGGAATTAAAAGGGAAATGAAGATTTTTTAAAGTTAATTTTCGAAATTGACACCTATCTCGAAATCTACATCCATTGTTTACCTCAATATTACTCTTATTTTGCACCGTCTGTCATGGATTGAAAAAAAATGTTCCGGACTTGTCCTGAATTTGAACCAAATGTCTCGGCTTGTCCCCAATTTTTACTTATCAGTAAATGGTTAATTTTTTTTTAAAAAAAGTTTAGGAAGATTTAACTTTTTAAAAAGTTAATTTAAGAAGAATTAATCTTAATAATTTTTAATAGACATAGATTGTTTTCTGTGGATGATTAAATCTAAAGAAATGATAATAAAATTAATACCGAATGCATTATTCATATTTCTTTAAATCCTCCTGATTTTTAAAATTTAAAAAAAAATTTTCCATATCATGGTTTCCGATTATTTTATTTTATTTTATTTCATATCCTTTGCCTTTCTCTCCTTTCCCCCTCCGGCTTTATGCTCATTTTTGGTCTCTGAGTCCTAGAGTGCCCCGGAATTGAGTGAATCTTTTAAAGATCTCACTTTAGTTGAGCTTCTAAATTGCATCTAAAACTAGTTAATTCCAGTCCTGAGTTAATATGACACTTTTCATCAGCGGCTTTGGTTATTATCTCATACATTTTCCACTTTTCAAGGTCAAAACGATAGACAGGCCATAAACTCTCCTATCTTGAAGTGCTCTCAAACAACGCACAGAAGATGCACCAAGTATGGCGAAAGGATAACCAACCCAGAAGGCAAAAGGGCAATAAACAAGATTTCATCACCCAGCCGTGCGCAATGGGCGCTTAAATTCTATTTAGTACCACGCCTACTCTATCTTCCTCCACACTAACATCAACATCAACTGAGGTAGGCACGCCTAAGCAAATACCATGGCTTAAAAAACATTCACCCCCTGTTCGGCGAAAGTACAAGCTACGAGTGGGCAAGAGTAACATTTTATGTAAGAAACTGTACAATGTTACGTCTTTAAGAGAAAGGGGAAAAAATCGTCACCTTACTTTTTTGTTTGATTTTTCTTCTACTGATAGAACGAGTTCATGGGTATGGACTGAATGTTGTTTCTTTATTTGCTGTTAGGATTTTTCTGTGTAGAGAATCGTCAGTGTGCATGGGCGTTTCGAGAGCCGTGTGAAGCCCCTCATTTGACGCACCCTATCATAGTAATGAGGCTTAACATTAGGGTTGGGTGCGAGACCTTTGCCATCATTGTGCTCTCTGTTTTATAGCCAGACGTTTATTTATTTGGGTGTGTAAGATGTTATTTTATTTGGAGTTCAAGCACAGTCATTCATGCAAATTGCTTTTGAAGGCTTGTGTTTACAGAATGTGATAGCGTTTATATGATCCCCGATTTGTTTGGGAAGAATTCACCCGATAACTTTTCTCTTCTGATATGAATCTTGCAAGAGAGAGAGTGAAATAAGCACTTTAGACTGCCATAATGTTTGAGTACATAAAGAAAGGCCTGGTTTTTTTTGAACACGATCTGTTTCGATCAATCATTGAAATTCGGGCTCAACTGATAGAATAGAACGATACAAAAGTTTTATAAAAATTTATTACCAATACCAATCTTAATTACAATTTTAAAAAATATAAGATATACATAATTATCAATTAATAATAATAAACCATCTTGCTGTATCTAACTGTGAACAAAGGGAACTTATTTATGGCAATGTGGATTTAAGTCTTAAAATTAAAATGCAGAATGATTTCCAAAGTTCAAAATAGACACTTTAAGGAAATCACCGAAATCAAAATATTTATCATCGATCGTTCAAGATTTGTCTGTTAATTTTCAACGCAACTCTAAGCTGAAAAATACCTACAAACGCTTATAACCAAGGTATGACTACCCGAGGTACATTGCTAAGTTCATTACGAAAACTTCTTTCTTCGAATTAACAACATAATACCGAATATTCGAAACTTTGTCTTTAATTCCAAATTTTATTTTCCTATTGAAATGATGCAAGAGTGGGTTTATTAGCAACTCCTAAATTGGAAAAATGAACTTCATGATTCTTCGGCTATTTTTTTATTTTATTCAAATAAAAAAAAATCACACAATTCCACCAGGTTTAGAGTACGACTTTTGTGGAATAAGTATAAAATAAATTTCTTTTTCACCCTGCTGTAATAAATTTCTAGGAAGTTTCGCCAAGCTTTAGTCAATGAAAGAATATATTTCTTTTAGAAGGACTGTCAGCATTCTTTGCTAGCAAAATAGACATTTGCCTGAAGTCCCAACCAAAAAAGATATCCCAAACTACACTGTCAAGTCAATAACAAAGATCGACAATTTTTCCGAAATAATCGTAATAGAACATGTACATTTAGAAAAAAATAAGCCTTAGAACATCGTGAATTTCCTCACAATTTTTCATTTATTTAAACATGCAAAGATATATAACAAAGATATTGCCGAATTTGTCCTTGGTCTCATAAAAGTATAACTTGCTACTCCAAAGCAGAAAAAAGATTTTCAAAATTTCATGCGTATTTAAGTTTATTCCATTGTAGCATTTATCTGGATTCCGATATGCCGATAACAAAACTTCTGCAAGGGAAAGTGCTGCAAAATTCGATGGATAGAGCAAATTAGTTCTTTGGGGTTCTTGAACTTGCTGGAAAAACGCGTTTCTTGCCGCGCCTCTCTGTCCAAGTGGAATTTTTATCAGGAGAGCCCCATTCTTGGCCCCACTTGCAAAGGCAATGAGAATTCCTCGGGCAAGAACTGAATTTGATGAGGAACCTGTATAACATCCACTTAGCAAAGTCAACACTGATAAACCGAGATTTTTCTTGAAGCTACTACGATTCTCGAATTTGGATTGTAGTGTTTAGTTAAATATTTAGGAACAACGAAGTAGTTCCTGAATATCAATATCGTATATTATGGAACATCTGCTAGTCTTTCCGTTATTTATGGTGTTATGCAAGAGTAATATTTCAGAATAGAAGTGCAAGTGCAGCCGTGAAGTAAAATTTACAGGCAAAAACATTTTTTGCTGTAAAGCTTGGTTCAGAAGTACCTTAACACCCAGCAAAGCACTATTTTCAGTTTCCTCATATTGTAAGATCCAATAAAAATAAGTTATGAATACCATAACATTCTTTTAAGGATTCGACCAACAATTATTGTTTTTAAATGAGTAGCATCAAATTCTTTTAAGGTTTCGACGCAACATTTATTGTTTTTAAATGAGTAGCATCAAATTCTTTTAAGGATTCGACGCATCAATTATTGTTTTTAAATGAGTAGCATCAAATTTTTTTAAGAATTCGACGCAACAATTATTGTTTTTAAATATACAGGATTTATCGAGAATGTATACGGTATTTGAATAAGTATTTGACAAACAATAAATAAAATAAATCAAAGTTTCACAGCTGAAATTAAATTAATAACCATCGAATTTAATGCATTAATTAATTTGAGTTATGAATTAAATGAAAGCGAATTTCCATGAAGTTCTGATAAAAACATGGTTAGGTTGCTCCCCACATTCACCGGATCTCACTCCGGATGCATTTCTTTTTCTCGGTTCTTCTAGAACATAATACTAATACAAATACTGTTCAGCAACGGATTCCGAGACTACCACTTTTGGACGATTTTACCCCGGAAAGGGGTGTCAGGAAATGAGTCAGATGAGCGCATTTCCGGAGTTCTTTGTTAGATCACGCTCAGTAAAATGTAAACATCACCCTTCTATTCTCCCCCCCCCCGCATTTTGATGAAAATAACTCCGACCGGCGTATGCGCAAAAGAGCGGAGGGTTTCCGAATCCGGTGCTAAACAATAGCTCATGACAAGCTTCAGTCAACGATTTTGAGAGCAACTAAAATGAAACAGAATGCGCTCTTCCAAGAAAGTTGAAAGATGCGATATGCTTCATTGGCGTTACCATCAGTGCTAGGACAAATAACGGCTAATATTTCGAACACTTCCGGTAGCTGACAAAATTCTGCATGATGTTATTAGATTTGAGTTTTCACATTTTAATCCATTTTCTTGTTCCTTATTTGATTATTTTATTCGATCCATTACGCAGAAAAATACATAAATATTGACGTCAAGTAATAAACTGATTTTGAGCAACGCAAAAAATTATTTTTAAAACTGAAAAAATGATTTTAAGAATTTTTAGAGAGATTTTTTGAGTGATCTCTGTTTTTATTGCAATTTCTATGCACTTAAAATGTATTGCTCATACAGATTAAAGGGAGTATAGATGATCGATCTTTCAATCATGGAGCAATCCTCTTGTTTCTAATATCTCTCTCCGAGTCATTTAACTGTAAGAACCTCAGTTAACCGAACTTGGGTTAACCGAAACGCCTCTGAAATCGCAAATCCAAAAAAACATGTACTGACCCTATTAGCACAAGATATTGTACGATATCTCTACGACGTTTTCCGGTATTCTGAATGCCGTACAATATCGTGAAGATATCGTAACAATATTGTACAGCGTCTTGTGCTATTAGGGGAACTGCACGGAAATAATCGCGAAGACGAGACTTTTTTACAACGAAATCCCTTTTTTTTCTCTTTTAAGCCCCCCCCCCAAAAAAAAAAGTTTAGTGATTAATTTTAGAATGCTAAAATTAAAATTAATGAATGTTAACAAAATTAATTACAATATTGTTTACCTGTGCCTGTCAGACTCATTTCGCCCGACGGAGTATTAACTTGAATAAAGAACATAAGCGAACTACATAGGGGAATTACATTAATAGGAAGTACAAAGAGAGTTTTGAATCCGTTTTAACTCAAAAAATTTCAGAAGTACATACTGTAATTAGATACAAAATAGTAATAGATGTTCATGGCTTAACCGAAAAAATCATTATTCGAAACGGTTTCCGCCCCCCTTTAGCTCGGATAACGGGGGTTGTACTGTATTAAAATTTTTTTTCATTATTGCGACTTGAAATTTCTAGTATCTGTATGTTTTTAAATAAAACTCATCATATCTTTCAAAAGCCGACGAAAGAAAATAAATCCCCAGATTGCGGATTTTTTTCTCTGTCAATCAGTGTCTGAATTTTAGAAAAACGTTTATTGTTGCTTGTTTAGTAGAGTATCTTTTAAAACTGATTGTCTTAGATTTAATAGTTCAAAAGAAAATAATACTTTTTGCTCTGCAATATGTTTTTTGTCGTAACTTTTATTAAATTACACTTTTTAATGTTTTTACTGTCATAATAATGTTTCGCACAGTTAATTTATTTTACAAATACGATTATTATAATGAATTAATAGCGTTTCTGATGCCATTAAGGATTTTAACAATAATATAGTATTCAGTTTCCTTATTTTCATGTTGATAAAATACTTTCTAAAATAATTTAATGATTTCTTTTAATTTTATCTATGCTTTTCCATCAATAGAATTTGCTTAAATTTCCAGCCAGGAATTAGTGCCTCTATTTTTTTTTTTTTTTTTTTTTTTTTCGTTTTTGTTCGTCTGATATTTTACCTTCGTCTTTTGGATCAAATTGTTTAGTCAGCATATATTCATTTGTGAAAAAAGATTTTTCTTTATTTTGCATCCATTATTTTATGCAATTTTTCTGGGTTAGTCATTGCAGTTTTTGTAATGAAGTTCCTGTACTTCTACTAAAATTTTTACATCCATCGCATGTTTCAGAGAACTGGAGTTAAATATCGTTTAATTTATCAAAAAAGTCTGTCAAATATTAACACAGTGTCTTAAAAACCTAAATGTGTCATTCAAAGAATACTAACTTTAAAATGTCTTGTGGCTATGCATTCAACAGTAGGAGAGGTGAAATAATTTTCTCGACAGTTAAATTCATTTTTAGCCGCATGATGACTTTACAGAACTTTTTCGTCCATTTCTTCCCATTTAATATGCATAGCTATTAACCCAGTTCCGATTGACATTGCTTTTTTGCCAACGTTTAAAAGAAAACAATTTTATTCGTATGCATGAGTAGGCTTTCTCTAATGCTTTTTACTTTAAAGGAATAAAAAAAAGGGAGAAAAAGTTGGCTACTTATTTATTTACTTATATCAGCGTGATTTTTTTCATACTTTAATTTATATTTAAATTTTCCATCATACACAAGAATTATGTTCCGTCCAGTGCCGAAAAGCCAGATTGTCCAGTGCTTCGATTAAAAATCAATACGTCTAGTGACGTAAGAACGCTTGACCTATAAAGTTAATTGTCCATTTGGCACTAAGTATAAAATGTAAATGCATTTGGTCGTTTTCGTGCTTTCGCAGCAAAGCCTGGAGGCCGCTTCTGTACCACTTTTATGATTACCTCACGAATCTCGTAAAAGGCCCAGAAATAATATTTAAATTATTGTTAGACATGTAAAGAATTTAAAATAAAAACTTCATAAAATAAATGTCTACCTCCCAATTTCTTAACATTTAAACAATCAGATATTTTTGTAGTTGTCGGTAGCAACGGCGGTTGTTGCAAAAACAACCGGTTTTTGGTTATCCCGGTTTTTTTAATCTGCGGTTATTGCGGCCCAAAATAACCGGTTTTCGTTTTTTATAGGAAAAACAACGTTCTTTCGTACATTTTTAAAGAGAAATATACCCATTGGGCTATATACTATATCGTTCAATCTAATTCATTAATTTTCTGTAATCAATTAACTGAAATAAACTCCAACATGTGGTAGGTGTGTATTGTTGATACTGATAGAACCAAAAGTATTAAATTTCAGCAATCACAACGAAAACGAAACCGTGCGCATGACCGTTGCACCGTCTTTGCTACTTAACACAGTGTTGCTAATATATTATTTAACCATATTACATAAATTTATTTTAATTGTAGAAATATTAAATCAGATTTTTTCTAAAAAAACCTACCACCCACTGAATTGCATTGTCGTGATTTCTCTAATTTACATTTTTTCCAAAGCTAATTTTGACGTTTTTTTCTTTACCCGGTTATTGGATTTTTTAAAAAATGGTTATAACCGGGACAAAAAAAAATAACCGGAAAAAACCAGTTTGTCGAAACAAAAAAAACCGGTTTTCGGTTTTAACCGGTAGGTTTTCCTATCCCTAGAGAGAGTTGTCGGGGTAATGTGTTACATAGGGAAAGACACTGTGTGGAGTAACGACTAACAATTCAATAACCTTATCGCACTCCATTTGGGAATGCAACTGTTAGACGAGAAACCACACTTTTCGGAGCATTAACCTTCGGTTGGGCGCAACTCATCTGTGAGATTAAAAATTAAATATTTGTTTAGGCTTAAAGAAAAGCTTATCAAACCGATCTCTTCACTCATACAAAGCCATATTTGCACTTTTAAATAATATTTTTACATTTCTTTGCAATTTCAACGAACAAAATTTGAACGAAACTGGTCTAGGATACAAAATACCGTTTGAAAAATATATCACTTCTGAATTCACGCCATAGGTATTCAATAGAGTAAAGAAGATAATTGGTCACATTCTTACATTTCTTGCCACACTGAAAGTTGCGCAAAACTTATCAACTACATCAACTCCAGATTTGGTAGCAGTGTAATCCATGGGATTATCCTATGTCTTATCATTCTGCATACTTGAAATTAAAAGTACATTTTCCCTCTTTTTTGGTACTTATGATACAAATTATTAAAGCCATGAAAGTTACTTCCTACAACTGTAGATTTTATGACCACGAATTCAGGAGGGAGTTGACGTTTGATTCTTTGTAAGTTTCCTAGCAATAACAGCTGTCTTCTTTGAGAGGCTGCAATAAGTCGATATTTTGGAAACAATATATTGGAAACAACAATCAATATCATTCAATTAGGGCTGGTACATAGGTATACGAACTTTTGCAAGTATGAAAAAATAACTATTGAGAAAAATTTTGAAAATTTGGAAATCAAAATTACATATTTTCAAAATTTTTCTCAATAGTTATTTTTCTGTAGTCTGTTAATAGTCTGAGTGGTAGGGAGCCGGGAAGCTACTAGAGCTCCCACCTATAGAGGAACAAAAAATACAGATGCGCCCGACCGAAGGTTAGCACTGTTTCTGATGGTATGACAGAATATGAGCAATAGCAATGTTTCTGAGTGTCTTCGCGTCTGAAAGTTGTATTCTGAGTCCTACACATCAAGTGTTGTTTCTACCTATGTGACGCATTGCTCCGACAATTACAGAACCACTGTTAGTGTCAAAAATCCAAGACTATCACTTTTGGATAGTTTTACTATGGAAAGGGGCGACAGACAATAATTTCTTTTAGTTAGTCCTTTTTTAGTTAGGCTTTTTTTTTTTTTACTGAAAATCAATAAATGAAAACAAGACGTTTCCATATATTTCTAAGTAAAATGTAAATATCTCTCACTCCATTTTTTTTACTTCATCCCCTATTTTGGTTAAATCGACTCCGCCTGACACATGCGTAAAAGCATAGACGGTTTCCGTATATGAGAATAATCAGTATCTGATGATATAAATTGTAAATTAATTCTGGTTTCGAGACAAAAAATAATCGGTTTACTTTCCATTCTTTCTAAGTAAACGTTATCTTTCTATTATCATTCGTTTGCGAATTGTTGATTTTTTGAAGTTACTTCGGACTTCTGAATCAGCCTGTACAGAATACTGAGCGGATATCAAGCAATAAAATTGCAGAACAAAAATAAATACACAAAAAAACGAACAGAAAAATAATAAATTCAAGATATAAGAAAAAGCAAATTACTAATATTGTGGAGAGTGCTGTATTTTTCAGAGTAAATAGTTAAATGACGTGTCACCGAGCATTGTATATAATGCGAAGTATTATCTTTTCTAACATGCTTATGACAAACGCAGCACTTTTTTGTAGAGTGTTTGAACTCGATGAAATATACTGAGGAAAGCGGACCAATTTCTGCTTGCAAACAAAGTGATATATCTCTCCACATGAATTATAATTTGACAATGACTCTTGCTCCTGTAATTCCTCAGCAATATCTAAACGAAAGGAAGCAATACTTAAACAGTTGAACCTCGGAAATTCGTATCCCAGGTATCCGAAATTTCGGATAATCCGAACATCTTTTTAATTTTCTGAAAAATTTTAAAATTAAATTAAAAAATGAATAAAATGACAGTTAGGAATCGGAAACAAAGCTAATGTTTATTCCTAACTTAAAAGAAACATTTGAATTGGTATTTAAGAATGAATGCAGCACATTCATTAGTAGAAACAAAGTCGGTTATCATCTTTTGACGTAAAGAACTGAACCTGCTTGACGATGCGAATCGCAGCTAGCTCTTTCCGTACTCTTTGACAGAGTACCCTAAGTCAATACTCAACTGCATTAGGTATATCAAGAGTATTTGATTTTTCGAATTATCCGAATAATTCGAATTTCCCGAAATCCGAACAGAGGTCAGCACCAATTCGTTTGGATTCCTGAGGTTCTACTATATTGGGTATGCAGTTGATTTTAGAATGTAAATATGCATTATTGTACACATTTTTATGACATAATGAACAAGAACGTAACACATATTACAAACTGTTTCAATTCATATGAGGAAATGGACATGCCATCTTTCTCTTAAGTAAAAAAAATTCCATGGTGAGAGTCAGCTGATAAATGTACCCAACACGTAATAAAGTAACTGATACTAGTTATAATAATAGTGCATATACAATATTAAATACATATAATACAGTTTAGTATATGCAAATATGTTATAATATAGTACAGTAGAACCCCGGAAATCCGAAATTCCGGATAATCCGAACAACTTTTTAAAATTTTCTGGAAGCTTTTTACTGAAAAATGAAAGAAAAATAACAATTACGAATCAGAAACAAAGCTAATGTTTATCCCTAACTTAAAAGAAGTATTTGAATTAGTCTTTAAGAATGAATACAGCACCTTAATTAGTAGAAACAAACTCAGATATCTTCTTCTTACCCTCAACTTGTTTGCCACTGTACCGTGCGGTACGCCTTCACAGAGCACCCAGAGTTAATACTCTACTGCAGCGGTTCCGAACCCATGGGCCGTGGATAGAGTAATAGTGGGCCGCGGAAAGCTAGTCAAGACTCGAAGTCAGGGGAGCTTCAAGAATCTTCACTCGGTTTTTGCTTTATAAAACAATGTATTTTTATTCCTTTAACTCTAAGCTTTACTAATTACTGAGATATACATGCATATAATACACATATAAATATATATGCTCATATGTTTTACTTGTATATTTAGTTAGTGGGCCTCAATGTATTTTTTTACTCAGCAAGTGGGCCGAACAATCAAAAAGGTTGGGAACCGCTGCTTTACTACATTTGGTATATCAAGAGTATTTTACTGAATTTCCCGGATAATCCGAATTCCCCGGAATCCGAACAGAGGTCAGCCCCAATTAGTTCGGCTTCCCGGGGTAATACAGTGTTATGTAAGAATAATAATGATATAATTTAGGATCACATTGTGGCTTTTCTTTTCCTTTTGATGAAAGAATAATTTTAAAATTTTATCACCAATTTTTTAAAATTGTCCAGAATTCTTTTTCCCTTTACATCTACATTAGTCCATGAGGAAATGGAGTCAATTCAAGCTCATATGGCACATGTCAAGTGCGAAGCGCCACTTTCATTTTGGATGACATTACGCATTTCCCATTTGGTGCTTGTGCGAGTAATTACTCCTCGTAGTTCATATTGATCGTTTTGAGAAATTAAATACAACATGTTTGTATTATGCACTTTCAAATGATTTTATTTTCATTTTCGTCCCAAGCCAGCAGTGAAATCACGTGGCTGTACATGTGTATTAAGAGATTTCTGTTATCCGTCACATCCCAGGTCCGGACGGTGACGGTTAATCGCAGTTTCACTGTATTATGTTACACCCCACCTTAAGACCATGCGCAGTTGTATGTCTTATGATTTGCGCAGTTTCGTGTGATGTAACGTAAATTGATTTCTTTGTGAATTTAATGCTTCTTGAACATATCATCGTAACGTTATGCAGGTAAACATTATAACATTATATCGTTCAATAACTAAGAAATACAAATTTCCTCCTTTTTTAGAAAATTATAAATTCAGTATGAAATTTAAAAATCTAACTTTCATGATATGAATTCAGAGAAAGAGAAAAACTTGTAAATAGAAACAAACATTAACTGTGCGTAATCGTAGCTTTAATTATTATCTAAATACGTATTGCAGTTTTCCTCTGTGCTGGATTCCTTTTTATCATGCATTCAATTTAAAATCAAATGCACTGAAGATGGTGTAATTGATGTGAATGCGTAATGTGAAATGTATTGAACGATTTTTTTTTTCATTCTGTAATTTTCAGATGGTTTGTTTTGCGTATGAAATATTTTAGTTTTCATTTTACCATACTTTCACCGTTTGCATGTCCTTTTTTAATAATTGCATTTTTATTTTTGGGTTTTCTGTTTTTTTTTAGGGAGTATAAATAAATACATCATATTCAACGTATTTTTACAAATATTTTCATATTCTTTACGTATATTAGTGTAAAATCATTGAAAGAATGAACAGAAATTGGGTTTGATTAATTGATTTATGTTAAAGAAACCTGGACCCAATTTTGGAGATCAGGTAATTGGGCACACAATTGATAAATTAAAATTTCCTGGGAGAGATTTCAATTATTAAAAAAAATCCTTCTGTATTTTCTTTAAACCGATCAGTAAGCATCCTGCTTTCATTTCATAAACATCTTAAGATAATCTATCATTTCAATCTAGAGCAAATAGATCAGTCTTGCTTTTCTCACTTTCTGCATTACGATCAAAGAGAGAGCTAATCCCTCCTTTTTCTAGCAAACCTTCCTCTTTCTCCACCAGAGGGCGCGGCTCCATGTCTACTTCGAGAAGATGCTCTTCAACTTCTTACCATCTTTTCATCCAGTTCTGTTTCAGAAGGTTCTCAGTTCTCAGTGAGAATAAGTTCTTGCGCTCTTCGGGATTTACTAGCTGCGGGATTACCTGGAATTCAGCCGGCAAGGAAGGTAAAATTTATTTCCAAACTCTCTGTTTTTTTATTTGTTTTGTATTACATCATGGTAACTAGAAGGAAGCTGTATTTATTGTTTTTGGAAAGTGAATAATTTACTTTTCGGAAGAGGGAAATATGAAGTTTTTCTATAAGTGGACTTTTATGAGGAGTGGCTTTAGCGATTAAGCTTTAAAATGAATAGTCAATAATTTAAGGTACTTAAAACTGTTGCAATAAAAGTAAGGAAAATTTTTTTCGGGGGAGGGAGAAGGCAGTTCTTCTTACTTTGCATATTCTCTTCTGGGTAATAATTTCTTAAGATATTTATTACGTCTGAGGCATTAGATAAAATTATAATATGTGTACATCAAATAAATTTTTCTCAAGAAAGAATCTAAAAATACCGGAAAGTACTTAGCTATTAACACATTTTAATTACTGTTTTTTTTTTTTTTCGTCTGTCAAAATATCAAATATATTTTATGAGTGATACTGGAAGAATATTTTTTTAAATGTCAGTAAATAAATACCGAAACCCTTTAGCTTGCCAAATACTATTGATTTGTAATCTCTATGATTCATTGCTAATTTTTATTCTATTTCACCATAAATCATAGGGCATTTTTAAAAATGATTCTTTAATTTTTTTATTATTTCTCATTTATTTTTATTTATGCTCTATTTTTATTTTACGCTTTATTTTAATTTTATGCTTTATTTTGTTGTTTGCAGGATTTTTTTGTTATCTGTATAAAACTAGTTATTCATTTATATTTTTCATTAATATGAAATATATCTATTAAGATCACTCGAGTCTGCATTTCTATATTATACGAAGTTTTAATTTGTAAAATCTATTTCATAAAAGAAACGTCATGGTAAATGTATGATAAGAAAAAGTCAAACATTTCTTCTCACTAAATTATTACCAATCTTTGAATAAAAGTATACACATTTTTACAGTCTTCCTTATTTCTAAAGTTCAGCTTACTTTACTTAGATAAACGCTCCGTAAGCTACGGTACAGTTATTTTATGACGCATCTTGTGATTTTGAACCATGGTCAGATGACGAGTGCGACACATCTGCCAGCATCTTACTCTTCAAATTTCCATGCCACACTAATATGTGGACATTTGATACCAGGACGGCAGATAATTAGACCCATATACACGGAGACTCTTTTGTTAAATCGGGCTTCGAATCACCGTGCCATTTTCTTATTTCTAAAATAAATAAAATTATATCTTAAAAAATTAAGACATTATTTTATTATTATGTCTGATACGTTGATTAAAGTAATTAATAATAAATTAATAAAAATTGCTTAAAGATCTCATATCTATCTTGACCTTATAATTCCTCATATCTTTGATGAGCTGAACTTTGCAAAAATTTCCACTTATATGATTTTAATTCATATGCACGCTTTAAATGTCCCCATGCTTTTTAATGCATCTTAGAAAGCAAGTAGCTGCAGTAAAACGATAATTATAATTATTAATAGAATAGAAAAATCACGTGTTTTCAGAGACCAAACGTCACTCAGTTATGTTGCCAGCCTTTTTTATGCTTAAAAAATTGAATCATATTATTTAGTTACTCATCAATTTTTATAAATTTTGTTGAGTAAAAAATAAATTGAGTAAGTAAAAGATTGGACAGTAGTCAAAAGTGATCCCTACATGATGCTGTAGAAAGATTACCATGTAATAAATTAAACTTCATCTTTCGTGGCGAGAAATATTATGTCATTGATTGAATGACCGATAAGTATTTGTATCTGATGCGTAAAAAAACTCACCGATCAATATTATCTGAATAAAAATAAATTTATGTACTGAATAAAAATGGAAACCTAAATGGATTTTGTTAACATTGCAAAATATGGTATTAATTAAAAAATAATTTGTATATGTATGCCGATGAAATAAATCAGAATGAAAGTTACTTTTATAAAATAAAAAATATATATACTTATAATTCAAAAGCAAAGATAATTTATGTAAAAACCAAGAATTTCTTTGAGAATAACGCTGTGATTTTTGTAACCGAAGGAATAATGTGTCATTCTTTTAAACATTACATGAGTTGGTTTTGCAGCAGCATTTGCTTATGCGGATCACGTAATTCATAAGATAACCGTTGTATCTAGCTGCTGCAGAGTTTTTTAAAAATATTTTTAAAATGTATTTCCAGATGATGGTTTCAATTATATGTAGCTTATGATGAATGTTTTAATTCTCTCTCATTTCTAATTTCGCGTCTTCAGCCATTGCTGATTGATGCTGTTGCACATGCATAATAATTTTGTAGGTTGAATATTTGCCATTTCTTGTTGTACGTTAATGGTTTAATTCGAAAGATCTCACAATAAGTTCATTCAAACAGCCTGCAATCCAAATTAAAAATACATTTTTTAAACCCTTTATAAAGCCGTGGGAATATACTTCCCACCAAATTCATCAATTTTTCAACACATTTTTTTAAGTTTGGCGTAAGTTCTCGCCAATTTTTTCGATGAAACAAAAACCTGGATGTTCCGATTTCTTTTCTCAAACTATAACGAAGTGTCTTGACTTGGTAATTAATTATTAATTAATGAAATTAATTAACAAAAAATAATTTCATCCCTTAAGCTGAATGAATTCCTTTTCTTAAATTAATCTCAATACCAAAGTTATTTTATTATACCATTATTAGAAAAAAAATAGGGTTATAAAGAGTTTAACTCCCGCTGTCGTCAATAAACGATTTAGCAAGTCTGCCTTGCATTCCGGTGATCGTCAATAGACGATTTAGCAAGTCTTCCTTGCATTCCGGTGATCGTCGATAGACGATTCATGATTTGAAACTTATTATGATATACGGCGATCACCCATAGACATGCAGATATCCACCAATAATTTGATGCACTTTTATACTTTTATACATAGTTTTTACTTATCTAAATGAATTTCTTTTCTTAAATTAATCTCATTACGAAAGTTATTTTATTTTACCACTATTAGAAAAAAATGGCCTTAGAAAGGGCTGTCGTCAATAAACGATTTAGCAAGTTTTACTTGCATTCCGGTGATCGTCAATAGACGATTCATGATTTGACACTTATTATGATATACGGCGGTCACCCATAGACATGCAGATATCCGCCAATAATTTGATGCACTTTGATACATAGTTTTTACTTGTGGAATTTATAGATGTTAATTTATTGCCCTTCAGTATATTTTTTGAATGATATTTCTTATATTTTTTTATAATTTTTTTGAAAAATTAATAAAATGAAGTTTTATTTTTTTCTAAGTGATGTTCTAAAGCAGAGGTTCTGAACCTGTGGAACGCGTAACCCTGAGGGTACGCGAATTCAAAGTTGTCAATGGTGGAAACAAGAAAACATATAAGGGATTAAAAAAAGTTTCAGAATTTTGTTTCTCCAAGTGAATACTTACTATTTAATAACTGTAACACTTGATTAGTTGATTATTACAAAGTGTAATTTTTAGCTGTTCTTATAAATTAAAACGAAATTATTGCAATACACTGGTTTCATTTGCTTTGACGTTGAACTTATACTATTGTGAAAATGGAATAAATTGTAAAGTCGAACATAAGTCATGCAAATGTTATTAATCGAGTCATATCACTCCTACGCTTACCTAACCCTTAACATTATTGATAAAAATCTCTTTGCATAGACGGATGGTTGGGGATAGGGATGGATATGACAGTAACGGGGCACGCGAAAACGAAAAGAATAATCAAAGGGTACGCAAAGGAAAAAATATTGGGAACCCCTGTTCTAAAGCATAATTTAAATAATTTTACAAATTTATAAAAAAAATAACAATTATTTTAAAATCGACTTTTTTTTCTTTTTTTTGCGTTTGGTGTTGTAGTCGTGTATAATTTTATTCACAGTTAAAGAGTTACGTAAAAATCTAAATTCCCGATATATTCTTATGTTAATTGTCTTTATATTCAGTGCTCAAGTATGCTCAAACCATTAACAGCGTTAAAAGACATTTTTGCATTCATTAACAAATCCATTAATTTTCAGAAAAGTTCACTCCCTTTTTTTGTAGCATTAATACTTGTCAACTTTTTCCCATGATATATTGATAACAGCGGAGTAATTTTACTTTCTTGTTCAGACCACTTCGCCAACATAAAGATCTTTTTCCCATTAGAAAACGTCCGTGGTCTTGTGTCGATAAACAAATCATTTTTCAACTCTTGTTCCGTCTAACAGATTTGATATCTATTGAGTACGGAAATTGCTCGCCGTGAAGACTGAGCTATTCTTATAAAGTGAAATGCGCCTTCAATTAAGAAAAGGAAGCTGTGATGTTATCAGCTACGATCGTTAATTTTCTGGTAAATCGAAAGTGTCTGAGAAGACTATTAATAATAGGCGCGATCAACAAGGATTATCTTGTTGGTGTGCTTGCTTCTTTTTTTTCTAGAATCACCATACTGGACGGCGCGTTTGCCTAGAATCATTATTATTATTATTATTATTATTATTATTATTATAAATCCACTGGAAGGGAACCGACCATATAAGGTTTACGATTACACAAAACCCTCTCAGCGTAAGGATGAATTACAGAAAGGAGAGAAAAAATAATATAAAACAACAATAGTTAACATATAAAGTAAACTGAAAAAGTCTGCAATGAATATAGGAATAAGAAGCCACCGGATAAGTACGCTGGGTCTCGCTTCCTTCCTTGGTGGTTATAATAGAGGTGGAGCGGATCTTAGGGCTCCATTGGACCGGGTCGTACCACTGCAATGTCATTTGTGCTGCTCGTAATGAGGACTATTATGCGTTTGACCACAGTGTCCGTGTTAATTGCTGATGGAAGCGAGAAAAGTCTTTCTTAATCAGTGATGATGTCATGCCTTCATTCATGTAGGATCTTCATAATATTCATGAGTCGTGCCAGGTATCTTTTATTTTGCACTGGGCTTCATGAAATGAAAGGGTTTTGTCACTGGGAAGTCTGTTGTGTAGTGGTTTGGAGCCTAGAATTGTAAGCATGTTTAATATTTATGCCTGACAAAAGCACGAGTTCAACTCATTTAATGTTATAACAGTGTATGATACCAGATAAGTGGCAACGGTCTGATGTTGACTTACTTTGGATTTGATTTATAAAATTAAAGAAGAGACGAGTACGAGTACGGTTGAACGATGTTACGATGTACGCAGATACGAAGTTGTGTTTTAATGTGCTAATAAATGTTTGTTTAGTCTTAGAAGAAGTCTTATGAATGTCAATCGAGAAACCAACAGAATCAATAGTTAATCTGATTGCTAAACTCAAGTGGACTACTATATGGATTATAGTCGACAAGGGTTCACCTCAAATATGGGAATAAGAAGCCGCCGGATAAGTAAGCTGGGTCTCGCTTCTTTCCCTGGTGGGTATAATAGTGGTGGTGAGGATCTTAGGGCCCATCTCTTTGGAACGGGTCGTACCCCTGTAATGTCACTTGAGCCGCTCGTAATGAGGACTATTATGCATTCGATCACAGTGTCCGTGTTAAGTGTCGCGGTAGCCAGTCAGTCATTTTTAATATGAATTATTTCAGATTGTTCTCTGTCAGTTTTAAGGGGAGTTGGAACCCTAAGTCCGTTAACCCTGACCCTGTTATTTCGATGTATCTTTTCTCAAAATCTGTTATAAATTCAAGTTTGAAATTTTTTATACAAGCAAAGTACATCTTTCTCATTATACTGAAATGATTTTTTTCTTAAGAAATTTGAACATTTATTTTTTTAAAATTTTTTGGTGTCAAAACAAAAAATGTGAAATTGGCCATTTCGATGTACCTTTTCTCAAAATCTGTTATAGACACATGTTAGGAATTTTTATAGAAGTAAAGTACACCTTTCTCATTATAGGGAAATGAGCTTTTGGTTAATTTGTAAGTTTATTTTTTGCAATTCTTTTTGTGTCAAGATAGGGTAAAATTTCACTATGCCTAATTAAACATTTTGTAAATTTTAAAAAAATTACAAATTAACCAAAAGATCATTTCAGTATGATAAAAAGGTGTACTTTACTTCTATAAAAAATTTCAAACATGTATCTATAACGGGTTTTGAGAAAAGGTAAATCGAAGTGGCCAATTTCACATTTTTTCTTTGACACAAAAAAAATTTGTAAAAAATAAATTTTGAATCTTTTTTTAAAAAATCATTTCAGTATAATGAGAAAGATGTACTTTACTTGTATAAAAATTTCAAACATGAATCCCGTCCCTAAATAGTCCTCGTGTTGCTTCAAAACGGGACGTTAATCTAACCTAACCTAACTTTCAAACATGAATCTATAACAGATTTTGAGAAAAGATACATCGAAGTAAGAGGGTTAGGGTTAACGGACTTAGGGTTCCAACTGCCCTTAAGGAAAATATAAAGAATCTAACAGTTCTAAGAATAAAAACCGTCACGGTCCGGACCCTTTCTCGGGCTTCAGGTAAGTTCAAACAAACAATAGTTACTCTTTTCATCCCAAGTCAACTCGAGAGTTGATATCAAAACCTAAAATGTTGGTGTAATAATATACTTAGAATCGAACAACCTACTGGGGATGAAGGTCATATAGGGGGCATGGAGTCATCACAGATTTGACATGTAAATATTCCAGAACATAAGCTACCACAATCTTTATCTGATGTGGCGCAGAAGTTAAGAGAGAAGAGGAGAGGACCTGCCGGATCAGGTGTCGTTCTCGTCAGAATTACGAGGTCCCAAAATAGCTCTCTTGCTATTTCAAAATGGGACGTTAATATAATTTAACTAAATCACAATCCATATGGTTTATTGTTGATGACTGTAATATTTGTTTTATTCCCAGATGACCCGATTCAGTTAATTGGAATCCCTGCTATTGCAGTTGGTTTCTTGATGGATTATTAATTATCATACATACACTGGGACGTGGATAATTTGAAACTGACGGGACCTCGATAAAAATTCGATTTTTCCAAAATTTCGATAAAGACTGGGTCTAAAATGAGTAAAAGGCAATTTTTAAACTAAATGTGACAGTAAGGATTTATTTTTTAACATGCAGCACATAGTTTTAATAACTTATATATAATTCTTAAATAAATAGTAAGAAATTAGTAAGTAAAGTGATAATAAATAATTTTAAAATTTTAAATTTAAAAAATAATAATTTCAGTAAATAAGTAATTTTAATAAACAAACAGTATTTAGAATTTTGAATACAACAACTGTACAAGTGAAACTTCAAAGTAATCAGTAAAATTAACCATTAAATTGACATTTTTTAAATAAATGAGAAATGTTTTATTGTTTTATATTTGTTTAATAATTGCTTCAACACATAAAGTCCTCCAGTGAATTAAGGGCCATAAAATTTTTTCACTACGAGGTCACAAACTACAACGTTTTTAAGCAACGAAAATAGTAGTTAAATAAAGCAATTATTAGTTTTAACTTCGAATTAACCAAAATAAATTCGCATTATAGAAGATATTTTAATATTATGTTAATAAGAGATTCTATGATATGTATGTCTGTATATGGCTCAAAAAATGTACTGCGATTAATGCTCAGTTAGTTATAGGCGTCTACAAAGGCAATGAAAAGATTAACACATCATTTTTCATCGAGACCGTGAATTCTTTTCGTGATAAGCGGTTTTTCATACAAAACGCCTCGTATAAAATTTACAAGTTAATAAATAAATTCTCTTTCATTTGGATAGGCTGGGTTCTGCTAAGTGGAATTTCGTGACAAACAGTTTCGTGCTAATGAGATTAGAATGAAGTGAGAATTAATTGGTTTGTCCTCAGTGTTAAAATGCGTGTAAAAGTTCAGTGTTAATAGCGTACGGTAAAGTGGCCTGAATAGGTTTGTCTGCATGTAATGCTTATTTTTTTACGGCATGGGAATTTTTCACCATTTTATATTTAATGTCTCAATGAGTCATTTAAAAAAGAAAAGACGCGAAAACCTGCTCACGACCTAATTTTAAGAACAATAATTGCCGAAATCGCGAAATTCTGCCGTTGATTATCTGAAATACTTAAATCGAGATGAAAATACAGAACAATAATTGCTGAAATCGCGAAATTCTACCGTTAATGATCTGAAATACTTTCATCCAGATGAAAATACGTATAATAAGTGGTGAAAGCAGGATTAGTAGCAAGAGCGTTCAGTCAAATTTCTTAATTAACAATTAACACGTATATTCGCCTAATTTTTCAGATTAGACGCGTTAATATTCCAAAAATGATGCCAATAAGCCCTTCGGAATGATTCAAATTATAGGCTTCAGATTGAATAGTATATTCCAGCTGCTCATAAACCATCTCCAGTGATAATAGCATGGCTTTACATTGTTATCGTACGTGTTCAATCAAACGTAACGTGTCGCCAGGATTTTCAACAATAAAATTCTTAGGAGTGGTTTTAATTTCGATAACTGTCATTGGAATTCTGCGCATCTGACTATTTTCTGCGCGTGCTTTGCTAACTAGAGTACATGTAATGTTCGGATAGATGAATATAAATTATTCTGTGAACGTTCGTTACTGAAATTCCGAATGTCATTTGAAGAGTATTCTCTGTGCTGACGCCACGTGCGTCGTATGAGTGGGCATCATAAAATAAATGAACCTGATCTCCATACAAAAGAACTCACAACGAATTCGGTCGGAAATTTGAATAATTTTTATTCTATTCATGATATTCATTTATAAGATTTCGCATCCTATTTCCATCATAAAAATACATACCATATTTCGTCAAAAATGAGAACAATCTCATAATGATTTTTGATCCAAAAGGCATCTTAAGGCCTACATTCAGGGAGTGTCTTTTACATAAATAATAATCTACATTTATTAACCAAAGAAACTTACAAAAATGATGGATATTTGGAAATGCTTATTTTAAACTTACACCATTTTTAATTTAAGTATTAAATCTCTGACTGCTTATCCCGCGATTTCCGCGGATTGGAAATAAGTCTATTTTCTGCTGCATCCTTCGTTTTTCGCAAGTTAATGGGTTTACTTAGTACTTTTAAAACGTTGAATCATATTATACTAACAAAGCCTTACGTATAAATAAGAATTCGCTTGGTTCAAAGGTATTTGAACATGTTTTCAAACGTTGCATCTGACTAGCAATTAAAAAAATTCAGCAGTGGGGAGGGTTAATGCCGTTATGACATAGGAGTAAATGCATTCATAAATTATCACGTGATTGGACTTTTTAGTTTCCTTCCTTTAGAATATTATTATCTATTTTTGTTTATACTGTTCATTTCTAATGGGCTTTTTTACTTTCTCGTATACGAAATATACAAAGAGAAAGTATTGTAATCGTCAAAAAATTCGAACTCGAGATTTTGACGAATCTCTGCGTTTTAGACCTCCCTGAGTCTGATAAACACAATTTTGGAATTATGTCTGTGTGTCTGTCTGTGAACACGGTAACTCGAAAACTATTAGAGCTACGGGGAAGAAATTTGGTATGTGATCTTTACATATAATTTGTAGGTTTCTATCAAATTTTGGACAAAATCCGTCTACGGGAAGTTTGCCTGTCTGTCTGTCCGCAGTCATGCGAACACTATAACTCAAAAACTTGAATAGCTAGATGGATAAAATTTGGTTCACAGTTTTTTCATCATGAATGTAGGTCCGTTTAAAATTTTGGGCCAAATCCGTCAAAGGGTTGACTGTATGTCGGTCTGTGTATTTTACTTTTGAAAATAATCCGTCATCTCCCCGCGCATGCGTACTGAAAGCAATCTTCTGTGCACTCGAAAGCTATGGAGCGAATTACGTCAGTTTGTCCTTGAGCCGGTAAGAGCGGAAAATCGGTACGCATCTCTTTGAATTTGATTCTTTACCTAGATATTTTTCAATCAATATAATGAAAAACCTTGTGATAGTCATTTGATTCTGGGTAGGTTCGAATTTTTTTAGTCACGCAGGGGAAGGAGAAACGACACCTTTTTGGGGAAGTATACGAGAAAGTTTAGGGGAGAACACTCCCGCTGGTTAAAATTCATTGTTGAACGTATGCATACATGTGCGCTTCTTTTCAATCGTGTTCTGTAGATCTTTGTCTGTCAATAAACGCTTTTTCAATCCTCGGATTGGTGGTTACTTAATCTTTTTCAAATACCAATAACATTATTTTGTTATATTCAATTTGATATTAATAAGTTTATTCATTATATTCGATGACTTTTGCAAAGGACGTCTGATGTTGACATACTGGCTAATGATCTTATGATAACAACGTTTCATTCCTGCGTGCGTCTTGCACATTGCGCCTGCGCTATGATCAGTCGAGTTGTATTAAAGCTTCGTGCATCTTCTTGAGAATTCTCTCTCTAATCATCTGAACAGTGTCGACAAATTGAGTTTATGATTATTTACGTTAACTTTATTTTAAGTCCTTGTTATGTTTTATTACAGTTTAATTTGTTACCAATATGCGTTCGTCCCTTTGAGTCCTGAACAAGCCAGTTGAATACGTAATAATTTGTGGAAAGTAGCTTCAAGTAGTTCTCGCATTCAAGAGTTGACAGCTGATGTAGAATATAACTAGGGTTGCCATAATTTCCAAGCATTGATACTGGACATTTAAGAGCTAAATAAATGAAACATGAAAAATGTGGGTAGCTAATTGTTTATTTTACTCTGATAAAAAAATCAATAAAGTTTAAGCAATCTAATAAAATGAGCTAGTAGATAATAAAAAAGATAAAAGGCTAATCGTTTTTAGCCCAGTCATGTTTAAAATTAATTTTACTTTCTTAATTATATCATTTTCTTCATTCACATAATTATAAAATTGGGCGCAAGCTATTTTAAAATTATAATAACAAATCAAAATTGCTTCAATTATCTCAAAACGAGGCAAATAGTAATATGGGTCTGAGTAGTGTAATACAGTGACAGTCCTGAATATATGGGACATATGGCAACCCTAGATGTAACCCAAGTTTCTCCACAATCCCACCTGCATCTCGTTTTCCTGGCAACGATTATATTACGAGTACTATGAAAACTCTATTATAATTTAGAATTACAACTATACATTTTAATACTATATTTTCGAATATTCAATTTTTGTACTCTGTTTTTTGCGCCGTGTTTGATTTATTTTTATCTTAAGTGTTGCAATTTTTTTTTCTCTTTTATCTCGAGTGTGTATTTACGTTTTTAAACTTTTAAACTCCTGGTGTGTTTTTATTAGACTCGGTGCTTGCGTGTTTTGGCTTTTTGACCCTTGCCTTTTGGAAATGAACCTTAAACTTTTTTTTTAAAAAAATACGACTTTTGGTGTTATGGTGTATTATAAAGTTTTTGTGATTATGTGATTTCGTTTTTAATTATATATACATTTGCATAAGTTTTATGTATTCTCTGTATTCTACTTTTTGCTTTCTAAGGCATTTTTTTTTATTATTTACTCGTTGTGACTTTTGTTCTTTGTGTGTTTGTTAGTACTCTGTAAATGGAGTTTTCTCTGTAGTGTGCTTTTCTTTAAATAAATAAATAAATAAATTTGAAATATCAGCCAGCTACTAAAATTACCTCCGAAACTTTGAGAATTCGTTATGCATACAGTGCAATCATAACTAAAAATATGAAAGCTAAGAAACGATTTTTTTTCCTTCCGCACATGTCTCTTAGAGTAGTAGTAATGTCGAGATATATTTTCCTGCCCTACATTTTCTCTTGCTAAATATTTTCTTTGCGAAAGATTTTGATCAGGTTTCATTTACATTTGACAACAGTTAATTTAACCTTGACGTAGGTGAGGCGCTTCGCTAGTGTAAATATTTAATTATTTGACGTATTTCGTATTCAAATTAGCCATACAGAAAGTTTTAAAATGATTCCTCTGATTTAAATCGCGCATCATTTTATCACCTATATACTTATAAACGACCTGAGACACAAGGAAGTTGATCAAGTTTAATTTAATTTGCTCTATATGATCACACTCAAAGTACAATATCTAGTCTATAGTCTGTCTCTTTAGAAAATTACTTGTTTCTATGAGCTTTCGCATCCAATATTTTATTAACACCAAGTAGGTATAAGGTCAAGAACTTGTCCGGTAACGGAGCCTCAACCAGTGCCAAAATGAAATATTGGCGCAAAAACTCAATAATGCCAATATTTTACCATGGAGACAACTGGGGTCCCGTTAAAGCTGTATTGGGGTTCCGTTAGAGTATATTGTAGTTGTTTTCTATAGAGAGATTAAAATTTCCGTAGCACATTTTTTGTGATTACAGTTGAGTAAGACACCCGTCATATTGTGTCTTTTATTTCATTTTATGGGTTTTTTTGTGCGTAGAAGCCATGCTTTCAGATTAAACACCACCAGAGTCCATAGAGACAAATCTGTCTGTTATTTTCATACAGAAAAGAAAACTTGACGATCTGTCCAACGCATCTGTAAAAAAACACCTAAAATCAGTACTATCACTGAAAAGAAAGACCGTTATAAAATCAGTGTGTCGAGACATAACTAAAGCATTCTCTAAACTAGGCTGTGATAATATTATAAGATCGTTGATAGCATGATAAAATATTGACTTGACCTGTTCTTTGTAGAAGGTATAAAAAAAGAAAAAAAATGCTATTACAACAGTTGCGATATTGTTTTTCAGAAATTGACGTAACAACACAGTTTCAAAATTTATCAAAAACGAAAAAAAAATACCTCTTTCGTTCTGTTTAAATATAATCTAAAACGGATAAAAATGATTCTATTCTTTTAAAATTCTTTTCATTTCAAGTAAATTAATTTTTACAGAAGGTTGATTCAATTCATATTTATAGTAGTAGATGATATGTTTTATTTGATGCGTTAGCTATACTTGAGAAGCAATAGCTTGCTAAATTACAAGGATCATACTACTCGTTTCTATAAAACTGCGAAAGTATATAACAAATTTTAGAGATTTTCTCGGATTTTACGATCCACTCCAATTTGCAAATTTGAAGAGGAAAAAGAAAAAGAAACATATTCTTTCTTTAGAATTCACAACTAGTAGAATCATCTAATCTTCATATATTCGATTATTTGGTTCTTATCTTCTTTGGTTATTTGAGGGACAGAACGGTAAATATTTAAAAGCACATACGACTGTTAAACCTCGAAAATTTTCCGATTTTATGAAGAAAAGATATATTATTTCCCTGTCTTTTGTGAACAATTTAAAAAATTCCCATAATTATGAGAGTTATGAAGAAAAATGTATCAGCTCTTCAAGGTAAACATTGAATATGGCCATATCTTTAAAGCGCTATATCTCAAAATGTGAGTGTTTTTTTTTAATATTGCGTGCACGATATCTCAAGAACTATTGAATATATTTACATAAAATTTTTACCGAATATGTATTTTACTCATTTTTTCTCCAAAAATTATACCCATATTTATTACTCTCTCAAATAAATATATACCAATATGAAGGTTTAAAAATGTGTGTACTATAAGAGAAAGAACAGATATTTTTCTAGAAAAAAAGTGAGGTTGTGAATTGCATTGTTTCAGAGATATAATGAATCGAATTTGACAGTTTTCCACCATAGTCATATGTCCCCTTAACTATTTTGCTTCTCATAGTTCTGCATTTCAAGCCTAACTCGTTATTTTCGAAACTGCACTTGTACTGGTCTTACCTGTTATCCGGATTTACACATTTCTATGCCCTATGCCAAAGCATATTCGGCACGCCCTGTCAAAAATGTTAAAATACGTAACGTCAAATTTGGAATATTTCTTTACTACATGGTTTACGCTATGTATGAGAGAGAAATATATGTTTTTTCACCTGCGAATAAATAAGACAGCTCAAGCCGTAGAAAGAGAAGCTTGAATATATCGATCGATATATTTAATGTAACGAACGTAAATTATAACTACAGCATTTTATGTACCGAAAGTAAATTTAAAAAACAGCATTTTATATAGCCTTTTCAAAATAATATTGAAAATTTCTAAATATTTCGTTGTCATTTCTTCAATATAAAAGCCCCTTTCTGACTGCTGCATCTTAGGCCAAGGCCTAGGTTGGTTCTATGGGAAATCTGGCCTTGCTGTTATCTCAGTATCCAAAAAGAAAATTTCAGCTGGATTTTCAAGATCTCTTTAATTTCATTTCTAAAATATCAGTATAATTTCAACACTAGATTTTTTTTATCTTCTGCGTCAGACACACACCGGGGACTTAAGGGCAATGACCAATGTGATTACTTGTCCTTTCGATGGGTTACCTATCCTAATTTTAATGGCTTTATTTTACGACTTTTACCAGCTTGACTTCACGATGTCATTGCACTCGATACTTTGATATGACGTCAATGTTTATAATTTCCATTTTCTACAAAATTAACTTTACAAGAAGGTATTCCAGAATATATTCACCTACGTCATAGCATCATTGAAAATTTCCTAATTTGAACTTGATTAATTCACAACCATAGCGTTTTTCAAAATGGAAGAGTATTCATTTTTTTCCGAGAGCACTAATTAGCATCTTTTCTCCAAAATCTCCACTTTTTATTATACTCCAAAGGCTTTCTGGCGTCGCAAGACGACTTTTTTCCGTCTACTTTAATTGCATCTAATCAAAATTCCTCTATCCAAACAATCTGTCCTTATAAAACTCTGCATTTCCCAAGTCCTATAAAATTATTACGAAAATTCCTAGCAAAACTACGAAATCGTCGCTTAACAAGCAACACCACCGATCTCAATTTTTGGAAATTTTAAAGAGGAAGTAAAAATCGAATTTTTTTCAAGCAATAACGAATATTTCTGAATTTTATTATCATCTGATATGAACATGAGACTGCGAGTTTCTATCCGTATGTGAAAAAAGTTAAGAAATATTCGTTATTGGTTGCGAAAAATTCAGCTTTTTCTTCCTCTTTGAAATTTTGAAAAATTGAAATAGGTGGTGTTGCTTGTTAAGCTACGAAATGTTCCCTCTTAAAAGTAATTAAATGATTTTTTTCTTCATAATTATGAATCCTGCAAATTTCAAATTATATATGATGAGGAGGTTCAGAATTTTCGTAATCAAGCGGCACTCCTTAAGCTCTATACACGTTGTCTGTTATCTTGTAAGCGTTTAGATTTTTTTAAAAAAATAACTACAACACACGCATGACGCAGCTGGGTACGGAAACCGGGCAATTTAAAATTTTAAACTTTGTTCTCTCCAGAGCATGTTCTTAGGATGCGCTTTAGAATAGATTTTCAATTTACAACATTGAATAGCACATATTTATCTTGGTGTCCTAGTGAAAACATTTCAACTTCAAGATTGATAGGTTACATGTTCAGTTCCACAGAACATACCAATTCTGTGTGCGCAGAATTAGTGTGCTTTAAATCTTCGGAAACTCAAAGGTCAAAACCTTGATATTGTGTGGAAATTCAGAGGTAGGATCAGTGGAGTAATTAGACAGTATATAACCCCGATAAATATTTAGGATGGGGCCCATTTTTCAGTCCTGTAAGTTAGGACAGTAATTGTGTCTACGTCGTTGTGTAATTGTAACAACTCGGGGCGCAGCCCCTTGGCATTTTTCCAGCCTTGTCACCATACAGTTACGCCACTGGATAGGAGAACAAATATTTCCTTCCTCGTCTGAACGCAGCTCAAAATTACAAGGCTTTTCCCCAACAGCCCTCATGTAGCTACAAAGAGAGAATACAATTTAACCTGTGGTTAAAACAGATACTTTAAACTAATAAATGACAAATGTGAAGTTCCATACTTTTAAAAGAAAATGCTATCCATGAATCCTATTTTATCCTTAAAGGTGTGTGACTTGCGTCCGAAAATAAAATGAATTATATGCCAGGAGTTCAAAGATACTTCATTATGAAACTGAAGTCATTTTCATGGGTATTTCCAACGCTCACCTTTTGAAGGCTTAGTAAAAAAAAGACTATGACACCTGTTTGATTATAGGTTATAGATAGTGTCCTGATTCGGAAAACAAAAAAAGAAATCTTTTCACTGATAACTTGATTAGTTAACCCGTTTTCTTCTTTTGGTGTTCGGAAAAACATTATGTCCATTTTCTTATGTTTTATTTCCTTTCTTTCGTGGAGAAGTAATCAAGCGTTACAAAAGTAGGAAATGTGATCTATAATAAGAATGAGAGAGCAGATTTTTTTTCGCTGCTTAATAGTAGAAAGTTAAACTTCTCCTGAATGACGAACTGTATACGCATATTTTTCTTTCTTGGATAATATGGGTTACTTCTTATATAAAACTCTAACAAAAAATCCCAACTAAATATCCTGTAACATAAAATATATTGCAGAGACAGTGATTTAATTTGCCCATGACTTAACCTGGGATTGTTTTACACTGATTAAAATCAATTCAAGTGTTGAAACTACGCGCCATTTTCATCGCCGTATGCCATCACAAGCTCTTGAGATTAAGAAATTAATAGCAATATTTCACTTGTGATGATCCTGATATCGGCCAAATTGTTGTCCCTCAGCTTTTGCGATATATGGGGCTTGTTTACACACTCTGTATTCAGTGAGCTTCAAGTGACCAAACTTTCTGATTTTCAGTCTAAGATGCCCTAAAATCCAGATGCCCAAACCGGGGCTCCTGGCTTGAGGTGGGGTAGGTGTAACAGAAAAATCTAATAAATATATAAATAAATAAAATAAAACAGAAATAGGAACCAATGAAACAGTTCATTATGAAAAGGTTTTCAAAAAAGTATTAAGAGTTAAAACAGAAAATTGCGTGGACGCCTCCTTCAGATATTCAGTCTAGTTTATAAATGAGAATTCAGACGGGATATTTCTCCATATTTTTACCGAAAACTCTTTGAAATTGAGTTGGATAGTAAGCTGGTTGCTTTGGAATTCGGGAGATTTTAAAGGAAGAATTTTGCAAACACAGTACAGTCTCGATAATTCGGTGGACGCGACCGGGCCTACCTCGAACTATCGAAAACTCGAATTATCGAAATCATAAAATTCAATAAATAAATAAATGGAAATAAAAGCAATTTTTAAAATTCAGTATAGTATATTTAAATGAAAAATGTACCTTCATATTATTACATTACTGCTGATAGCAACAGATTAATTATATCTTAAATTAATTGTCAATTGATTTTTGTTTGAACACACTGCTCCTATATATCGATCTTATATATATCCCGTTTTTTTGGGAGGGGGCATTTCTGCAGGTGGCTTCGGGGTGCGCAGTGGACATATGACCCATCGAACAACAATAAAAACCAGATGCAGTAACAGTAATTCTTTCACGTGTTGTACATGTGTTGGTCATTATTTGGGAGCTAAACTGATTTTTTTCACTAACTCGGATTTATGGTAAACTCGAACAATCGAGACTCGAATTATCGAGACTCCACTGTAAACCTCAATGCAAGACAGACAAATTTATCAAACAGTTGTGAAATTAATTTTAAATTGAAAGTTTTGGAGTTCTCAACGAGAATTCCATCCCATAATATGCGATTCCATAAGTTTTTCCGAATAAATATATTTATATAAATGAATCAAGGAAAATGCGTTGATCTTTTGTATCTTATTTTAAGAGACATTTTTATGCTATGCTATTATCAGACTAAACAAGCGTTGTCTATCGGTTATTCTATATTATTAGTTTAGTTATATTAACGTCTCGTTGTGAAGTAACAAGGGGGCTATTTTGGGATGGACCTCGTAATTTTGAATCATGGTCCGATGACGAGGACGACACCTGGGCTGGCATCCCCTCTCGAAACATCTGCACCACACCAGCGGGTGGACATTTGACTTGCAACAGGCCCAATACACGACGGATCTTCAGCGGAATCGGATTTCGAACCTGGAACCCTCCGGCCCCGAAGTCGATACCTTATCACTAGATCACCGCGGCATTAAAACAAAGAAGCATAAAGAATATATTTTGCTATTACTTTTACTCTTTCTGATTCCGGTGAATCATCTTCTACATTGGTCGTAGTAGGACGACCATCCTTTACTTATAGTAAAAATTGAGGGGAAAAATTCACTTTTACTTTCCTTTTTTTAATTTGCTGTTTTGTCTATAATTTTAAAAATTAAATCTTGTTTGTTTCCTTTTCATAAATGAACTTTCTACTTATAAATAAAATTCGACACATTCGGGGACATTTAATTCCATTTCGGAAAAAGAATAAAGGATAATTCTCCAATCCGGGACAAACAATCGAAATTAATTATCCAGACTAATCCGAAACCTTTTACCACTGGAAGGAGATCTCAAGGTTGGAGAGGAATTCCCAATCAGTTCCATGGGTAAATTCGCCGTGTGACAGGTTGCCGAATCCTGATGAAAACAATTCTCGGCCAGTTCAACATCGTACAATTGCTTCCAAAAATAAAGCACAATATGGTACTATCTACTTTTGTATCGATGAAGAATGATAAAATTACTCACAAACCAGATATGATGCAATATATACCCATCTTTTGAGGATGTAACACTGACTCCGAAATCCCCTGTGGGTTTATATTCAAATCCTGAAATTCTGGAATTTGAGGATTTGAATATAAATTTCAAATTCTCTTTCCTAGGTCCTCATTCACAAAATCATATTCATTCCATTAGGATATGAATACGATTTTTTTTATGTTCACATGTCTGGACAGGTAGAATCATAACTCATCATTAAATCGAGTTATATCCAAAATTCTGGGACGATCGAACCCAAAACGTAATACGTATCAGAAGATCGACACACCATTCGACTTGACTAGGGCCAAAGAATTATATGTCACAGTTTTAAAGTATTTCGATTGCAAAAATTTTAACATCTATATGAGTAACCTTCTACCTTTTGTTTAGAGCGTCATAGCATATTTGACTCTTGCTCTAATGAGCCTTACAAGACCTTTAATCAACCAACCTTCAAAAGCTCCTTTGTGTAAATATAATAACGCAAAAGACTTCCTAGTAACAAAACACTTTCATTTCATGAAGCCCAGTGCTAAAAACCTATCAACGTGGTGTGAAAATACTGTTCAAAACGAAAGATCCCTGGCACGACTCATGAATATTATGTAGACCCTACATGAACGAAGGCAGTGGCGAATCTAGGATTTGGGTCGGGGCCCGCCCGCGAAACACAAAAAAATTGTATCTTCGTGATGAATGTCAAACCTTATGGCTTATGTCAACCAAAACACTTTAACTTTACAGACTTTACTCACCTGACAATAAGAATCATTGTAGTGTTCAACGGTTCGTTTTAAAATGAAAGAAACTGGATTGCAAGTCAAATCCTTTATTGAAGCCTCCACCAATGTTATTTAACCTTTCACAAATGGTCTCTCACTCTCCTCAATGAGAAACACATATATTGTAGGAAGCTCCACTCTTTTCAGCGAGAAATAGAACAACCAAAGCAGCTATCGCGCAGAGCAACCGAAATCCCACCTCGCTCCTTTCTCTTCCCAAAATCTCTGTCCCTCGCTTGCGGTGGCCGGTCCGCTCCGAAGTTCACAGACACCCCTGGGTTCAGTGCCCTCAAGTAATGCCCCTATCGGCCTTAAAAGAGATGTCGCCAATCTCTGCGCGATAACGGCTAAGTTAAGCGATCTGGAGCCCCGAAGTACTACAATCACAAAGAAGATAATTTAATAAAAAACACAATGAAATAACTAGCAAAAACAAGCTTCTGACCGCGTCAACGCTACAAATACAAATGGAATGACTACAAAAGTGGGAAAATTTTCGAGCCTGTCAAAAGCCAGGAAGAAATGTTGTCCACTTTTCTTAAAGGGAGGTTTAAAAAAAACAGCTATAGTGATTTTAAATAAAATAAAGAATTCGGGTCTAGCTCTGGGGGGAGGGCTGCAGCCTCATAGCCCATCACCCTTGGATTTGCCACTGAACGAAGGCATGATATCATTATTGATTAAGAAAGACTTTTCTCGCTCCCACCAGCCATTAAGGCATTCGTTACAGATCTTTTTAGTTTATTTTGTATGCCAAATAATGTTGTTGTTTTTAACTTAATTTTTTTTCTATCCTTCTGTAGTTCTTTACGCTGAGAGGGTTTCGTATAACCGTAAACCTTATCTGGTCGATTCCCTCCGGGTGGATTAATAATAATAACGTGACTATTTCATAACTTTACGCAATTTACCTTTACTTAAAGTTTTAACCAAAAATAGAAAAAAAAAAACATGGAAAAACTTCTTGTTGATAAAAGCAACGAAACATAAAAGGACAAACGGTCATCTCATCCAGTTTCTATTCATCTCAAAGCAAATCCATCCATGAAACAAAAAGTAATAAAATTGGTGAAAGTATATACTTCTCGGCTGAAATTGTACCTGTTGGCCCGGTCTAGCGGAAGTCCACCTGACACTGTAAAACATCACTTCCAAGTAACAAAAGCTCGATTCACACAAAAAGTGCTACACTTTGAATCCGAACCGATAATGACTTTTTTTCTCTCTCTCTTCACTGGCAGAGATGGGAGTTATTTGTTCTTTCGGGTGACAGGCAGCGCGTCACGGGTCATTTAATGCGCTTCTTAATGACAAACGGGTCAAGACCAGCAGCTTTTCTTTTCGCTTGAAGGTGACGCTGCCTCAATGCCGGTGGCGCGCTCTTGACCAAAAGCGGCCCAGATGGGCTGGGTTTTCGGTTCTCGGTTATTGTTGGATTTTGTATGCACGGGGAAATGATTTCGGATGGAATGGATTTATTTGCCCTTCAAATGGGTCGCTTATCATTATTAACATAACGTTTAGCCTTTAGGCAAAGTAAATTTCCATCCAACCCAAATGCGTCAAGATCTATCCTCTGGATCTTATTTAATATATGCTATAATAATTTACTCAGTATATAAAATTAGCATGCATAATTTTAACCTGCTCAATCCTGACGTCGCCAGTGGGAGACACTAATGAAAACTTTTTAAAAATTCCACCACATGAATTAAAATGCTTCTAGATTTTAAGCTCATATTGAATAAATAAAATTAATTTAAATTTGTTATTTATTACAGCGTATATCCAAATGTGCATAGGAGATACCTAATTTTAAAAAAAATTCAAAAATTGAATAATTTTTTCAACATTTTTCTAATATGCTTTCCTGCATTGAGAGCCGATTACCACAAAAATTAATTAAATTAATCCGTGAATTACATTAACCATTAAAAATTAATCCGTGACTCAGTAAAGACTAATGGACTGCAAGTAAGTTAAATTTATTGAAGGGGCTTCTCAGGAGACAACTTTCTAACTTAAAACATTGATCCCTTTACTCTGAGGCCATACAGTCATCTTTACTCCATGAATTCTACAACTAATCTGACTAAAAACCAATAATCTTTGGCATTATACATTTAGTCACCCCTCCAAGACGCCAAACACAGTTGGCGCGCCAGCAAAATTAATGATTTAAATTTGGACGCAGGACTCAAGAGGCTAATAGATAATCATACATCCTTGCCGGAAGGCATCAGAGATGGAATTGGTTTCTCGTGTTGCGTTGTCACTTGAACTTTGTATGGTCAGAAAGCTTAACGATACAGTTTTTCGTTAATAATTTCCATAATATTCATGTGATTTATGATAGCAAGTGAAGTAAGCAAGTTTTATGACGTATCATAGTTTATCTATAAATTTCAAATTTTACACTTCCTACTTAAAATGAAAACAATTTTCCTTCTGCCTGAAAACACAGCATGCAATTCCAAATAACCCATTTTTAAACTTCACAAAAGGATGTAATAAAGTTTTGTTTGCTTAAAATAGAAGGACTATTGTTGTTCAATGACTATATATTTTGAACTGAGCGTTCAATTTTTAAAAAAAAATAAAATAAAATTTCTTCCAGAGCAATAGTTTTGTCTCAATTAAATTTTGGTTATTGTGAATATTCTTATCTAGTTGGGGCAAAAATGCTAACTCATCACACGTTTCAAAATATAATCATTAATAAAAAGTAGCAGTCTCAAATTAAAGCAAAACATCTTATATGAAATGCATTATAGAATGACTCGGGACTGAACAACATAACTAAAATACTTTAGTTATTTTTAATGTTTATTATTTCAAACTATGAAAGTTAATCTATTTCAATTGTTGCAAACGAAATTATGAAGATATTTTTAAATTTATTTATTCAAGTTTTAAACGCAGCGTTTGAATTTATTTTTCAAAGAATTCAAAACAAAATTTTAAAGTTTACTAATACTCCATGACACAAAATGAAAATTGTTAACAATAAGCCTTTACCAAACTTATTTTCAACAAAATTACAAGATACAAACAATTTGTTGCATTTTTATGTTTCAGTGAAATAGTAAATGCATTATGTTGTGTGCACTAAAAGGAAGCTAGCTTAAAATAAAATGCAATAAAAAAAATAATTTTCCTTTTCACCTGGTATCGAGAAAATGGCAGTTTTATTGCTATTATGACCATGCCTGTGAATTTTCCAAGGATTTTTATGATCGTTGTTACAATGGAGACTTTTTTTATTATTATATTCAAAGGAAATTTGTTTCCTCTTCCATTCAGAAACAAGTGAACATTTTAGAAGCGAACGCTGCTCACTTTGAGGTTTAGAAGGAACCTTAAATCCTATTAAGTGTAATCATATAACCCTTCTAGGACTTTTTTTTATTTTATTATCTTGATTTTGTAAAATACTGCTTACTTATCATTTACGTTTTGACAGTTTTTACTTGCATGAACTGAAAGTTGAGTTTAATTACTTGAATTACAGAAAAAAAATTGATTCGAATTACAGAAACAATTTTTTGTTAACTCCTTTTCCTTTTACATACGGTACCCCACATTTTATATAGATCTTATTAAATAAATGTTTTTTTAAACTATTGAAAAAATATACTTTTCTTCTCTTTATTTAACTCGTTCAGCGTTGTAGTACACTTACAAGAAATTAGAAGCGTTCTTTTTTAAATTTATACATGTACACATACTAAAGTAAGTTATTTTAATTTAAATGGCGAAACTTTTAAACACATTTTTCAGATGGACGCAAAAGAATTATTTTAAAAATCCCAAACTGATACTGTGCATAAAATGCAAAATTTTCCCTCAATAAGCGGCTCAAGAATGACTTAATATCTCACATTGAGTCTGGCACAGCATATTCAATACCAG
This sequence comes from Araneus ventricosus, assembly GCA_013235015.1. NCBI lineage: Eukaryota > Metazoa > Arthropoda > Arachnida > Araneae > Araneidae > Araneus > Araneus ventricosus. Next base: position 951,903 of record BGPR01000083.1, read on the forward strand.
CTTCTTGTGCCAGCAAAATCAACTAACCACTCTATTTACAATTTGTACAATCGAAAATGGAAATTAAGTAAATCCTGTACGGCTTCAGCCAGACCGGGGTAAGTTTGTCATGTAGATTTATAGATATATTTCACACAAAGTGGAATATAAAATAGAAACATGGCGATTAAATACCTGTAACTACCAATTTTTTCATTTCTTTTGTATTTTGCATTCCTGATGTCAGCACATATATTTTCTGTAAAGAAATGTATACAAACACCATCTGTAAAGAAAAAGCTATGTGGAAAATTTCAACAAGTCCAATGTGTGCCCTTTTTGATCGAGAAACGGTATATACTCCAATCCATCGACCTCAAGCCGCATCGCTGGTTAACAGGAAAAAACCCCAACAGTTACTCCTCATCAACCAGAAGTTCCAGAAGCCGTTTGCCACTTGCTGAACCGAAACCACAGCAAACAACCCCACCGCGAACCCTCTACATTAATTCCTCATCATTTCATTAAACCTTTTAGGAGAACTCATGTCATCGGTTCAACGCCTACCACTCATTAGTTGAAATTTGCAAAAGGTAGGCATGGTGTTCTGGGCGCTTTGATCCATCCATGCGAGTCGAGGATTAGAGGCCTCCCTTAGCTTGAATGCAAATGGTATTAGATTGGACGATGGCTACTTGATAGTAATCCCATTATGCAAAGATTAACTGGACTAGCGTTCCCTTTCAAGGATCTTTAGGAAAACAAAGCACGCTGGATGGATGCAGGAAGTGCTTTGGGGATGGAGGAAGTGATGCCGAGGGAACAATGAGAGAGCGGGAGTTAATGGTTTCGTTTCGCATTTTATGATCGCCTTTCAGTACAATGTATAGATATCATTAGGATTGTAGTTTTTGACAGCAAGAAAAAATATGTTCATGGCGGTTTCTAATGTCTTTATTTTGAAGAAAACCACAGTTGGAGGAGGCAGGAATGTATGGATGGTTTTGTAATGAATATTTTTGAGATTTTTCAAGGCTTTTGAAAGTTTTAGAGAAGTTTTAACCATTCTACGGTTTAATTTTAGATTTGATTTTTAATCGATTAAATTTTAATTATTTCATACTGTGCTTTAGGATTTTCCAGTGAAGTTTCGTGAAAATTTTAGGAATTTAATCCGTACATTTGATTAAATGTTTTGAAAATATCGGTGAATTAAAAGTTGTAATAACAAAAAGTTTAAAAATTTAGATTATTTAGAATTTTTATTTCCTAAGGATTTCATTTTTTGTAAACTTTTTGAAATATGCTCTAATTGCTAAATGTTCTATGTTCTATGCTAAAATTCTATGAACGGAATTTAGGTTCATGGGGCCCACTTCAATGTTATGAAGTTTCTCGGGTGTTCAATTAATATATAAATTCTCTAATAGAATATATTAGAGAATTATTAATTATTAATTTATATATTTTTTAAAAATTTCAGCAGTTTAAAGTCTGCAAATCTTTTTAGGAAATTATCTAAAATTTTATATACATCTTATGAACTCTAGAGTTCCAGAATTAAGGTTGCATACATATTTTTGGAGGTAGATTTGAAAGTTTTAATAAATGATTGTAATATTTAAAATATTATTTCTTACTTAGGTTGAATATATTGGGTATTTTTTTTTTGAGTTCCTATGCTAAACTCAATCGGAGAGAAGGCTATAAGATTTTAAAAACAGGCTCATAAGTGAAGCCAAGTAATATCTTATAGAATAAAATGTGTTATTGGAATGGTTATGCGATATAAAATTTGTTACATCAAAGTAATACAGTGGTTTGCAACTTTGATATTATACTATCTGTGACACATTACTATAGATTGAAACGTTATTGATGTTGCAGATATCGTAATCTTTAGTTTTCCACAAATGTAAATAGTTACTATTATGGAAGCATATGTGATAGTCGAATGTGCATAAATGGTTTTCATCCTATTGTAAATACCATTAGTAAAAAATTACTCTTAAAATTTGCAATATTTGTGAGAGACTTATTTAATTTAAAATTTGTTTCCACTTAAAGACTGAATGTTTAGGAAATAATGCATACGACACTGAATGATTTATTTCTTGAACTCTTACTTTGCCGTTAATATTTTCATAAAAGTTAGTAAATAACAAACTAATACCATTTGAATTTAATAAATAAGTCCACCTTCAAAAAATTATAGATTAATACTATTAATTTATGTTTTATTTTTTAGTTTGATTTAATGCTAATGAAGTTGTTCTAAATTTTTTAGAAGCACCCGATTTGTAACCTATATGCAGAGTTAATACATAAAATAGCGATTGTAATTCATCTTTTTTTGCTTTTTTGCTAACGGTCATATAGCAAAATCTTTGGAGTGAGTGTACCTTGGATACCAACTTTTTTGCCAACTAATTTATGAATACATTTTGAGTCTATAGTAAGACAAAAATCCTTGCATTTCAATAAGTCTTATAAATTACATTTTAAAGTAAAATAAATAAATTATTATTTAAATTCATTTTCTCTTTCTAAAACTTAAAAATATAATAAAGAAATAAAATAAATAAATAAATGAATAAAATAAATAAACTGCACAGAACTTTTCTTAAATATATGAAATCACAAAAATCGCTCATATAAATTTCCAAGCCCCTATTACCATGGCATTTTTTAATATACGACCAATAGAATTTGCATTGTGCGGACAAGGTATGGAATTGGACGTAGATGCTGAAACAATTTACCGTATCTTTTACTGTATCGGATCTGATTTTGTAGAGTTTTTCTACCTTTATAGAAGTATCTTAACAATAGGAAATCTGTCTTTTCCGTAAACAATGGCCTTTGGGAAAGGGCTATAATTGAAAACATCGAGCTGATTTAATCTGGCTGCACAATGTCTGTGCCAAAATTAGTCCTTATCCAAGGTTATTCTAACTTTCCTAAAATATGAGGGAATTGTTCTTAAGAGAATGATGTTGAATTCTCTTAACCTGGTTTGATGGAATATTTTTATATTTGGCGGCATCTATGCCTGGAAATGACATTGTATCCATCAAATTGTTATGATTCAACAGGATTTTGAGAGACCAAATTTCGATGAAGGTCGGAGCACAATGGAAAGATTATACTCTATGTCAATCGAGGTAAATTTCGATATCTTATCACTAACCAAATTTGTGTTTTATGTCTGTTTCCGAAGTTATTCGGTTTCGCTTCAACCCAACAGTTTTTGTTAATAAAGTGTTTTTCATGTCATTGGTTGACATTCTCATCTTTTTCTGTGGAAAAAAAAACAGAATTAAGTTTCAATCGAGTTGTTGAACTTGCAGATAGTTTTGCAGTGTTTTCTGGTACAGTCCGCAACTGTATAGATCGGACAGTTACTATAACACGGAGAGTTATTATCGGATCTTCACAAAACTGGTGTAGATGGAAATATCTCCAGGAGAATATTCCGAATAAACCCGTCTCCTCGAGACATTTCCATTGACACCAGTTTTGTGAAGATCCGATGATAATTGCCGATTATAGCGACTGTCCCATCTATAAAGTTGCGGACTGTACATTGAAATACAGCTTTTATCATCGCTTATTCGCCTTTGAAGAGATATTTGTGGAACATGGAACTCAGTCAGGTTCCATACGTAACATGGAATTCGGACAGGGCAAAATCGCACGCTTTTAAATTATACTTTTATACTAATACTTTAAAAAAATTTATGATTTCTTTTACTATAGGATATTTTAAACATGCCTTTGGTCATTTTTTATAAAGAAAATTCAAACACAAATTTTAGTAAAATCTGTTGCGAGTCGAGAGGCTCTGCATACTAGAACATAAAATTATAAAAGAAATTTGTTCTAATTTTATAACAGGTCAGGAATTTTCAATTTTTTCCTAAACAAGCAATTTTCTCATAGAAACTTATAACTGAAAACGTCTTGTGTGCATGATAGAGTTGCAAGGAGAATAAAATTTTTTTGTAAATGTAGGTTATAAAATAGGTTCATTAAGCAATGCATGCATACATTTAAAGAAGTCGCTCAAAATACACTAGAGCTCGACCATAATGAATGTTAGCTAAAGATTCGGCTTTGCACAACTTATGGTGCAAGAGCACGAAACAGATCATTGCAGAGAACGCTACTGTTTGAAAATCTTTCACGATTTAAAAGTACTACTGCTAGCCCGTTTCTGTTGGCTGGATGCATATCTGCTCTCTTAGCATGGCTGTACTGCTCCATACCATTCTTGCTACATCTTTGACTAAAACAATGGCGTTTTGTGTTGTCCTTTTCACTTAAGGCCAAAAAGCATCCTTTAGTCCGAAAGCATGACGTTACTGCCTGTATGTTCTTATGTAAAACTGATTTATATAAAAGTGTTTGAACTAACTTTAAAGTTTGTCGGAGCATTTTCGAATCCCCCATTTAGCATTTCTTTAATTCAGGGGTTCCCAACCTTTATTCCTTCGCCTACCCCTTGATTAATCTTTATATTTTCGCGTACCCCTACTGCCATATCCCCTACCACCCACCACCTGTCTATGCAAAGAAGTTTTTATCAATAATGTTAAGGGTTTATTTTAGCTTAAAAGTAAAATGACTCGAATTAATAACATTTGCTGGACTTATTTTTTATTCTACATTTTATTGCAATTTTATAATAGTATTAGTTCAACGCCAAAACAAATGAAATAATTATTGTACTAATTTCGCATTAACTGAAAGAGATGGAAAAAAGTTACACTCTGTATCAATTAACTTTTCAAGAGGTATAGTTATTAAATAGCAAGTCTTAACTTGGGGTGACAAAATTCTGTAACTTTTTTAATTCCTTATGTTTCTTGTTTCCGCCATTACCAATTTTGATTTCGTACGACAGGTTGGGAACCTCTGCTTAAATTCATCAAAGTTGCTTGATTAATTTAATCTGTATCAAAATCAAATGAAGTCATGAAAAAAAAAGCAAATATCCGAAGCTGGGTATCGGTTTCATTTTCTTTAAAGAAGACGAGCAACAGGTGTAACGCTTATGAAAACGACCTTGGTCGTACGCATCACTAACTTTCACATCTCGTTAGATAATGAAAATTAATACTATAGAAGGTATCATCTTAGGATTAAAAGCATTAACCCCAAATACAGTTTACGTATTCTTTTCATTTACATGTTCCATAAAATCACTTACAAGAGATTAACATTTAGAACTGCTCATTAAATGTTTTTTTTAATATAATGATGCGTTTGTGAAAGTTCATCTTAATCAGTCATGATGCTACCGAAATCTTAATCCGTTGAACAACGCTCCAAATAAACAATGCTCTAATAAGTATCAAGCAATTATAGATCTGACAAAATAAGGGAAACTGAACAAAGGGTAACATTAAGATTAGCCGCGTGCTCTTTAAAAAGTGACATTTCTCTGTAATGCATCTTTTCATCCGTCAGCGCTCCCTTTTTTTCATTTAACCGCTGGCAGTGTCTTTTTTAAACGGATCACCAGAGACCAAAAGAAGAGAAAAATGGGGCAAGATGCGGTTGAATTCGTTTAACGGAATTTAACTTCCATTATTCCTGACGGAAGGTCGATGCTTTACTTATTTAATTAATTTTTTCTCTAAAAAGTCATGAGGGTTGGATGAACACATTAAAAGGTTACGGGTAGAAAGAAAATAATTAATGGGAATTTGCACGTTTATCAGTCGGAAAATTTTGATGAAAGTTTGCGATAAAAAAAAGACAGACCTTTCTCTTTCACTATTGTAATAAGGAAAAACAAATCGAAATTATTTATCCAGATAGTGTAACTTTAGCATAGTAGTAGTTTTTTTCTCATTTCAATTTTTTTTGAACATGAATATGAAGTCTATGTCTATGTTTATTATTTATAAGCACTTAACCTCTTCCAGGACGGTCCCAAATATTCTAAGTTTAGCTTTTTCTTCCTTCATTTTTGCAAATTCAAACTAAAAGAAGTGAAAAAAAAATTAAAATCGGTAGGAAAAAGATTCCGAACATCAAGTCACTTTTCTCTGGCTTATTAAATCGCTGCCAATGTGAAATGAATAAAATGTGCTAAAACAAAAAAAAATACTTTTTATCACTTAAAAAAATTCGTCTTTGATGAATTTACAAGAATAAGGAGAATCACACATAAGTTAAAAATGCTTTCAAATATTGATAGAAAACACTTTCAGTATATTTTGCGAATCTTTTTTTTTTGTCATTGAACTACTCTGTTTTTCAGCAAATTATTAATCACTCTTTATTTGGGTTTTTTTTACATTTAAATTTTTTATTGTTGCTCAATAGAAACATAAATCAATTTCGAAAATTTGTCGCTCTTTTATTAAATATAAACTTTTGTTGAAAGTCAATGAGGTCATTTCATGTTACGTAATAGTCACATGTCACCTTACGCTGTGCTGTGATGTCATGTGTGTGTGTGTGTGTTTTCCTCCTTAAAGACGCATAAGAGAATCTAAAATTAAATTGGCGGGATGCATTTAACATGTACTACCCGAGTTCGAATTGACGTAAGAAAATCCATTCATCAAAAAAAAAGCATTGAGTGATATCAATTTTTGTTCAGGAAAAATTATACAAGCTTTTTTGTATTTTTACATGTAAACGTTCTTCAAACGAAAAATCGTGACATTTTACGAAACTATTGGATAAATTCGTTTTCAAAACGCGTAATGTATTTTTTATTGGCTTATATTACCTTGTACAGCAAACGCAATGAAATTTTAAAGTATATTTATTATTTAACTTATTTTTCCTGATAAAATACTGCTCTAATTTTTAACCATTGATAGATTTCAAAAACTTCTAGTTATTCTGCATATCTCGTTCTACACGGCTCAGAGAACAGCTATGTTTTCTTTAGTTTCAATAAAGAGAATACGCTTTGTTATGGCACGGCCAAAAATTCTGAAAGACGGGCCAGGATTTAAAAAAATCGATGCTTTGACTGATAAATTTAATAACTGTAAATCACCATTTTAGTGCCGAAATAAATACTCATTCAATTTTCTTATCATATTCTCCTCAAAGATCAAAATATTTCCAATATACCTGTAAAAAACGTATATCTGATGGTACGATGTTCTAGGTTATAAAACTTCGTCGAAATCCTGACTATCTGAACGGTAGTCGTAAAGATTACGAGCACAGCGATATAGGGTGGCGTCCTATCTATCTGAGCATAGCTTCTTGTTGCAATAATATTGGCTGTATATGATATGATCACCTGCCAAGTACGTGCAACAGCAGAGCATGTAAAGTTCATATCTTTACTTCATCAAAATTTTCAGATCATTTTTTAATAATTTTTTTAAATTCTGAGAAGAAATTCTATTTTTTACTTCTTTTCTCATTAAAAAAGAAAGTATTCCATGAGTAGCTTTCCAAGATTTTAACATATTCTGTAAAGATAAATTAGAAGTCATAGAGAGAAAAAAAATCGAGATATGATAATATCATATAAAAAACGTAAGCGAGATAAGTTCATCGCACTTAGCTGGCCAAAAATTTACATTCGAATGTGTGCAAAGCCCCAAAATTCATATTCTTCTGTGGTAAAATTACGATAAAAATGTGTTTCATGAATAGTAATGTAAAAGTAAACTAGTAGCTGAGAAAAATCGTCTTGTATCTTATGTGGGCGAAGCAGGAAAAAAAACTAATGCCTTTTTGTTTTTAAAATTTTTACTTTCTGCTGCATCTGACTCGTTATAATGAATATGATGAGGTCATCATAAAGTGTATATTATATTGTGAATTCTCGCTCTGATAAATGCTCTCTGTTGAGGAATACAAATTCTAAATACTTTACCTTGTTTTGAGCAATAAAAATTGATTTTTTTATAATGTTAATTGTATTCAAGAAAAGAATTCGCCTTTCTGCGCACTTTTTTTCATTAAAACGTCATACAAAAGCTATCTTTTTTACTTCTAAACCTTTCAGAACTTTAGAAATTCTTGTTGGGTAAAAATTGAAAAAAAAGAACTGTCAAAGCACCTTTTTTGGCGTCTTGAATGGCACATGTCAAAATTATCGGCGCTCATTATAAGATGAAGTGCAAACTCACAAATTATTATTGAGAAAAGTAGTAGGAATTACAGTTGATTTATGATTTTCTTTTATGATTATTTTTCAAACTCATGTTCGTTTTACTTTACTTTAAAAGAATGTGAAATTTCGGGTAAAGTTAAAACATTTTTAATTAAAAATGCGTAGCTCAGAACGAGCAATTTTTATGTACTTTTTTCCTGGCAAACTAAAGAAGAAATTATAAATGTCATATTCTTTTTGTGTATCTTATAACAGTAAACATTATTAAGCAGACGATTTTATTCTGGAAGAATATCATTTGAAGCTTATTTTTCTTGAGAACTTTCAGTTCGAACAGAACTTTCAATATTTACTTACGAACAAAATCCAATTTTAATAATTTTCATCTACAATGAAAATGCTCTTAGATTTAGAAGATTTTTTTCCTTCCATTGTTTGTTTATGTCTTTTTCAATGAACTCTAAACGAAATACAAATAAATCAACAGGATTCGGAACACTGGCATTAAAGATACGATTTAGGGCGTATAATCTCACCTATAAATAACATCGGGATTGTCAATAAAAAAAATTGTAAATATTTATTTTCTTAACATCCGGGAAAAGATAAAAAGCGCAAACATTTTGAAATGTTTTACAAAGTTCCGATGAAGATATCTTGTAGGGCTCTTATAATTTTTTTTTTTTTGAGAATTTCAAGAAACAACTTTTTATGAAAATAAAATTAATCGACTTTTAATTGCTTTTTCCATAATTTAGTTTAGTTCTTTTTTTTTTAATTCTGTCACTCTGTATATAGCCTTGACTGTATTGTGGCTGGTAGTTCGGCGAACTTCACGGGGTGGAGGACTTTCATGTACCGCTATTGCAATCCCAATGTAAATAGTCTTGTAAGTGGTGAATCATAAAGAAAAAACTCTCATACTTTAAAAAGTAAATGTTTTTGGTTGAATAATCGAAAAATATTTAAATGAAAGAAAGAAGAATATTTTAAAAATCATGTAGAAACAATCATCAAGTTTACTTAAAATACTCCATTTACCTTTGAAGTTTAAAAATATAAGGTACATAAACTCAGTGATGAAGTTTGTGCAGAAGTAGTCACGTTATTCGTATATAATTAATATATAGGACACTGGACATTCATTAGCATAAGACACTTCCAAATTAAATTTATTTTTACTTTTCTTAAATCGTGCAACGAACTGCGGCCCCCCCCCCCCAGCCGCCTCCTTTTTTCATGCCACTTCACAAGAATGCTTTGTGTTTAGCTAATACGTAGCTAGAATCATTTTCGAGGTAGCTTCTCCACTTCCAAACACTTGCAGAACTTCCATCGCGTAATTTTGCTGGTTAGTTGTGTAATGAATATCGAGAGCTACTATTCGCCATTCGTCAATCAATCTTGAGTTGTGATAATTGACTTCTGCTGCTTACGCTAATGATGATAAACGATCACCTAAAATATATGCATATCATCGACAGTTTTTTTCTAATACGAATTGTACCAACTACAATCATGATACGTTATTTTTCTACAATTTAGTAATAATGCGACGTGTTGAGCTAAAATTGCAAAATAAACATATTGTTTCGGTTTATGGACTTTCCTTTATTTTGTAACCTTCTTATTAAAGAAGGTTACAAAATAAACGAATGTTAAGCAAAAACGCAATTAATAAAAATATTACAAGTATGAAGGGAATGGAATTCTATTTCCAAATTAAGAACTGGAAAGTAATGCTCACTCGCGGGAAAGAATATAATTAATGAATATAGAGAATTATTCGAATTTGTTAAAAGGTTCTTTATATGCATGAATTTTGGAATATATTATGTAAATACTTTCAAAAAACTCACAACTTTGGAAATCTGATTTTTTTTTTAACTCAGTTAAGTTTTTAGAAGTTTCTAAAGATCCAAATAGCACAATAGTCGTGCAATTTTCCATATATATATTCTATAGCATATTGAACTACTTACTACTTCGGAACACCTTTTTTTAATAACTGTTTCGTTTCATTATGCGAACCATGAAATAAAGTGAAAATAGTATTAAATGATTTTGAATATGGAAAAGAAATATATTTACTTAAATTTTAATAAATATATTTCTTATTCTTCTTTATTATCTCTTTTTCTCTTCTAAAATAAATATATTTTCTAGTACAATATTTACATTAGTTAATAATAATGTAAATATTGTACTAGAAAATTTTATGTCTCAGAAAGTTAATTTGTTTCCTAACTAATCTCGGATTACAGCTATTACATTTCACTTTTTCTAGAACTTTTTAACATTATTATTTAGAAATTTCAAATCGTTTGGGATATTTTAGAATTATAATTTTAAATACTAATATATTCATTTAACTAGAATTTTCAAAGTATTATGGTTTTTTTTAATTTGTAAAAAGAAGAACAATCTATTTTGACATGCTATGGCAACACTTAAAAAATTGTAACGCTTTTTCATTTCTATCTCGGGATATTGATTAACAGCAAGCGATTATTTTTTATTAAGTGAATAAAATTTAAATTTCATGTTCACCAGAAATAAAAAAAATTAATTACGTTACACAATTAACTTATTAGAGTATTTAACAAACTGAATTTATACGAGACGCTTTATATTATCTTTGTGCGATGCTTTGTCTCTATTGCTCTTTTTGTTTGTTAGTTTGTTTGCTTTCAATATCATTTTTTTTTTTGCTAATTTTATGATTTTTTTTACTTCATAATTTTTACTGCTATGAATCTTCTAAAATTTAATGTAATACTTTTTCTATTATGTAGCTTTCTTTTGCACATTGAAATTTCAAAGATTTCATTTTAATTTAAGCTGATTTTTTGATTTCTTTAAGAAGTATTTGAAAGTATCTCGTATTTTTTATTCATTTGAGAAAAGTTAAATATAAAGCAGCCTTTATTTGTGAACATAGTTCTCAGAAATCAGTGGTGAATCCAGGAGGGGCTATCGGACTGCAGTCCCCCCCACCCTCCCAGAGCGAAACCAAAACCCTTGATTGTATTTAAAATTACTACAACTGTTTCATTTTTTAAAAAAATAATAATAAAATCGTGACAACATTGCTTCCTGGTTTGACAGGCTAAAACATTTTCCTACTTTTCTACTCATTCCACTTATACTTGTAACGATGACGCGGCCGAAAACATTTTTGGCTAGTTATTTCATTGTATTTTTTATTAAATTATCGAAAGTATTTTATTGTTCTTTATTATTCTTATCGTCAGGCGAAGAAAGTCTGTAAAGTTAAAATGTTTTGGTTTACATAAGCCATGAGGTTTCACATTCGTCACTGCGATACAAAATTTTTATGATCTCAGCCCCCTCCCCCCCCCAAACCGAATCCTGGATTCGCCACTGTCAGAAATACATATAAAATATGAGTCAAGTCTTTTTTTCTTTTGAGATAATTTTTCATTCGTAAAGCAAGCACGATTGTAGCAGATCGTAAACTCGCATCTCAACTGGTTTGTGGGATAATTATGTTTTTTAAGCGGACACTTTCTAGTCCTAAGAAGCTCAGTGTTGTTTCATCTGCTAATTGTTCCATCTGCTGACAAAAAAAAATGCATTGCACAAAATTGTCGTAATTCTGATGAAAGTGCATAACAGTTACCTAATGTGGAAAGATAAAATTGAATGTAAAATATTTTCTTATTGAATCAGATGTAATTTTTAAAATTATTTTTCTTTTCTCATTAAATAGCGAAACTTATTCTATTTCTTTATATGCGGCAATGTCTATTAAATTATTCATAACACAGAGCCTTCATTTATTTGATTTTGTTCTGATATTTAGTTTCCCGCGTTTCAAAATAAAGAAGAAAAAGAATGGAAAGGGGAATTATCATTCTTCTAATGTTGGGAAAATACTTATATTTTGATTTCTCTTAAGGAGATTAAATACTTACTTTTGCGAAACTTCTCTTAAAACAACAGAATTTTATTAGCGTTATAATACACATAAATCTTGAAGAAGTTTGTAAAATGTATAAGATTATTAATGATTTGTTTTGAAATAAATTCAATAGTTTTAAAACTAAGAAATTTTAGATCGTTTTTATAAATGTATTGTGTGACATAGGGCACTTACTATTCTTATGAAAACAATTGCATTTGTAAGACATTATATACAATTCTTTACATTTTTTATTTCATTTCAATACCTTTTTTATGCTACTATGGGTTAAAATAAGTACAACCGAATATAGTTTGTGTGTTTCATTAGTTATTTTAATAAATGCCATTATACTTCATAATAAGTTTAATAATTTTCAAATGATAATAAATTTCACTAGATTTTATCATTATATTTCATGACTATATGTTTAAAGAATAATTCTGATAACAAAATGATGAGAACTATAATAAATAAGAATTTAAATGACATTCAATTTTTCCGAGCATTTACTATTTAATGTACATTCATCAAGTTATAATTCTTTAAAAATGTAATATGTTTTTGTAGCAGCTATTGCACAAATTTCCGATTTCTTTTAAGGAAATAAACAGCTTAACTTACAGTTATTTTCCACCAGATAATTAATCAGTACTACATATGTGATCAGAAAACTTCATTTCTGCCTAAACGTTTCTCACTTACTTCGTATCTGTTGATTCACTTCTTTCAATTCATTTCGAAAAACGTTTTATTTATAGCTGCCTTAAAATTCCAAATTTATTTATTTTCTCGCAGTTTTATTTAATGATTATTATTACATCCTTAAACTAGCTTATATAGTAATAAATTAATTTATACAAAATTTAAAATTTTAGAACTCATACATTATATTGAAAATGCTAACCTTGGCGAATATTAACTGAATCTACTTTGCATAATTTTATAAAGGGGCAAATACAAGAAATTCGGACGGATTATAGTTGCTTAAGTTATATTAAAATTAGTTTATGTGTCTTTCAACAAAAGCTACCAAAAACTTCATTAGCATTCAAGGAGAAACTTCCTAGACCACCGAAAAAAATGCTTTTGAACGGCAGGAAAAAATTAAGCAACCTGCCATTATAGAATTTGAGTCACAGAAAAATGTCAAATCTTAAATTCTTACTCAAATAGTGGCAAATAATTATATCTTTTCAAGTCAATATAACCGTTTTATAAGAAAATAGAAAAATCATAGTTATATTATTCTCAGACCCTAGATGGATCATTTTTCTTTCAAAAGTTTAAACAACTTCCTACAAAGTTTATATTCCGCACAACGAAACTTTTGAATATGAACCAACCGCATCATAGTCAGCCAAATGATCATTATCCATCCTTGGTTTCAAACGAAAACAATTCATTTGGTGAGAACAGTCGACATTTTCTCACATAATGAAGATGATTTAAACTCCAGATATGAGTCAATCCCATACCCCACTTTTAGCAACATCTCTTCTTGAATGCGCTCCAAACTTCACCTGGGCCGAGCCCCCGCACATTGCAAGCTATTTTCTGGTCCTTTATGAATTAAATTGTCCCATAATAAGGCGAAAGGGTCCGTATTTCTGACCTTCATTCTTCCTAACGTTCATCTTTTCCTAGACGAATTGGGATTCTCCGCAATCATTTTTCGACGGATTCCAAATTAAGGCCAGGTCAATAAGGCGCTGGTGTCTTGTCTTCTCCTTTTTGGGTCCAACAGAAGGCGTGGGAGCCCGTCTTTTCCTTTTTTTTCAATGGCAGAGATCTAGAGCGATCGCCTATATATGTAAACAAGATGCTTCTCAATGGACTCATTATTCGCCTAATTGGGAATCTTATGGGAGTAGTGCTGGGACAAAGATTGTCTAATATAATGAGTATTTATTTGTGTTTAATTGGGATATCGTTGATGCTATTGTCTCGTTTTAAAATTAGATTTAGTCTAGGGAGCATAAACATAATATTTCAGATGATTAACCGAAGCTCTTTAGTTTTACTTTTTAGAAGATAAACTAATTAAGATTAGGAATTCAATGTATTTCTAAAGGAAATTCTAAAATATTTTATATACAGGGTGTTTCAAAAATATCTGGCAAAAATGAAAGGGTAGGTCAGGCATACGATAAGCATCCATAATCACCTAGGAATATCGGTGCGCAAACGCCATCTAGAGGCAGCAGATGGAATTTAAAATAAAACAGCGCTGGCCAAAATGCCGATATCTTTTTGAATCTTAAAGGTATTGAACTGAAATTTCTATATAAGTTTCCCTCTATATCTGGCTCTGAAGTTTTGGAAAAAAAATTAGGCTACCTTTAGCGCATGCGCAGTAAAAAATCATTTACTGCAAACACTCATACCTTCTCTAATATTCAAAGTATTTACTTCAATTTTTTTAGAAAAATTGGTTGAAAACGCTTTAAGTTATAAGCAAAAACATGCGAATTAATTTGGGATTTTTTAAAGAAACTTTACATCTTCCCGAATATTCCAACTATTTTTACGAAAATGCATGTAAATATTGCGTATAGCACTCAAAATAACTGACGAAAGCTGCAAACCATTATCAGATTTCTGTGAAATGGGGTGACCCAAAATCCCTTAGCGACATCATCAATTTATAGTCGGTGCCCAAAATGCCCTCGTGACCGAATCTTCAGTGCAAATTGTGAGTTAAAAACTATTCTTTATATGATCAAAGTTCGAGGAGATATTTGAAAAAATGTGCAAACTTCAAAAAGTGTCGGCAATTGTGTCAAGTGCTGTAATATTTTAAATGCCATCTGCTGCCTCTAGATGGCGTTTGCGCACCCATGTTCCTAGATGAATTTGGATGCTTATCATATGTCTGACCTACCTTGTCATTTTTTTCCAGATATTTTTGAAACACCCTGTATTTAAAATAAGCCAACATTGTGATGCTGTCTTAACGTACAAACTGAAAGTCAACAAAATATGACTTCAAAGTCTGAAAATGTGAACAATAGAAGTGCCTGCGATATGAAGATTGCTGGTAAATAACATCTAACAGCCACGACAAATATTTTCAGTGCAACTTTGGTTTTCCCCTTCAAACGAAAAAAAAGAGGTAAAGATCATTTGCTTATAAATATTGAAGGAACCGAAAGATGATACCCACTGTTTAAGAAAAGCCGAAAAGAAACCCTTTGTTAGAAGAATAAGTCGAAAGAATCAATGAAGAAGAGTTTTCATTTTTGCATCAAGAGAGTTCATTTTTTGAAGAAGGGTTTTAATTTTCCGAAATAATGAAACAGCAACTTTATAGGAGTAATTTGAAGATTATAGTACACTTTGATTGAAAATAACGTGATATACTAAAACAAAGATAACTGTATAACGTATTTTACACTTAATATTTGTTCAAATCCTGACAATCTGTCTGAAGATTCTGAAAATATTATATCCATTAACGTATCATATAATAAACTTTTTTCATGTTTCGGATGAACATGAAACTTGCCACGAAATTCAAATTAAAATCAAATAAAATGTTTTGCACGGTGACTCATCTCATTTGAAGAAATAGTTATTTGATAGCAAATTTTAGTTTAAGGTAAATATCCTCTCTAAGTTATAAATTTCAGCAGAATAAATATCTCAAATGTTAATTTAAATGAAGTAGTATAACTTTTACAAAACGTAAGCATCAAATTGAACTTCAAATATTTATCTTATAGGGATGAATACCTCGAGTCAAAAAATGTACAATTAAACTTGTTGAAACTTTTTTTATTAAAAAAAATGAAAATTTCATTCATTATTATTTTGGCAGAAGCATTACACAAACAAAAAAATGACATTAATTAAAATTTTATATATATAACGAACTACTGCTACATTTTGTTTAAAAATATTTTGTTCGAATATTTATGACTGTCAGTTTTTGTGTTTTTACTTTCTCGTATAGGAAGTATACAAAGAGAAAGTATCGTAATCGTCAAAAAATTCGAACTCGAGATTTTGACGAATCTCCACGTTTTAGACCTCCCCGAGTCCGAAAAACACAATTTTGGAATTATGTCTGTCTGTGTGTGTGTCTCTCTGTGTGTGTCTGTGAACACGATAACTCGAAAACTATTAGAGCTACGGGGATAAAATGTGGTATGTGAACTTGACACATAATTTGTTGGTTTCTATCAAATTTTGGACAAAATCCATCGACGGGAAGTCTGTCTGCATGTATGTCCGCGGTCATGTGAACGCTATAACTCAAAAACTTGAAAAGCTAGATGATAAAATTTCATACACAGTTCTATCGTTATGAATGTAGGTCCGTATAAAATTTTGAGCCAAATCCGTCAACGGGTTGACTGTCTGTCGGTCTGTATAATCGCATCTCCAACGAATCCGCTATCTCCACGCGCATGCGTACTGGACGCAATCTTCTGTGCACGATATTTATTGACTCCTGATTGGCGCTTTTTCTTCATCCGATTCTTCATGCGCATGCGTACTGGTAGCAATCTGTGCAAGGGGAAGGATTATGCGACTTGTCCTTGAGCCAGCAAGAGTAGAAATCGGCACGCATTTAATCGGAACGCATCTCTTTGAATTTGATTCTTTACCTAAATATTTTCTGATAGTCATTGGATCCTGGGTTACAATAGGTTCGAATTTTTTTATCCACGCGGGTGGGGGGACAGCACCTTTTTCGAGAAGTATACGAGAAAGTTTAGGGGAGAACACTCCCGCTGGTTTTCTCTACAATCCTTAGGTTTCTCGGGGAGGATTAGGTTCCTTTTGCAATTATATCTCTATCTCTTTTTTCATTATTATCTTATGATATAAGAAACTCCTAAACACTTTTTTAACCATTGATACTGAAGTTATTGCGTCATTACTTTTTGCTTGGATGCAATTAGTCCAATGATTAAACAAAAGACAGTAATAAATAACTGACTTCATATCTGTTGTATTCGAATTTCATTCGATTGATAAGTAGATATGTTGTTGACTGCTGATTGATTGTAGTAGTCAAACATCTCTATTGAATAGGCTCATTAAGATGAAGTGCAATGAAGCAGAATTATCTCCACACTTCAATCATGATTATTCTAGGTGCTGAACGATTACTTCCACCAATTGAATAAAACGCAATCAATTCATTTTTAAATGCAATCGATAGGATGAAAATAAATAACAAAGGCTTTACTAGCTTTGAAATAAATAAATAAAAATTTATTTACAGTTAGCTATAGAAAGAGATGAAAATATTCGCTTTTATAGATTTATTTATAGGATATGTTGATACACTTTGCTCAAAATCAAGGAATATTCTTGAGGGAAAATAACTTAATTTAATTTGTTTATTAAATTGATTAATAAACAAATTTTATCACTTTCTTGTAAGTTAAGAACTACCACTTTAGATCTAAACTAATCACATTGAAATAATCGTTTCGTGATTTTCAAAATTAGTAAGAGCGTTAATATCATAAATGCCATTTTCTGTTTATGTGGCAAATTGGGACTTTTTATTTAAACTTTTGAATCCATTCTGCACTTTGTTGGGAAAAAGGGCATTGAAAATGTGAACTTAGATGACATGGGTAGTTGCTTTGGTCATGTGGTTGGACTTGCTTTATTTCGTTTTACAAAAAAATGGAGGGTAAATTAATTACAAGAGTTATATTTAGTAGCATCAGTAACAGAAATAAAGACTAGATTTGAGTCAATGAATTCTACTGAATCGAATTTTCCAGTAACATTTAATGCTGCTTCATTATTTCAGTTGGTTGTAAAATAAACTAAAAAATGAGACACATACATAATTCTATTAATCTATTTAAAATAGCTTATTCCACTTTACGAAAATTGGTTTGGTTTTATCTGAAATTTAATTGGCAATTAATGAAATTGTAATTGCGAAACTACTCAAACCTGAGTAAAATCTTTTGTATCATGAATAATTTATAGTGATAACACAGCTAATTACTTTATCAAAATTGAAACATGTCACGATGATGTTATTAATACATATATATATATATATATATATATATCTTGTTAGTACATTAATATCTCGAAACAAAATCAGTATAACCAACTTTACTGTTGGTTATACTGATTTTGTAAGCTGTAAGTAATTGTTTATAGGAACTAGAAAAAAAAAATTACAGCTGTTTCTGTAAGCTGTAATTTTTTTTTCTAGTTGCTATAAACAAATTTACAATGTATTAATTACAGAAGCTTTCTTAAAAAAACATTTTTTGTATTTCATAGAGTGTAAGAGAATGGGATTTTATTGATATGTATAATGTTCTTTTTTTATTTCCTGGCCCCTCATTTATCATCTGTCATTATGTCACAGACGCTATGTTGCGGTACATTAATCCTTTATGCATTGTGGCATAAAGGTTCAAAAGTCAGACTAAAATTACTTTTAAAATCACTTAGTGGTCTAAATGCAAACGAGATAAATCTGATCAATCAAACCAAATAAGAATTAATAATACAGTTCACTGAGAATAACCGCACACTTTCTGATCTACGAACGTCAATTTGGTTTTCATCCTAGTAACCTTTCACCTTCAGTTTTTTAAAATCAATTACCATCGCCTACGAATGATCTCTGTCAAACTTGATTCATTTGTTTTCACTGCCGTCACTGTCACTCCGTAACTGAAACATCCGTTTTTCTTTTTAGGGACGGAGAACATCTGACCAGAAGGGGATGCTAGCCCATTCAGAAACAATGCATCCTGTGGTCAAACGCCGAGTCCGGTCTCTGCAGTGATAGTTGGTGAGAGGTTACTCAGGTTCACCGCAGAGACAATAAACTTGCACATCTAAGATTGCCAACTGTGATATGGAGTCACACACTGCTTGTTAAAGAGATCACCTTGATTTGGGCGATAATCCAACAGAGGGGTGCACGATTTTACCGCAGGAAACAGATACCCCACGGGCGTAGTTGTAAGTGTTTGTTTCTTATATGTACTCCATCAGATAGCACTGAAAGTTCTCAGTAGTGATGCGTGGTTCGGCACGAATGGTTTCACTGCTTGTGGTATGTTTTGTTGAGAAATACTGAATCGATTGGTGGGTGATCCGAGTTTTGTTAGAAGAGTCCGTCCGAAGGAATTACAGTACGTGTGTGGATATCCTTAAATTAAAGCATTCCAAAGGAAGTTTGGTTATTTTACCAATGTTTTAAGGAAAATAACGAATGTTCAGAAATTATATTGGAAGAAAAATTAATAAAAGGTGTGAATTTGTAAATAAGTAGTGTGATTAAATAAAAAGCTCAGACAAGAGCGGGAATCGAAAATATTATATCGAGAAACATTTTAGCTATTAAAGACGCATTATAAATAGAGAGAGAGAGATTTCGTTAACCTCTAAACTCTAACGTATTACATAGAAATTTTCAATCCAAGTGAGGTTTCATATAGGCAAAAATAAATCATTTCTTAAAGAAAGAAATTTTAGAAAGAAAAGGCATATTTAAATAATGCATGTAATGCTTAATATTTGTTATAAAAATACCTAAAAATTTTATAAAATTATTTAATCGGAAGATTATTTGTAGCGTTTAAAAAAGTTTTTTTTTATTCTGAAATATTAAAAGTCCAACTGAATATAAATGTTAATTTTCTCTTCCATAAATCGATTGCAATTTAAATTCATTTTGACACGTACCTTAAATTTTTAATTATCATTTTAATCCTGCTATTTTATGACGACATAAAATTAAACTTAAATTTCAATTTATTCATGATTGTTTTATAGCCCTATTTATATCAATTTTGATATGTTTTAGATTTTATAACATGTTCGATAACGCATAGTTGAATCCGTCTCTTGAGCCTTTATAAATACACAAGCACAACAAAGTATTTCACGTTCTAGGTCACAGACTTTCCGTAATTAACCCCTTGACATGCGCTTTTATTTAACCTCTTAATTAGATGCCACCACCCATTTGGGATATTTTTTATTATTTCAATCTATTTAGGATGGTAAAGGATACTTGAGACATTTAAGCGTGTCCAGGTGATTTTTGTATTTAAAATTAATTGGTACGTTGACTTAAACAGGGTTTTAAATAGCAAAAATTCTATAATTCGATGCACGTGTCAGAGACGCCATTGTATGTTGAAGGGTTAAAGCCTTCAGATGTGGAAAAGGGGGAGCTTATATCCTCGCCGGATAGAAAACATGACGAATAAAAGCCTGATAATCTGTAACTTCTAAACAATAGAACTAACTAATCTTTAATATCGTGCACATATACAGTAAAAAAGACAGAAAATATATTAAATTATACTTAGAAGCGAAACTGAAAGAGTTTATATATTGTTCCTATTAACTTCTCAGAATAGAATTTGCATTCTATGTGCCTCTGAAAAGATTTATCTTAACAAAGTACCCGGTGATCCCAAAGTCAGGAAAAACTTAAAAAATTAATAATTCGGAAACGAATAAACAAAAAGACGACGTTTTCTTTGAACGGATTGGAAAGAAGCCGGATTTCTTTTTAATGACGAAAACAATAACAAAAATGTTTGATCAGTTCTTTATTTGACAGATGGTTTACAAGTTGCATGTCGCTTACAACACTAAAAGGAGTCTTACAACTGTTATAGTGTGCTATACGCATTCAGCAGCATAACTTTTAGACGAGGCACAGCATAAACAGCCTTCCTTGGAGTATGGCGGACACATGTTGGTGGATGGCATCTTTCAATGTTGGAGTTTTGTCGCGACACAATTTTGACTTCAAGAACTCTCGCCAGTGACGAATCCAGGGGGGACTATGTGGGCTTCTGTCCCCCTAGAGCTAATCCAGAATTTTGATTTTATTTAAAATCACTATAACTTTTTGTTCTTATTTTCCCTTTTAAAAAATAATAATAAAAAAAAACGTGCTAACATTTCTGTCTGGCTTGACAGGCTCAAAAATGTTCCTACTTTTCTGCTCATTCCACTTGTACCTGTAGCGTTAACGTGGTTGAAGACATTTTTTGGCTAGTTATTTCATTGTATTTTTTATTTAAACTATCGAAAGCATTTTATCGTTCTTTATGATTCTTATCGGCAGGTGAGTAAAATCTGTAAAGTTAAAGTGTTTTGGTTTGCTTAAGCCATGAAGTTTGACATTCATCACGACGATACAAAATTTTTATGACCTCAACCCCCCCCCCCCCAACCCAAACCCTGGATTCGCCACTGACTCTCACAATCAAAAGTCGAAAAGTGTCAAATCTGGGAGGCCATGCGTGTAGAAAGTAGCACGATCTTCCCCAAATGTTGAGCACAGCTTGCATTCTACAGACACGGCGGTATGCGATGGTGCTCCATCTTCCGTAAAGTTGACTGTATGCAGAGCCTGTCACGTTGCAATTCTGGAATAATGTTATTCTATTATAATGCTGCACGGGGCTCACAATTGGCAGAAACTTTTAAACGAGTCCCCATGACTGATGGACTGAAAAAATGGACTGATTAAGAAATCAGAGGTAAATCCATACCAGATATCTTTTGGTCAAAACAAAACTATTCAATCGTATTTTTTTTCCTGCTTCCGTCATAAAAAAAATCCGGCTTCTTTTCCACCCTTTTGGTGGAAATCGCATCTTTTTTGTTTCATCTTTATTTGTTTTCAAATTATCAATTTTTAGAGTTTTTTCTGACTTTTGGGATTATATGATTATATGATGATAGTATGATTATTAAAATTATTATGATTAATATGATTATGAGTAGTATGATTCCTAAAACAGTATACGTTTAATTTTAAAATTACGGGAAAAATACAGAGATATTTAAATAAATTCAGAAATATTTTAGAATTCCTTGTCACTTAAGGCCATTATGACTCCTAAATAAATACTGATAACAGACATCCTTGAAAAAAATTAATTGCAACAACCTTGCTTTTATTACAAGCTTCAAAGCTTGTATTTCGCACCGGCAATTAAAAGTTAACATCAAATGTAATATTAGTATATATATAAAGCGAAAAGTGAGAGTATAATCAATAGAAAATATCATTAAAGAAGAAAAACGCATTACACAAGGGACGAATCATAAAACGTTGCCTCTAACAAAACGCGCTCTGAGGTACACTGAACCACATTATACAGAGAGACATTTGTTTATCGCTAATATTTCTATTCCCTCCATGTAATATTCCCATCATTAGACTTTCTGCCGCGTAAAAGAGAAAGTTGCGTGACCTCCATCGGGCAGCATCCGGTCGCCCCGGGGCCCTCATTCCCTGAATAATTACGGCCCCGGGCGGCTGCAATTACTGTCAGATCTTTAAATGGCAACAGGTTGTGCCGTTGCGAAAGACGACCCCCTGTACACTTCGAGGAGAGGATTTCAACATCTCCGTGTCATAGGTTCTCTCTTTTTATTATTTCAAAACAGTCGTTTTCAATGACAACTCCAAGAAAAATGGCTGCATTGTGAATAGATGCTAGAAAATAATGCAGATATTGCTTTTTAGAATACATAATACAACATAATGGAGATGATCTTTGAAATTTCATTCGTTATATTTTGAATTTTACACGCGTTAGTAATGAGAAAATAAAACATCAACTAATTCAAATCTCGACATTAGCAATTAGAATTTAATGGAATCAATTCTTTCTCGTGTGATACGCATCATGTGGACTGCACCATTTCAATTTTGTAATTCATTGCACATATTGCAGGGGATAGGGAAGGGACGTGACATCACCAGCAGCTTAACATACCGTGCAATAAAATATCAAACGGCATGGTCACATAAACATCACATGACATCACAGTGTGACGTCATGTGAATTGACTCTATTGAATTGACATGCACCATATAATTATGCCTTATATGTTGTTTTCTGGACTAGAAAAGAAACGACAGTGAACTATATTATCAATGTTGAATTGCGAAATTCGCTTAATAACCCTAATATTTCTTCTATCAATTCAATTCAATGGGTCTCAATAATCTAGCAACATCCTCTGTTAATTCTGTTATAGCAATATCAACACATTTTTTAAAATAAAATAGTAGATAGTTATATTTTCTGATTCATAAAAAAATTCGCCAAGTAGTTAACTTAACACTAACTGATTTTTTAAAATATCACTTGAATTAAACTATTTTTTATCTTTATTGTGTAAACTTTCGCTGCCAATTCTATATTGTCACCTCTCAACTAGTTTAAATATACAGTTTAGAGATAATTTCGATTTCTTTGATGCCAAGGAAAATGAGAATATTCCTTTTGCAGATGATAGTAACAAACACACTATCAAGTAAATGCCTTTTATTAGTACATAGTTTGTTTAAATTCCTGTTTAGGAGAAGATCTATAACAAAATGCATTTTATATAATGAACAACCTTTGTATTTACAATAATATTTTCGAAAATTTCCATTCCGTACTCTTCCATACTCAGTCGTATGTAAGCAAAGATTCATTGGCTCTATAAACAATACATAAAAATACATAAACCAAACAGGACTCATTACACCACATGAGGTATGATTCATTTCAAAATTTATTCAGCCTTAATGTGATACTGAGATATTAGGTTTTAAACTTATAAACTAAAATTTAACAACTTCAAAAAGATTTATATTTTTAATCCATAGTTGACAGTTCAATAAATCTATTAAAAGACAAGAAAATGTAGCTTTAAATTTTATTTCTTTATCTTTATTATGTAGCTTTATTAGTTTAGCAGGAGCCTGAAAACGGGAGCCATCAAGTCTAACTGCCATGAAGCGGCAGTTGCCCTAGAGGCGGCTGGGCACCTTAGTCTTTTACACCTAGTACTATAATAATAATCATAAAAATAATAATTATAGCGATCTTTACTTCAAAAGAGACTCGGATATATTTATACAGTTATTGAGGTTAAGAAATCCCCACCTTAATGAACTACAACGATGCGTCTGCAACTCGCATCTTAATTGGGACATTTCCTCACTGTAATGATAAAACAATTTTCTTAACATTTGCTGCGTGATTTCTTAGTAATGAATGTGCTTCATCGATATATGTCTGCATGATATTTAAAATTGGTGCGATATGTATGAAACCAAATATCTACCAATATTTTTTACGTAAGAAAACCCCAAAATTGTCTAATCCCCCATAAATTGAATGCCACTGATTGAATACCGTTATTGCAAGAGAAAACTTTTGTGTTATAACAGAGAGAAAACATAAATGTTTAAATAAATGTCTAAAAACATAAATGAACTAAAAACATAAATGCCTAAAAACACAAGAATTTTCGCTTTGTACTTGCACCACAATTACTTTCGGTAAACATCTTGGAAGATTAATTGAAAATCGTGAGTTTCATCCGTAGAAATTTTTATATCCTTGGTTTACGTAATTTTGATGCAACGAATTACTGTCTTCCATTTTTACCGACCACTTATTTTATAATTTTTTATCTTTAAATTAATCTATGAATTGCTAAATATATTCTTTAAATTCTAACATAAAAAAATTCTTTCCTTAATAGTTATTTGATATCTATAAAAAGAAATTATATCGAGACAAAAAAGATAATCGTTTGCTAGTGAAAAATCATTGTTATTGCAACCTATTGACATTTTCGATAAAAATAAAATCTTTAGTGCTTAAATTTTGAATTTGATTGAAAACCTCAGATACTGTTCAGCAATGGATTCCGAGACTACCACTTTTGGACGATTTTACACCGGAAAGGGGTGTCATGCAATGAGTCATATGATCCCATTTCCGGAGTTCTTTGTTAGATCATGCTCAGTAAAATGTAAACATCACCCTTCCATTCTTTACTTTCCCCCTATTTTGATGAAAATAACTTCGCCCGGTGCATGCGCAAAAGCGTAGAGGGTTTCCGAATCCGTTGCTAAACAATACTAAGTCTACTATAAAGGGCATTGACCATTTGCGAGATAGAAAAGCAAAGATAGAAAAACTTACAACAAAGAAAAAAAATCTGTAAATCTAATTATCTCATATATTTTATGCATTTTACTGACAACCTGTTGATATGGATAGGAGTAGCGTGAAATTATTGCCTGATACATTTTTAATGCATATCATTTACTTTAATAGGGTATAAATTCAAAACACGCTTTTGCGAGAATTGTTTACTGAGTGTAACACATTCCTGTTACTATCTTACGTCGGAAACAGGAATGCTGATAAACCCAAGAAGCAGTAAAACACTACTATAAGTGAAGAGAGATTTTTTTTCTGCATCAGTAAAAATATGATCAAAAAATAACATACCTTTGCTCTGTCACCGAATTACAAGATAAGAAAAGGAAAGGAGGCGGATAATTTATTATCTAAGAGGGCTGAGGAAATGAATTATATTCTAGCCTTAAGCGTAATCAGAATAAAGTGTATAAACAGTCCTTTATCGCATTACTACCTGCTACGGATATAAATAATAAATATTTTTCCAACGTTGGCAGATTGTGATAAAAAAACGAGTATGTTTATTGTCAGCGTCAAGCGTGGTATAACTTAGAAAAATTCAGCAAAAAACAACTATAAATAATAATGGATGAATTATATTGCTCTAATAAATAATGAAAAGATGCTTAGTAATTAAAGTGTAAATAAATCAAGATAAATTTACTTGGGATGTAAGCTGTGTGTAGCTACTGATTATTTAATCCATTTCCTTGGTATTTGATATTGTTTTTATTGTTTTTCCCAAAAACAATCAAATTTTAAGAACAATTCTTAAATATTAAAGGAATCAATTTAATTTATCGACGAAATCCTGTTTTATTACAGAACAAGTCATTTTATGGCGCAATGGTGTAAAGTCAAGTCAGTACGAACTTATGATAATCATTTTATTTGTACTTTTATGTAAATTGATATGTATTTTTCCATATTT
Organism: Araneus ventricosus; assembly: GCA_013235015.1. Taxonomy (NCBI): domain Eukaryota; kingdom Metazoa; phylum Arthropoda; class Arachnida; order Araneae; family Araneidae; genus Araneus; species Araneus ventricosus. The sequence goes on from BGPR01000083.1 coordinate 977,813, forward strand.
CAAATCTGCAAGTAATTGTGCAAATTTTTAAAAAGTGCATATGTAAATTTAAATTTGAAAACTTAATTACGATTTTAAAATAGGCGGCTACAGAATCTTTAACAACGAAAAAGCAACTTAAATGTAGTCCAATTACAATTGTTCAGTACAGTCCAAGTACAATTGTTCATGACAATACAAGTAATAAAAAGATTTAATAGATTTTTTAACTACAGTTACATAAAACATTTCCCTTCTTAAATATGATTTTTACAGTCAGTGAAATAGTTTTAAATATTGGAAATACATGTATGAAGTAAACCAATTCCGTATAAGTTTCCGAACATGGATTTCGCTTGCACGAAAAGTTTTTAAAAAACTAGGTAATTTATGCAAACAAATGCTATGAAAAATTAATACGAAATGGTGCAGCTTGAAAATCAGGCAATATGATAAATATCCATACATGTTGGACTTAATTTTCAAATTGCTAAAATATAATAATTTTTTTCTTAAAAATTTTTCAATGTGTTTGTGTAAATTACCTGGAAAATTTCATATGATATAATGAACAATATTTTAAAATTGATGCGCACAAGCGAAATACGTGTGCGACAACTTATCCAGAATTGGTTTGCTCTAAAATATACATTTGAGATGCTTAAAAATATTAGATTGCCTTTTAAGTTTATGTTTATGAAGGAACATGTTTTATGTAACTGTGGTAAAAGAAACTATCATAGTCTTTTAGTATTTGTTAAGTCTTAAATAAGTTTAGATTAATTTTTAAAAAAGAGCTGTTGCTTAGAATTGACTTCTTTTCCATTCTTCTAATAAAATATGCGTTAAAATTCAGTTGTTTATAAACATGCATTAATGGGGTGCTAAAATTCCAGATTTTACGACAAAAGGGAAAAAATATTTTACCACTTACAATTTTCAAAGTTTTGCCAACTTAAGATTCTTCATGTAATTTATAATATTTCACTTTTAAGTTTGTTTTCCGATGTTTGCATTCTTTTTATTTCAAAAGATTTCTGAAATTGCTTTAGCTATTTGTAACAGATTAGGAGATTTTCTTTCCATTTCTTCTCTTAGTTAGATTTGTCATTTATATTGCTTTGGAAAGGGTTCAAAATTTCACCTCTTGAATCCCAAAAATATCAAATTCTGGTGTAATGTGCGTATTCCATACTTTTTAAAGTTCTTTGTCTACCATTTGGAAAAAACTAACCTCATTGCTATATTCTCTTCAACTGTAGAACCACTCGTTAGAGTTAAATTAAAATCAACTACAAAATCCAAACTTTTTCTAAATAGCAGGAAATTGACATAATTTTCATTCTTCTAGAAAAGAAAACACTCTTCGCAAAAGGCACAAAAATAATTACAAATGATAAGCCTCATTTCTTTAATAGGAAAGGATTCTCTCCTGGTGACATTTTTAAAAAGAGCTGAATCTCATTAAATCGTATTTAAGTAAAGATAGCGAGAGTCGAAAAAAAATGACACAAACTTTTATTTGTGACGTTTTTCCGAGAACCACAATGGAAAAATATTAGTTTTTGTTCGCAGATAATCAAAAAAGAGAAGTTGCATATTTATAATGAGATAAAAATACGACCTGTATGGGAAAAGGCGCTTGAAAATAGTCATGAAAAATCAAAAACGAACATGGCACAACAAATATTTCTTTCTTCTATCCGAATACGAAAGTTAATAGAAAATCAAAAACCAATAATTACTGTCTCCTGGCAAAGAACTTCTAACCTTGAGACCCGAGGCCCATGGGATACTAATTTTGAAACAGGTTGGGGCCCACTTTCTCCCCACGGAGGCCATTATTTTCTAGAAGCCGGCTGCTTTCATCAGGGGTCGAAGATCTTGAGGGGGAGTCTTAAAGTCTTATGTAAAGAATTAAAACAGTACGTGTAAAATCTAATTGGCGGACCGTTCAAAGGACTTTCCCATGGCCACTTTTAAAAGGGAAGAGAATTTTCACTGACAGTTTGGTAATGCAGAAGGACTATAATTTTTTTTATTTATTTATTATTTTTTGTTATTATTATTGTTATTTTTTTTTGCCAATTGAATTTGTTATTTTCAGGTTTTTCTGAATATGTTCTATTAAATAAAGACTTTCCAAATATACATTTTTTTACAAGAAGAAAATTTTGTAAATAATTTCTTATTTATATAGAGACATTTAAAAAAAAAACGGGGTTATTATTTAATAGATGTTAATTTTTATCTTAGACTTTTCTCAGCTCGAATCGAATCAGAAATGCTTTCCTATCGTTCAAGTTCTGAGTAGAATGGTTTATTATTTGCTATTATAATTTTTTTATACTCTTCAAAAATTTAATATTATTTAAACACCGTAAAAACAGGTTGAAGTATTGTTATATATTAATGAAGAACTAAACTATTACTATATTACTGAAAAACTGAAACTATATCACTGAAGAAAAAAAATCACCATGGCGTTGAATAAATGAAGTATTTTCTCTGTAATAATAGGGTAAATGTTTTTATTCATTGTTTAATTAAGAATTTATCTTATATAAACTCTTCTCTCCCCTTTCCATTATGAAAACTAAGCTGTTTCGGTTCAAGGCAATGATAGTACCTCTGTGATAGTTCTAATAAATTGTTATGGACAATGACTTTTCATTCAAGATATGGAAACGAAACTTCGTGTAGATTTCTGAAGAATAGTCCACACATCTCGGAGAATGCTTATAAATTATGCCCTAATGATGGTCAGATACCAAAATAGTCAGAACCAGTAAATAAAAGTCGGTCGTTACAAATAAAAGAATGCCATATCGAAAATGGCAATTAATTGATTCTGCCTCGTTACGGAAGTTGCCTAATTCTTTTTTGAAGTTAAAAAAATTAATCGCTTATTAAAAGATACCCGTTGAAAAGTAAATACATTCAAATGCATCTACCATTACCTTTATTTATCTAAACACAATAAAGCTCATAGACCTTATGCGGTCGCTTACTTTATTTGATGATTAGGATCGCTGATTCCAAGCACATTAATCATTATTTTTCATCACAGAATGCTTAATTATTCAAGATGAATACTTCCGCTTAACCTCCTACACCTCAGGAAAGCATGAGGAGAAGCACTAACTCATGGAGACTCACCCAGTTTAGATACAATCGATTTAGGGACAATGACTTTTCATTCAATTCTTTTAGCGATAAGTTCATAAATGGGCAATGAGAGAGTCCTTAGTTAAAATCAATCAGATATTTATTTTCCCTTCCAATAAACAACAAACTCCTAATTGACTATGAAAAACTAACAATGGACACCCGTATTTCTTCCTCCAGGTTGTGAATGGAGAGCATTTTTCGCGCCTTATTCATATATTCGAATACAGATTATTGGTTTGTGCGCGTCGGATAACAAAATATGGATTTTGCTTCCTCATATCTGCAGAATTTGGTTTACTTCCTCGAGAGAGAAAGTCGGATATTCAGATGTAGTGATTCTGGACTACGAATATGTACGTTTCTTTGTCATGAAACTATGTATAAAGTTAATGAGATAATTACTCGCAAAAAATTTTGAATGAAGTAAGTAATTGTTTCTGAAAAGTACTTTCATAATTTCCTTGAAGTGTGAAACAGATTTATTGAATGAACTCCAAGCTTCGAGGGCGATCTACCCGGAATGGGCTTTAGAATACTGAACCAGGAACAGATTGCGAAAGCAATAGGCGAACTGGCACTGTTTTTCCAGATTTCAATCCCAGTAGAAGGATAGCTAAATCATGCAGTAGCATGAATATGGGAACTTAAATCTGAGACCCTCCAACCACTAAACTGAGATTTGACAACTACTATAGTTTCAAAACGAAGATCACATTTTCTTAACATTAAAATAGTTCATTCGATATTAAGAAAAAATGAATATATATATGAGTGGGTTACATATTAAAATGATCTTGTTGTAATCTTTTAATTTGATCTATCCTTATATTAAATGGCTAAGATATCTAATGTCATACAATTCTGTAATAAGCAGTTAGCGAAAGGAAAGTGTGTTTATTAGTCTTTATATTGGAAATATCGTTGCATAGAGGTCAATTATAAAAGTAAGTCTGTATTACTGTTCATATAATACAGTATGGGAAAATCACCTTTTATTGAACAGAAAATAACAACCATACGTGAAGGAAAAATTAATCATGGGGATTTTCAAATATATGTAAAAATTATATATGTATTATATATAATTTTTAGCTAGGCTAAAATCTTTGCAGGCTAGCGGGCTGCAGCGCCCCCCCCCCCAGAGCTAAACCAGAATTCTTGATTTTATTTAAAATCACTACAATGGTTTGTTCTTAATTTCCCTCTTTTTTTTAAAAAAAATAATAATAACGTGACAACATTGCTTTTTGACTTGACATGCTCGAAAATTTTCCTGCTTTTCTAGTTATTCCACTTGTACTTGCAGCGTTGACGCGGTCGAAAACATTTTTTGTCTAGTTATTTCATTGTATTTTTTATTAAATTATCGAAAGTATTGTAGTTCTCTTTATGATTCTTATTGTCAGGTGAATAAAGTCTGAAAAGTTAAAGTGTTTTGGTTTGCATAAGCCATGAGGTTTGATATTCGTCACGGCGATACAAAATTTTTATGATCTCAGCACCCCCCCAGACCCGAATTCTGGATTCTCCACTGTATTGAATCCATTTCGAATTTAGTCCTTAGCCCTTGACAAAGTGGACCAGAATGGATTCTTTGTGATTCTCTCCTAGAACTCATTTTTCTTAGTCTTTGCTTTCTTTGAACGATTTTGATTTCCATAGCTTCAAAACAAGATGTTAGTCTTAGTAAACTAAACTAACGCTCATAGATTCAACCAGGAAAAGTCTCCTTTTTCTGATTCGCAATAAATACTGGGTGAAACAAATGTTTGTCAGTAATTTATTCTCGTCTATCATTTCCTAAAATTCTACATTAAATGAAAATTGCATCGAAACGGTAAATTGGTTTGACTTCTCCTCTGGAGATTCCGATCCACCGTAATGGTATCAAAATCAAGGTGCTTCGACTCCAACCTTCTCACGCTGTGTTTCGAACTTCCTCACTTTGATCCCGAATCGGAATGCGACGTGTTTGTATCTTCTCTGCCTCGTTAGTAGAGCGAAAAAGGTAGTGGGAAAAAAACTTTTATTTATTGCTGATACTCGTGATCTCTTATTGGAGTTGGCACATCTCAAGTTATGCGGTTTCCAATCGAAACGTAAATAACGGTTGTAAAGTTCTTCGTTATAGCATACGCGAAGGACAACATCTGGGTGATTGTGTGTTATATGATCGATGTTACGCGACCATTAGGAGAAATGACTATTTCTTTTATCATATCAATATTTTCTACCAATAATTTGTTACTTAATGAAATAATTAATATTGACATCGAAGCTAGGTATCAATGAACAAACAAAAAACAATAGGTGAACACTAGTTCAGTGGTTCCCGACATTTTTTGCGCCATGACCCACCTACGCCTTTCTAAAATTCTTATGCCCCTATGTAGCATATACATAATTTTTGATATTCACAAAAATTAAATTGTTCACTGAAGGATCTTAAATGATAGGTTTTTAGGAAGAAAAAACTAGGAAATTGTTGAGACACACAATAAGTAAATTTTCAAAACACAGAATGGAGAACTGAAATTCAAGTGCGAGGTAATTTTAATGAAATATTTTAATTATTAGTAATTATTTTTTATTTAAAATTAGTGAGATCCTTGCTGCAAAGAGATTTTATGTTAGGTTCCAATTTAGTTAGCTTCAGTCTCATGGCTCCCCGTTGTGATATATTCAGACGATTTCTTTCTTCTTTTTTTTTCATTTTCGGATTGCCCCTCTTAACAATCAAATTGCCCCCCTCCGTGGGACCCCACGTTGGGAAACACTGCACTAATTCAATTTACAAAGTTAAGGATTCCAGAGAAACTTTTAAAATGATGTAATATGGACAAAAATCTTAATTCTTAAATTATAATGTTGAGAGGTTCTTCAATGGCCAGTTTCTAAGCTTCGATGGTTATTTTTCAAGGTTTAATCTTTCCAAACGAAATTAATTTAAAAATACAAAATTAATACTTCGCTGAATAGTCCTGCAACATCCGATAAATATGCACTCATTGAGAAGATAATATTTATGCCCAAGGCAGATAAAATATAATAAATGATTCTCATTTTAAATGCGGTTTCGTGAAGATTAAAGATTTTCTTCTAGCATTCTAATGTATTCAGTTATTGAATATATCTATATTTTTCAAAATGGAATCACATTTAGAGAGTGTTAAAGGATTTTTTTAGCATCAAACTACAGAACCAATCAGTTATCTGTAACATTCTTATTAAAATTTATAACGCTTTTCGATTATCATCAATTCTATCGTCCAAATAATTAATCACCTATAGCTTGAATCTAATCATTATAAAAATGTATAATTTAGAACAAAACTGATCATGATGAATATTTTAATGTTGCATTATTGATTTTTCTCTATTAAATCATTTGTATATATTTTTTCATTTTCTAAGGTATTTGTGATTTATATTTTTGAACACTTTTGTAAATATTAATTCTTTAATGATTGAAATTTTGACTTTGATTTCTTGATGGAATTCAGTGCGAATTTCCTGTTATTATTTTTTATTATTATTACTATTTTTACTGTCTTTTCTACTTCATTTAATTATTTTGCATTATTGTTATTCGTTTTTAATATTTCTTTTATTTTCTTCTGTACTTTTATTCTATTTTGTTTTTGTAAGGCATTATTTCGCATACAGACGGAATTATTTTATATACTTACTTCTGCAAGCCTCGTGTTGTACATTTGTGGTGAACGAGGAGTATCTCATGTTCACTAATCAATCAATAATCAAATGATTAAAAGATTAACTTGCACGTGATCTTTTGGTTCTTAAAATAAGACAAAAAGCAGTTAAGTATAAGGCAAGAATACGAATTCTTAATAAAAACAAATTCAATACATGCCCAATCATAATTTACTGACAACTTCGAACTCTGTGAATTTTACAAAGCTTATCGTTTAGTTTCATGTCAAAAACAATTCTTAAAAGCATCCTTATAGATATATATTTTTACTATTTTGTATTTTGCAAAAGGTTTAAATAAAGTTTTTAATATTAGATTTTTAAAATAAAAAAAATTAAAGAGAAGCCTGCTCGGATATAAGGACAACATTAAATATAAAAAATAACAATAAAAGTGTAAATAAACAAATTCCAGCTTAACTCAAAATAATTATAATCAGGAATTATTTTTTAAATAATTATCATGCAATTACAAGCAATCAAACATATCCTACATCTTTCGAAATGCGATTAAGTCGGATAACGACACAATTTGTAACGCAGTTTTCCTTGAAATACAGCTTTGTACATTAGTTACGGAGATCTTGTTTGTCATCGAGTGTCTTGTTAAGAATCGTAGCAATTAAAAGCGGAAAATGTACGAGCTTTCGTAAGAAAATTTATGTTCACAACCTCGAAATTTTTTAAGAGGAAGAAAAAAAAATTCTTAGCGCTTGAACAAAAACTTCATGCGTAAAATACAAACAAAACAAAACGAAAGCAACTAATCTTCGAAAGTAAAAAAATACTCAACTCTACTTTTAAAAATCAAAACATATAAATTATGATTCAAATTACATAAATAAGGATTAATTTTGACTTGGTGACAAATCACTTCTGTTTTTTATTGCCGTCATTCCAAAATATATAAAATAACCTCTTTTTATAAGAATTGTTATATTATAGAAGCTCGCAATGCACTGAGAAAACTACAAATTTTCCCTGACCATGCCAAAAGACATATTATAATATTTAAAAAATTGCAATTTTGTCGTCTATATTTCCATATACATATTCCCAACTACACAAGCTAATCACTTAGTTACTTTATGAAATATAGTATCAAAATGCTGCTAACTAATTATTTTTAATTGGTTGGCGTTTCAGTCCTTGTTAGGGAAAAGATTAAAATTATAAATCCCATTTATTTGAAGTCTCTTATTAAAAAATGATACATTATAAAGATTTTAACATATTCCTCGTTGCGTTTGTCTCTAATTTTAACCTATGTGAAGTTGAATTTTATTTGAAAGACACAAGTGCATATAAAAAATAAAATTTTAGAGTTGAAAATTAATTAAATTTTATAATTAAAATTTAAAATTTAGAATTGGATACATTGCCAATTAATATAAAGCTTTTTTTAAATAAAAAAATTTTAAATAGTAAAAATATTCTGTTCTTATTTAAACTTATATTACTAATTAAAATCTTCGTATCAAGTAATTTAAATATCATAAAGACACAAATAATCCGATACAAAACACACTTGTATCATCTGCATCTAACTAAAATTATAATTATGTGGAATACAATTTTTTAAAGACTATTTTTTGGTAATTTTAAATATCCCAATGCTTTGTTAATATATTAAAATGGACGTTCACAGATAAAAAAAATTTTAAATGATTAAAATACAAAATACTTAACAAAGTATTTTACAACCTAGTCTACATTTGGAGCAAGATTTCTTGAATATTTGCACAAAATTTGCAGAAAATGTATTGAGAATTGAGAGTATCCGCACAAATGACTTTTATTTATGCATGTGAATGTAAAAGCAGTTTAAGATTTTGAAATGTTTTTGAACCATAAGTAACTTATTTCTTAAACGGTGTCGATAAAAAATTTGCTGACCAGTTATGATTTTGTTTAAAACGTCTGCTCAACACGAGATAAATGATACACTTTATTGACAGTTATTGATTATCCTTCATACTGATTTATGCTAAATTATAATAATTAAACCTAACGGAGACATGGGCACACCGTTAATGAAAATGTATCATTTCGTAGCAGATACGAAAACACCTTGTGGACGTTTTTATGGTATTCATAACTTCAATTATTACTCAAATACAGTACCCGCCCATTCTTTTCTCGAAACTTTTAAATTCGAAAAGTTTCCTTTCTAAAAAAAATGACAGCCGTTATCGTCCGTCAATCTGCAACAGTTCTTCACTTCGCTATAGCTTATTGGCCACATTCGCTACTGTAGATAACGAAGGTTGTTAAGTGAGACATTTAACTCAGCGACCGAGTTCGACATTTTAATTAATCGCCTGTCTGAAGGCGTAAGAGATAGCCATCGCCATTTTTCATGCATTTGTGCCTTCATACTTAAGTTCTACTCTAGCAAATGACCACAATTAGAATCCCACGCTTCTTTTTACACAAAATGGCGCGAATGAGTCAAGTGAAGATGGAACATTTTTTTGCAGCTACCATTTTCTTTTGTTCTCGAACCGTGATTGGATATTGAAAACAACATAGAAGGACAAGACTTAGAGTATCTGAAGTGCTACTTATCAGAAAGAGATTAGCTTTAATCCGCGGCTGAGAGCGAGATTGAGTAATGCTTACAATAAGAAATAGAAACGACTGTCGAATCAAAGATGACTGCACGCTGACTGATTAGCTATGGAAATTTGAACTCCATTTCGCCTTTTAGCAAATAATTCGAGGCTGAGATTAAAAATTTTTGTAAAGCAATTCAGAGCATGTTAAGAAATAGCAGTATTTTGTTTTCGAAAATACATGTCGGGAATTTAGACAACTTGGTAGTAAAATTAAAAAGTTAATTCGATATAAAAAAATAAAAAGTTACATATAATTTTGAATTTAATTTGAAGTGTGCTTCAAATATATTCGGAATGTTGGAAATATAAGCTCTGTTTTAATGATTCTGACTGAAAGATGAATCCTAAAATATTTAGACTGTAATCTCAAAATTATGTATTATTTTTGGTGATATATTAAGCCTAACTTTTCACAGATGTATAACTGATTGAATGGTTTATGTTAAAATAAGTGTATTATTGTAAAGAGACTCTTAAAAAAATTATGCAAAAGTAAGCAAACTGAATCAAAGAAAATAAATATATTATTGTATAAAAACTGTAAAACTATTAGAAAGTTAGCAACAAATTAATTAAGATTCCAGAACAACAAAGCGTTTTCAACATTTCAAAAAGCAACACTTATCTCTAAACATCTAACAAAGGTCCTGTCATCTCCTTAGGGAGAATTCTTTTGTAAATTGCGTGATAAATTGATATTAGCAACAAAGTTTTTCCCATATTCATCTCGTTTTTCTTTGTCATAATTTCATCAGTTACTAGCTTTCGGGTTGTATCGACATGAACATCTTACTTTTGAGAATGAAAAGATGTAGCAAAAAAGAGGAAGAAAGAGAGGAAGGGATGGTGTACTTTTCAGCAAAAAATTTATAGCTTCTAGATTTCCAGGAAGATCCTCAGAAGTGTGACCTCCATCATTTTACTCAATCAATTCTTTTAATTGTCAGTTAATTACAAAGTTAGGTCGCACGTAAAAAAATCTTTTCTTGCTAAAAATATCGCGTGCTATTTTAAGTATCAATGAAAACATCTGAACTTTTTCTTTTATTGGAACAATAATTTTGCCTCCTTTTGCACAACAACGAACATTGAACTATCTTCAAATTATTCTTTTTATTAGCTCGTTTCTTTTTATCTCTCCAAATAAAAGATAACAATTTGCTTTTCTCTGTGGCAACACTCACAAAGCAATTTATTGAGTTACCGTAATGATCGGACCTACAGTTACTGTTATCCCTTGAATATAATGGAAAGGAAGGAACCTTTTATTACGCTTGGCACACTTTGTTTAACGATGCGTTCTTTATATTTCTGATAAGTAAAGAGCGCACACTGCACATCTCTTCAATTAAATATTAAGGAACTTAGGTGAATGAAAAGTTCTTAGAATTAATGTGGAAAGATCTGAATTCTAGAACATCAGCAGAACAGCATTATTTCGAAAATATATACATTCAGGTTGGGTGTATCAGTTTTTTAAAACTATTGTATACACCGATGGTAGATAACAGTATAACTTTTTGTGTCGACACTCGAGTGCTATAAATAGTTTATGAAACAAGGGTAGGGTGAGGTGATGCTTTAAAAAATCTTAGTTTTAGGTAGATTCTTTATAGGAATGCTGCCTTCTGCAATGGTTCTTATGACACCAGTTCGGGAAATTTCTGCACTATACATACCAAAATACATTCTTATTAGGTGAGGTATGTATTTTGACTTTTACTTTTTTTATTCTCATACCATTTTTTTCGACACTTTCCTTTTAATATTTTAATCATTGGATTCTCATTGACAACTGTTTTTTTAAGCTGTCTTGCGTTCGAGATGACTATTTATCCGAGTTATCTTGTTAACTTGATAACCAGAGTAATTTTCATTGGATTCGAACCAGCGAAATTTATGTTGCAGGGAAGGTGATAATCTCGACCGAGTTCGTAGATGAGCCATCTAGCTCAAAAGGGGTGAGAATGGTGATGGTTGAAATTTTCGTTTTCCCGTCATTCCCTTTCAACTGAAAATAGAACGATAGTTGAAATCGATATAATATTTCCCGAAAAAAACCTACCTCCGCCCTCAAGGACTTTTTTTTCTTTTCACCAGCAAAATTTTTTTAGCATTGTTATTCCAAATGATGACTTTTTAATTTTCAAATAAAATTACTCTCTATTAGGAAAAGAGAAAATTAACTTATTCTAAAAAGTACATATTAAGGGTAAATTAGAAATTTTTACAATTTTTTTTTTTTTTTTGCTTCATTTAGTTATAAATGCTTTCTTGTTATTATTCATCTTCAATTGCTTCTGAAATAAATTTTGTTGATAAGAATCTGACTTAGTCTGAAGAATTCGGTGCTAGTATTTGTTGCAAAATCGTCCTGTTCCAAAGCAGCACAGGACCTTAAAGACAGATCTTTAGCGCCAAGGTTGATTCACGTTGACGACATCAGGGGCGGCGCCAGAGGAGGGACCGGGGGACAAGGACCCCCGTCGGGGATGCTGTTCCCCACCCCCTTCGTCGGGGAGAAATTTTGTATCCCTTAGGGGAAAATTTTTGTACGGGGTATTGAACTATAGTTCATAAATAATAATCTGAGGAAATATTGAGACCAATTTCATTACACTCGTCCCCCCCGTACAGCAGGCTTTGCCTCCCTATCGGAGAGACCGTCCCCCCTGTCGGGCAAATCGGGCCCTCCTAAGGCAAACTCTAGCGCCATTCCTGGACGACATCGAAACAAGCACCTCATTCTTCAAACTTCCGCATTATGTTGATTTGAGGGAATCTGATCTTCCACTAATTTGAATATACCATTAAGGCAGAAAAATATCTAAGTGCTTAAGTATGTAATAAAAAAAGACTCGTGCTTCTTGAATTTCAATTAAAAATGATTACTTCAATTACGAACAAAACAGCATTTAATCAATGTCATATTTTTTTTATTCAGGAACAGTATATATTTAAAGGTAGAACGATTTCTAGCAGCATTTTTAATAACTTCCTAATTTCTAAAGTTTATTATCTTTTCCATCAGCTAAGAAGGATTGCATATTTAATCACCCATCTCAACACTTTTAAGTATCTATATTAATTACCTTAATATTAAAAGGAAGTAGCCTACAGCGTTGAAATACGATTGCTAAGATAAGCTTAAGGAAGATTTCCTTTTATCTTTCATGTATCATATAACATTAAAAAATGTCGTAAAACAATAATTTTACCGAGTGAAGATTCTTTTTTAGTAGTTTTGGGCCTCGAGAAAATGAAAGAAACCAGTTTATGAACGGTTCAAGTCTCATTTGTTTTATTACATATTTATCGTCATAACATAAATTCTTGAAAAAGTGTTTATAGTTATCATCTAAAAGAGCATATTGCTAAGTTTCTTTCAGCTTTTTGGAGTTCTTGACCTTAACCTCCATAAAGCTGACGATCAGTTTGTTCTTCCTTAGTTTTGATCATAAGTCGGTACATTTTAGTATATGTTTTAAATATGGATCATTTGCTTGAAAGTATTTCGTGAGTTTAAAATCATGTGTTTCATTTTGTTGGCATGATATTGCAGTTGAAAGGCAAAAATCGACGATAAGTAAGCACGCTTTAAAAACTTTAACAGATTACTGACGAAAATTGTGATTCTGACGATCGCGATTCAGCTTTTGTACTTTAATGGAGTTAAAGAACTAAATTAGCATTGAATAAGACCAGGTTCAGAAAAAGGATTTTCAGCCATTTTGTTAGAGCATTAATAAACTGTTAAATACTTTATTATATTATTCTTATAAAATACTCTCCCTATATATGTGGTTGATTTTGTCTCAACATACTTGTTTGAATGTCTTTTCGTTCTCTTATTGTCAGTTATTGGGAAGATTGAAAATCTATAACTTCTTTCATCCTATTTCATCTGTTAGTTTACCCATCGGCGTTAAAGCTACGCTGTGTAGCCTTAACCCCCTAACATACCACGACGTGTCTGACACGCGCATCGAATTACAGAATTTTTGATATTTAAATCCGTATTTAAGTCAACGTAACAATTAGTTTTAAATACAAAAATCATCTGGACGCGCTTGAATGCCTCAGGTATCCTTTACTATCTCAAATAGATAGAAATAATAAAAAATGGGTTGATTAGATGCCTCCGCCTAAATGGGCTGTGGCATCTAATTAGGAGGTTAAATAAAATCGTATGACAAGGAGTTAACTGAGCTTCTTAACTCTGAACCGCGATTAAATAAAAAGGACGATACCAGAGCCAACACCTTGCTCTGCAAATTTACCATGTTAACGTATAGGTATTATTCTTCGAGCAGATTTAATCTGCATGTAGCTTAAATTCTATCCGCAGATTAAATCTGTAGATAACATTATCTGTTATAGCATATAATCTGTTGCAAGAATGAAGACTCGAATCACGACACTCGTTAAACTACAAACTACACACGTATTACAAAACACACTAATTATAATACATATTACCAAATAATTTTCCTATCTGTCTAATCTCGGACCCCATCCTTTTTCGAACTTATAATTTGGACGTAAAGAAATATAAATATTTCATTATTTTCGAACATTAGGGCAGACTTGGGAGATTTGATCCCTTTTTCAGTTTTTAATTTTTATTTTGGAAAAAACAAAATTTTAAAAAAATGTTTTCAGTCATTATTAAAGGCTTATTTGTCTTTTTGTTGTAGTATTTTTTTTTATTTTTGAAAAACCATTTTTAAAATAAAGATAAATTGTTTTCCAACAATTAGAAAAGGGATAAAGTCTCCCCAATTGCAGGGAGACTTGATAATTGAAACAGATGAATTGAAATTATTCAAATTAAGCAGTCGAAATCAAATTTATTGTTAACTAGCATGTGAAAAAGGGAGAAAAACACATTTATAAAATTCTACATTATTGAAAATCACTGTTTCCCATATGAATGATTGTTATCACTGAAATTAATGATCAAATAACATTTTCAAAGTTTTAAAAATCAAAAATAAATGTTAAAATTCTTGCAGTTCGAAGAGTTCCACCAAGCATGTCTAGTTTAGGTAGTTTTTTGACAATGTCGTCATTGTCCACAACACTAATGTCACCATTTTCTGGATAACTAAATTGGTTGGAATGAAGTCCTCTTTTTCTTAGAAAATTTATTTCGCATTCAGATGATGAAATCTTCTTTTTAATTTTTCCTACGGAATGACTAATTTTCTCTTTCCGTGAAACCGTCACTATGTTCTTGCTAACCATCATGTGCAGCCACATATTAACTTTCTACCTTTGTCAACCGTCCAGGTACCCATATTCTAAATAATATTGATATTATCTAAATATGACTTGAAAATCACAATGGCCAATGGGGGGGGGGGGTAATAAAATTGTTAATATTAATTTAACTTAACTTTGGCCCATACAATGGGGATCAAGTGTCCCTAATGTGCATGTGTTGGAAAAAGAATTGTTAAATCAAAAGTAAAGAAACTGTATTGGATGTAAATAACAACATTTAAGCAGTAAGGAATGTTAGTATATTATATCAATTAACTTAAATAATTTAGTTATATTTAGCAAAAAATAAGAACCATAAACTACCTACTCCAAAAGAAGTTTGAATATAAGAAATCAGTTATTCCTTTCTTACAACAAAAATAAAAATGGCTGAATGAAATTCTTTTTTCAGATCTGTAGATAGGAATCACTTTATTAGTGTTGTCAGTTTCGAAGACTTAATTGCATTTTTTCTCTGGTTTTCGACCTAGGGATCAAGACTCCCCTACGTTGTGAAATTAATTGCAATACAGAAGCATTCAAACACTCTAAAAGAATCCGCCTTTTAAAAAGTTCACATGAGTTTAATAAAAAAAATAGAAAATATATCAAAAAGACGTGTCTACATTAAAAAATTAAGCTTGTTATTTTCTCATTGCGCGTTTATGGAAAGGAAGTAAAGGGACTGCGCAATCGGTAAACGAATTTGTTTAATCTTGTTCTTTCACTTTAATGCAAAACTATACTAAAAGATTCATACATTTTTAACAAAATTATGATGTTAAAAAGTTTCATCCGTAAAATTTCGCCGCGCTGTACCGTAACACCCACTGAAGTTCGCCATCCTTCCAAGTCAAAGGTGAAATTGATTTAACCTCCAGAGCAGGGTTAAACCGCCGTCCGATTGTAACCCCCCATAAAAGCTAATTTCGAACATTGAACTCTTTGTAATTAAGAACCCATTCAACTTCAACACTTTGTCGAGATGCGTGACTCGCACATTAACGACTTGCGCGCAATTCAAAATGGCGCGTCGTCCAGAAGTCCCAAATCGAGAGAGAGGCCGATGTCGATTTGTGATGGCAGAGAAGAAACAACAAGAGCGACAATGCCATCTGGACAGTACATTGACTCACCACAAGCCCTGGGGACCGTTTAAATTAAGCAGCGAGTGAGAGGAGTGAAAGAAATAGAGAATGGAATTATGGATTGGTCTCTTGGAATGAAGCCCTTGGGATCGTTTAACTATGCCACTGTAAAAAGTAGTGTTCTGGTTTTTAAGGAGAAGCATTTTTTACATTGCAGGAACGCTAATCGTTGTTATTAAGTTAATTAGTGGCTAAGCAGTTCTTTGGGGTAGGGTATTCTGGTAAACAAACCAGTCTTGTTTGGTGTGCAGAAAAAACATCTGCATGTTGTCTCCAGAACCCTTTCACATGGCTATGGGGGTAGTAGTGAAACTATCGTAAGAATTATAATTATATAATTTATTCAGGGAAAAAATACTGTCCAATTTCTTTTACCGGTAATATAATTGGAGTTTAAGAAAGAACAAACGAATGTTTAGCATAGCTTAGCTAAGTTCGATGATTCGCCATTGTAAACCCTGCCTAGCTAGTTATATTTAAAACACAACACGAAAGAAACCGATATTTTAATCCACTTCTGGTCTGTTAAGGCTCAAGTTTTATTGCTTACCTGTCTCTTAAAATGTGATATTCTTTATAAAAAACATAATTTACAAAATAAGTGCTAGAATTTCTGACACATGAAACAAAAGAATGCATGAGTCAGATATACGAGGAAAATCATTAGTACAGTAAGTTAATTCCAAAAATAAAAGTATAAACCATTTTCTTAGAATTGAATCTTTTTTAATGCCAAAAGGCACGTAAGCAAAATTTTCAAATAAAAATTACTAAAACGGTTTAAAATAAATTTTCAGGGATAGCAAAATATAGGTAGTAATAACTGGAATTTTCCCTTGTTATTTATGGAAATATGTGAGAAATCTTTTCCCAAAAAGAAAATAGCTAGATGAATAATCGTCAAATGTTTCATTAATAAACTGGCTTTTTTGCATTTCTTGCCTGGTATCGCGAATAGCTGATACAAAGTTTATTCTTTAAAACACAAGACTAATAAAAATTGTGTAAACTCTCTTCTCTTGAATAATGTGCAAAAATTAAACATTTCTTGAAAATGCGTCTAGAATATTGAACAGATCACCGTCATGTATCCATTTTGCATACGAAAGAAGATAAGTGTTTGAAAAATAATAAAAAACTTGTTCACAAGTTTTAAACTAATTTGGCAGGTTTTTGAACTCCCGGATTCCTGTATTTTTTATTTAAATTTGATGATACTAATTCATGAATTCGTCAGACTTTTTTTATTTTTTAATATTTGTCGAAGTAATAATTCGCGTCAGGGAAAATTTTGTTTTTATATTATTTTCTGTTATATTATATAGATTTCAAGCATCAAGAGCTTCTAAGAAATCTGTATTCATGGAAATAGAAAAATGTTCTGAAAAAATTCTGCCAATAAGCATTCTGGGTCGAAATTTTTCTATAAAAAATAAAAGTACACAGAAAATCATTATTCTCATATGCTTTAATTTAACTCGACTTATTTCATATTTGCGAAAATGGAACTTAGTAATCGATTTTTCAGTTACTCCTTTCTGCACTAGAACTCTGAAATTTTGTACGATTGAATGTTCGTGATGAAAATACAATATTTTAATATTTTCAGAATTAATTTTCAGTTATTTAAGAATTTTTAATTCAAATTTGATTTTATATGAGTGGCGCTACCATCTGCTTGTAAATTTGAGGAAAAATGATTTTATGATTCCATAGTATATATATTTAAAATAATTTGGTAAAACCATATTGTCATTAGCCCAGCCCCAACCACCAGACCGATTTCGATCATTTTTATTTCATATGGAAGCTTACGGTGTCTAGATATCTCATCAAGGGTTCCCTTCCCCCCCCACAACCTTCCATTTTCGAGGGAAATAGAAAAAAACACTGCTCCACTGTACTTTCTCTATGTGGAAAAACATTCAGACAGTTACCCAGCTACAACCACCAGACCGATTTCGACAATGTTTATTTCATATGGAAACTTATGACGTCTAGATATGTCATGAATGATCGGCTGTCCTACACCACCCTCCATTTTCGAGAGAAATTGAAAAAAATCTACTCCACTGTACATTTTCTATGGGGAAAAAAGCCTTCAGACAGTTTCCCTTCACAACTTGCGCCCCCGTTGCCTATAACACGAGGTTATCTTACCGGTCCCAGCCCCAATCACTGGACAGATTTCGACAATTTTTATTTCATATGGAAGCTTATGACTATATTGAAACTAGATATGTCATCAATGGTCGCCGGCCCCCCCCCCTTGCATTTGCTTCCGGAATGCATTTCAAGTATACAGAAAGAAAATTAAACTGTTAAATTTGAATTAAATAACTGTTAACACTTTTGGGCAAAGTGTATTAACTCGTAATTAATAATATTTTCCTTTGATCATAAATTATTTCAAATATTGGAAGAAAAAAAGTAATCTGTGATTATCTTATCCCTACAATGATTTATTCAATCCATGGGAGGAAAAGGACTGAAGGATTTTTCTTCGATTATTTTTTTTTTACTAATCTTTATTGCCAAACGCATGGGAATGTTTAATCAACTTCATAATTCCAATTAATCAGCTTTGTTCGAGATTATGTTTGAACTCTAATCTTAGAATCCTGTACATATTAATAAGGAGCAAATTTCCAATTCTTCTCACGTACACAGATTAATTAAAATTCCATTCTACAAAACAAATGTAGCATACAGAAAATTATTTTACTCTACACAAGGTCTGTACCTTGAGTTATACAGGTAAGCAAAGATTGAGATTTACGATTATCTCGGTTGACGTAACTCTGCGATAATTCAATCAATCATTCTTTCACCCAGCCTACTGCGAAAACTCAAGTTGTTGACATCTACTGTTAAGCGATACATGATTATGCTATCTGATTTTTCCCACCAGTTCTTACGGTCGAAGTTAACTATTATTAACTTTGATATGCAAGAATAAAACATTCACTGGAAGGATTATCTTGTTTTGAAATCTTCGATTAGATTCGCACGGGGATTTTTGTATTTCGTCTTCATCAGAGATTATTACGAATGGAATTAAAATTTTTTTGCTTTCTTCTTAATTTTCTGTTTGATTTTGCTGCTGTTTTGTCATAGGTTAATGTTCTTTCTGGGTTTATTCCTTATTGTTGGTTATAGCTAATTGTTTTGTAATGATATTATCGAGAAATCGAATAAAATCTTGTGTGAAATTTCCAGTGTGTTGCAACCAAAATTGTCATTTAACATTCGCTCATATGATTTGACTACGTATACAATAACCATTTAATGATTTCCTTTTCCCTGTAGGCAGTATATTATAAATTCGTTCACCTCAAGACCGTTGAATATTTACAAATTTAAACGGTGTTAATTCTTTAGTCTATTTTTGTAGTATAGCATGAAAATTTTCAAATGCATACCTAATTTAAAAATAATATGAGCTGGCTTTAATACATAACGAATAAAGAAAAAGTGTCGTATCTCAACACATTTTTGACGTATTTGGAATTAGATGTAAACTCAGAAAAATGCAAACACGTATTAATTATCTGTGTAATCTAAATATTTAAAATAAATTGGCAAAACCATGAGACAGTCCCCCAGCCCCAATCACTGGACCGATTTCAACAATTTTTATTTCGTATGGAAACTTATGACGTTTAAATAAATCACCAATTGTCGCCCCACACCATCCTCCATTTTCGAGTGAAATTGAGAAGACTCTACTCCACTGTACATTTTCCATGGGGGGAAAACCTTGACGGAGTCCCCCCCAGCCCCAATCACTGGACCGACTTTGACAATTTTTATTTTATATGAAAGCTTATAACCTCTAGCTAGGTCATCATTGGTCGCCTACCACCCACCGCCTCCATTTTCGTGATATATCGCAAAATAAAATTTTGGCAGAGTTCCTCAGCCTCTACATACACCAATTTATTTCGTCAAGTTGCAAGTATATCCACAGGTCATTACTATTATGGGTAAACAGCTGGTCGCCGAAGGCGACTAGTATTATATTATTTTTCAAGTGTACTTAATACAGTAGTATTTTGGCCACAAACTGATGGTACTAAACCGGAAATCGGATGATTAAAATGTGGAGAACGGTTCTGTAAAACGGGGTTTACACGCGAACAGTAAAACCGACAGTAGAATGTCGCTGTCAAGTGCGGACAGAGACTTGCCGTGGCCCGGTTAAAACTTTTATG